>OY856187.1:268391404-268563404 GCA_963693315.1 Diogma glabrata | reverse complement strand
CGTGTTTTTAAATAATCTCAAATTAAATTTTTTTTCCTTTATCTTGAAATTCGTAAATTGGAATGGATTGTTTTCGAATGGATATACATATAAATCATTACTGTGGAATAAAATGATAGTTATGCAATTACTATAGTTTAGCCAATTTTTATAGGTAGATACATACTCATCCTGTTTGTTTTCAGTTTTATAATATTAATGATAAAATTCAATAAGACAAAAATATTTAATAACATTGCAATATTGCAATAAAGAAATCATTTGTCAAATACATCAGTGTATTGCTTTGGCAAAATAAAAAAAATTGAATTTATGTTAATCAAATCCATTTTTTAATTGTGATACAGAGGAAGATATGGGACTAATTGGACAAAATCTGGGATTAATTTCCATTTAGTCAATTATATGGGTAGTGAAAATCCGAAATTCTACGTCCACGCCGTGCTACCTGGGTAACGCTAACAGAATTAGGTTGGTGTAGTTGAGAGGGGCAGAGTAAATACTGCTTATACTCAATGATTCTGCACCATGGCGAGTCATTGGCGCCATAAAACCAGTGCAACTCAAGCGTCTGTTCTCCATGTTAGGGGCGGCTTGGAGCGGGCGTCTGTCTTGGATCAAGCGGCTCGCTATATGAATGTGTAGAAAGCGTCTGTTCTCCATGTTAGGGGCGGCTTGCAGCGGGCGTCTGTCTTGGATCAAGCGGCTCGCTATACAAACGTGTAAAAAGGTTGTTTCTGGTGACCTTAAGATGCAGAACGAACCCATTCACGAAAATTTGGGTTGGGCGAAGGGCTAACACCCCATTTCCGTAAAAAAATTATTGTCATGAATTCTGTACACAGGCCTCGGAATATCTCGGATTCAATATTGGAACGACCTCGGAAACTGTACCCGGACTACGATTTAAAAATGGGAACCTGGAACGTGCTAAGCCTCAGAAGACCAGGAGATCTCCTAAAACTAACACAACAAGTCGAGAGCTACACACTGGATATAGTGGCATTACAAGAACTAAGATGGCCAGGGAGTGGAATCCATAAAACAGCGAAAGGATACACTCTTTATTATTGCGGTCATCAAAACGGAGGAGAATTTGGAGTTGGCTTTCTTATACACCGTCGCGTGAATCAGCATGTTATCGACTTCTGCCCAATTAATATGCGGTTATGCACACTGAGAATCCGCACGCAAAAATTCAATGTAACGATCGTCAATGTTCATGCACCTACTGAAGATAAAGCAGATGATATTAAAGACCTGTTCTTCCTAGAACTCGAAGAAGTCATCAATAACATCCCGCGGCACGATATAAAAATGCTCAAATTGGTAGGATTGCAGAACTTAAAACACATATCGGCCCTAACAGCTTGCATCATACCAGCAACAATAACGGTTTTCGCGCAGCCGAGCTGGCTATGATGTATGATCTAGTAATTTCCAGCACTTTCTTCCCTCACAAGAGAATTCACAAAGCAACGTGGAAATCAAATGACGGAAGAACAGAAAATCAAATCGATCACGTCATGATCTCTAAGAGACACTCTACAAGTGTAACTGACGTTCGATCATACAGAGGTGCTGATATGGACACCGATCATATGCTTGTCATCTTTAAGTACAAGTGCAAATTATCATCTACATTTAATAGACAAGCAAAACAGACCGTGCGCTGGAATGTCGAAGCATTTAAACATCCGGAAACGCTGAATAGATATCAGGAAATAATAACACAAAACATAGAAGAGCATGACATCTCTTCTGAGATGCCATTAAACATACAAGAAGAATGGCAAACGCTTCAATCAACCATTATAGCTGCAGCACAAACTACAATCGGAAAACGACCACCAAAATCACACAACGAATGGTTTGACGACGAATGCCGCCAATCCGTTGAAAATAAACAAAAACTGCGAGAAAAATAGTTAACAAGGAACACCCGAAGCTCCCAAGCTGATTATCTATGCGCCAGAAAAGCCTCAGCAAAACTTCTACGTAAAAAGAAACGCGAACACATGAAGAGCTGCATCGAAAACATCGACCTACATGCGGCCAACGGAAATTCAAAAGAGTGCTTTGCCAATGCACGGAATCTAACAAAAGATTTCCACCCAAGATCTACAGTCATCAAAAATGAAAACAATGAACTTACAACAAGTGAACGCGATGTGCTGGCAGTGTGGCGATCCCACTTTCAAGACCTTCTGAATAGAACGAATGAAGTTCATCCTATTCGAGCAATTGCTCCGTCAAATGAGGAGATTTTTGTCCCTTACCCAGCAATAGAAGAAGTGGAAGCTGCCATTAAAAAACTGAAAAATGGCAAATCACCAGGTTTCGATGGTATTCCCGCAGAACTTTTGAAAAATGGAGGAGCAGCTCTGGTCTCACGTATATATGATCTGATTCTTGCAATCTGGGACCAAGAAGAACTACCTGCTGAATGGAAAACAGCTCTCATTGTTCCGCTACATAAAAAAGGTGACCGCCTAAAGTGTGCGAATTATCGTGGCATCGCACTGTTGAACACTGCATATAAAATACTAGCTAATGTCGTACTTGCTCGACTCATCCCGTTCGCCGAATCTATCATCGGTGACTATCAGTGTGGTTTTCGTCCCAACCGTTCAACCACAGATCAATGTTTTACCTTAAGGATGATTCTAGAAAAATGTTGGGAGTACAACATCAGCATTCACCAGCTCTACGTTGATTTCAAGCAAGCATATGATAGTATCATCCGCGAAAACCTTTGGTCCGCACTCATATGCCTTGGCATCCCAGAGAAACTTGTTTCTCTGTGCAAACTCACAACATCCGGATCAAATTGTAGAATAGTAATCGAAGGGTCAGTTTCTGATCCTTTCGATATAACATCAGGTGTTCGACATGGTGATGCACTCGCGCCCGTACTGTTTAATTTGGCGCTGGAGTACGCGATAAGAAAAAGCCGAATTGAGACACAAAACTGCATATATAACAAATCTAGTCAAGTTCTTGGCTACGCAGATGATATTGTGCTTCTCGGACGTAGAACAAGCGATATTAAGGATAGTCTCTCTCAGCTTGAAAGAAATGCTAAACGACTTGGATTATGCATCAACACCGGCAAAACCAAAGTGTTAACAACATCTAAGAACATACCTCCCGGAAATCTGGATACTGGCGACTATGAAGTGGAACACGTGGAAAACTTCAAATACCTCGGGTCTGTAATAACATCGTCAAATGACATGCAGGCAGATATCAAAGCCCGTGTCTCTGCCGCATACAGAGTTTTCTACGCATACTCAAAACTTCTGCGATCAAAATATCTTTCGCGGTCGTGTAAACTCACACTTTACAAAGCATTAATTCGACCTGTGCTTACATTTGGAAGTGAAAGCTGGGCACTGACTTCCTCCGATTGTAGAATTTTATCAACTTTCGAGAGGAAGGTCATACGAACAATTTATGGTCCATGTAAAGTTGCTGAAAATCAGTATAGAATCCGAATGAATCACGAAATCAGACAGCTTCTTGGAGGCTGTGATGTAATCGGATTCATTAAATCTAACCGGATTAGATGGTTTGGTCATGTAGAAAGGGCTCCATTGGATAGAATGATAAAAAAAGCGTCCCAACAACAACCAGCTGGTGTTCGTCGAAGAGGAAGACCTAGACAACGCTGGCGTGATGACATCATCCAAGACCTTCGTGATATAGGATGTCGAAACTGGGGTCAACTGGTCATGGAACGAGATAATTGGAAGCTGATTGCACAGACGGCAAAATCCCTCCATGGGATGTAAACGCCAGAGAGAGAGAGAGAGAGAGTCAATTATATGATGGATATGATTCCGGGTCTTGGACATCTGTCCAATATGACGAATTTAAAAGGATGGATTGTACACATTGTGCAAAACCTGGGCATCATTGGATTTTTGTCCGTTGTCTGGAGTAAAACGTGCCTCTAATAATTTCGAATTGTAATTGGATTTTTTCTGCGATATTCGTCTTACTGATTGCAAATGGTAACATTTTGAACATTTTACATAGAAGGTTTTATAAGATATATTTCGTTTACATTCTTGACTATATTATAAGAAAAGTATATTAGTAGAAAAAACGAAATTTCTAAACGAATTTTAGGTTTTTGGGCATATTATCATTATTGAGGATGAAGACTGACTTTAGTTTTTTCAATTCGTTTTAATCGTAAGTTAAAATTACATAATGCCAATTTTCACGAACTTTACATTTATGTATTTTAATTTTATTAAAAAACAGTTTCGCAATCTTTAGAATAACCCAATTTTAAAAAGCGGAAAACTTTGAAAAATAAAACGATAGGAGACGCAGTCTTGCTATTAATAGATAATGAAAAACAGAAGTGGAAACATATTTTATCCAGATTATTGCATATAACTTTGTTTTTATCTAAAGAAAACCTAGCATTTCGTGGATATGATGAAGGAAAAAGCCTTTAAATAAAGGAAATTTCTTAGAGCTAATCAAACTACTGTCAAAGTATGATGTAGTATTAAAAGAACACATCTTGAATTAAATATTAAAAAACATATAAATATTTTGGAATTATGTTTGATAGCACACCTGACATTTCACATACTGATCAAATGTCAGAAGTGATTCGTTATGTGAAAATTGATGATAGAACAGTGGGAATCAAAGAAGTATTCCTTGAACTTTTTCCTTTACATGGAATAAAAGCCGCTGCTTTAAGCAATGAAAATCTTGAAAATGACGCTTTAGATGTTATGAATTGTCGTTCCCAAGGTTATGATAATGCAGCTGTTATGAGTGGTATACATGAAGGAGTGCAAGCTATTATTAAAGCAAAAAACAACAAAGCAATATTTGTTGGTGTATAGATCATTCAATTAATTTATGTGACCAACACTCATTTGCACAAAATGTAGCTTTTGTAACATTTTTCGGAACAGTGGAATTTTTACATTTTTTCTACTTCGACTAGCTGCTGAAAAGTGCTTGTTAAACACAGCAAAGCAACTTTTAAAAGACTCTCAACAACGCGTTGGGATGCTCATTATGCTTCAGTTAAAGTATTGGATGAAAATTTTAATGGGATTGTAGCTGTAATTGAGAAATTAAGTGATCAACAAGAAAATGTAGACACTAGAGGCGCTACACAGAACCTTATGCGTGGTGATTGTGTATGATTTTACATTTCTTTGCTATCTTTTGTTTTGGAATGATGTTTTAGAGCGAATAAATTGTGCTTGGATTGTATTGCAAAGCACAAGCTTGAATATTGATCAATTAGTTATAAAAATACAGTCACTTTGTCTTTATATTGAAACCTATTCATATTGTAAAAGAGGCAATAGTTTTTGCTGTGAAAAAATCGGAGTACTATGACGATTCAATGTTGAACTCCGAACAAGATTAAAGTCAGTCCAAGATGTAGCTTCATTGTTCGAGGTTGTGCTGACAAACACTGGGCTTTTGGTGAACAGTGAAGAGTTGGAGTTATCTGAGTCAAAATTTACCGGTTTTTATGATGAGGTATCAGAAACAGAACTCGTCATAGAGATACTAAGGTTGAGAGGCATTTAAAAGCGGCAATGTAACAGTTTCTAATTGGGTGTGCCTATAGACATATTGAAATTGATCGTGCAATGGGATTTTACAAAATCCTTTCCGAATCTTATGGTCGTACTAAAGTTATTTATGACTATTTGCGTATCAGTGGCTTCGAGTGAGAGGAGTCTCAGTAAATTAAAATTAATTAAAAATTACATACTGGCAACAATGACCCAAACGAGGCTTAACAATCTTGGCATATTAACAATAAAACATGAGGCAACACAAAATATAAATTTTGAAGATGTGATTTCTAAGTTTGCAGCTGTTAAAGCTAGAAAGAAGAGATTTAAATAAGGTGACTAGACGTCCCGCTTTAGGCGGCACAGTCCCGATTTTTAACAATTTGTTCCACGTCCCGTGTTGACGATGGACAGATTTGCCTAAAAATAAAAAAAACAATAATAATAGTCGAAAAGGTCATATTCATAAATACTTAGCACTGTCCTTCGTCAAAGTATTCTCGGCGATGCTGTTCCAGTCATTACTGTTGCGGCTGCTAGTTTTAGTCTGAAAAAAGGAAAACAAAATCATTTAATTAATATTTATCAATGTTTGTTAAAATAAAACTTAATTTAATGCGCTCATACGTCCCAAAAATCACGACAGGCAAATCAATCACTAATCTGAAAAGAAATCAAATTCAATTTTATTCAAACAAGTAATTAAAATTCAAAATTTATTTAACTAACCTTGGGTTTGTTGTTTGTTTTGGTTGAGTATGTCATTCTGACATTTAAACATAACAAACTTTTGTCGATGTAGCAGTCAACATCAAATAATTTTCACGCGCCGATAATGCAGTTTTCTTCGAATTAATTCCAATAGTTGATGTTGGCGCTGCTAGCGGGAAAAGGTTGGATTGGTTTTGTTATTTAATTGGTGATTTTTGAGACGGGGCCTCTCTTCTTCGTTTTTTAGTCTTCTTGTCAAGTTGATCGAACTTGCTAGAAAATTCAATGTGTTTTTTAATTAAATAAGATTAAATTCAGAATATTGTGTATAAATATTTTACGCATTTTCAAATAAAGTTTAAAACAAATTTTAAAAGTTGAGTTGAATTATTTCATCAGTGAAATGTTAAACTAAAAATAAAACTATATTATGGTGACAACAACAACGCTGAACAGTTTTTCATAACGCTGTGATTTGGAACCTGGCACGTAAATTTATATATAAAAACGTGCCAGGAATAAGGTACGTACATAAAAACTAAAAATTTACAACCGCTTGGCAGTATAACAGCCATATTTTTCTTTTGGTTTACATTTTTGGCGGTTATTGTGGAGTCGCATATGAAAATAAAATTATTCAGAAGAATCAGGATTATCTACAACAAGCGATAACAGCCTGCAGATCAACGAGGGAGGTTTAAATAGAAAGGAATATCCATTGAACTTTGTGTAGGCACGTACATATATTAAATTGATAATTACTCCAGTCTCCATATTCATCGAGAACGTGCTTTTGTGTAGGCACGTACATGTATTAAATCAATAAGTAGTCCAGTCTACATATTCATCGAGAACGTGCTTTTGTGTAGGCACGTACATGCATTAAATCAATAATTATTCTAGTCTTCATATTCATCGAGATCGTGCCTTTGTGTAGGCACGTATATATATTAAATCAATAATTATTCCAGTCTGCATATTCATCGAGAACGTGCTCTTGTGTAGGCACGTACATATATTAAATCAATAATTACTCTAGTCTGCATATTCATCGAGAACGTGCGTTTGTGTAGGCACGTACATATATTAAATTGATAATTACTCCAGTCTACATATTCATCGAGAACGTGTTTTTGTGTAGGCACGTACATGTATTAAATCAATAATTACTCCAGTCTACATATTCATCGAGAACGTGCTTTTGTGTAGGCACGTACATGCATTAAATCAATAATTACTCTAGTCTTCATATTCATCGAGATCGTGCCTTTGTGTAGGCACGTATATATATTAAATCAATAATTATTCCAGTCTGCATATTCATCGAGAACGTGCTCTTGTGTAGGCACGTACATATATTAAATCAATAATTACTCTAGTCTGCATATTCATCGAGAACGTGCGTTTGTGTAGGCACGTACATATATTAAAGTGATAATTACTCCAGTCTACATATTCATCGAGAACGTGCTTTTGTGTAGGCACGTACATATATTAAATCAATAATTACTCCAGTCTACATATTCATCGAGAACGTGCTTTTGTGTAGGCACGTATATATATTGAACCAACATTAGTTCCAGTTTGCATAGTCGTCAAGAACGCGCTTTTGTCTAGGCACGTATATAATAATCAGCATATTCTTCAAGGTGTGCTTTTGTGTAGGCACGTGTTATTTCAAGATCACCTATCATCGTTGTGCTATCCAGCTTGTCAGGCCTCTGACTTTTTTGTAACATCGATCATCAAATCAAAAACCAACTTAATACAGTCCACTGCCAGTCAGAGGCGCTAACATTTTGGTCCTTCGAGCCGGATTTTACGCCAGAACGGGAACATCATCGTCAGGAATCTGGTCACAAAACAAAACTATAGTCCAGCACCGAATGTAGTACCAGGTATTTTTTAAGAAAAGTAGTTTTTAGCCTTAGTTATTAAATTATTTACATACTCCTTGAATATAATTGCTAGTTATCTCAAATTAAACACAAAAAGTTAATCAATTATTAAATTTAACAATTTTACACAAAAGGTTTATTTAAAAAAAAAAAAACAACTTCTTAATATTGATTGTCCACAAAATTAGTGTTTTTCAAACAATCTTTAATATTACTTTCAAAAGTTGTATATTACAATCATTTTTGATATAAAAACCGATACACCTTTGCATCTTGGCGTAGTGGTGGGTATCAATGGTCTTTTTGTCGTCGGTGAGGGGTTAAACCAAGTTCACAGTACGTGCTTCAAACATTGTCAATTTGTATTTTAAAAACAGTTTAAATCCGAGTCCGAAATCTGCTCACTGTCTCATTTACTCTCCTTAGCGCTATAGTCCAACCAGCAATATGGCTGAATTAGAACTCCTCAAAAAGCAGCGAGCTGCATTCAAGGGCCAATTGACCAATTTTAAGACCCAAGTTCCAACTGCTGAGTCATTTGGAGCAGTCGAAGTTCTTCTTAGTCGGCTTCAACGTGTTTACGACAAGTATGACGGGGTCCAGTCAAAAATCGAGATATTAGATGAATTTGCTACTCCTGATCGCTCTGTCTTTGAGGAAGAGTATAGTAAGTTAGAGATCGTGTTGAGAGACAAATTGCACGACCTCAAAAAATCGGAAGACAGTTCTCTGTCAACCTCATTTCACAATACGTCTCAGCATGAGTTAAATCCTACTACCAATGTCTCTGCCGGAGTTAGACTTCCAGAGCTTACACTGCCGTTCTTTAGTGGTTTGGAATCGGAGTGGTTATCGTTTCGCGACATTTTTCTTGATTTAATCCACTCGAAGGTTTTAGATGAAACAGTTAAGTTCTTATATTTAATCTCAAGTATTCGAGCAGGGTCTGCGTTTGCACTAATCGAGAGTCTTCCCGTAACTGCGGCCAACTACACTGTAGCTTGGGAATTATTGTGCGACAAATATAATAACGAAATTTCGATTCAACGGCACCATACCCGGGAACTCTATGACGCCCGAACTCCTCAGGAGCACTCAGCTAAAGCTCTCCAAATGTTTGTTGAGAAGATCTTCAAACATTATAATGCATTAAAATCCCTAAAGGTAGCTGTTTCTGAATGGGATTTAATTCTAGTTCACCACCTGATTCAACGATTAGACACGGCATCTAGGGTCCATGTGGTAAAACATACCAAGCCAAATGATTTGCTTCGGTTTGACGAATTAATCCAACTGTTGCGTAACCGAGTGAGAGTGCTCGAGACATTAGCATCTACATCGGCTCACACTCATTCTCGAGTGAATAAGTCATACAAACCAGTCACTCTAAATGTCACTCACGCACCGCCGGCAAGTGCATCCGAAAAATGCAGTTGTTGCTTGGGAAACCATCTGTTGGCTCATTGTCCAGAATTCTCCAGCACTAAATTCACGCCAAGATCCAGATATGATTTTATCAAGAATCGCCGTCTTTGTGGAAATTGTTTACGAGATCGTCATCCTCTTAGTGAATGTCGTCAACCGCCGTGTCAAACTTGCGCACTCAAACACCATACATTATTACATTTCGAACGCAGCAATCAATTGCCCGAGGTTAAACTGCAATCAGTTGTAGCTAACTGTTCCGAATTTCAGTCACTCAATAATGATTGCAGTGAAGCGACGTGTGCTGCGGGAACCAGTCTGAAAGTCTCATCAGAGACTACATCAACCAAGTTCAGCAAGGTCATTCTTACCGGCACTGCTTTAGTACGAGCATCAGTTAATGATGGCATCCAACTCCTATGCAGAGCTCTATTAGACAGCGGCTCAACAATGAATTTTGTTACTACACAAACATGCAAATTATTACAGGCACGTAAACACGTCACATCTAAAACTATTACCGGTATTGCTGGATCACAAACATTGATCAGACACAAAATCTATTTAAAAATCTCTTCGTGTGTCTCGACCTTTGCTACGACGTTAAAATGTTATGTTCTCCCCACCATTACCCATGAAATACCTTCTACAAGAGTTATGCTTCCCAAGCTAACCTTACCTGATCATATAAAATTGGCCGACCCTCACTTTAATGTACCAAATCGGATCGACATCCTGTTGGGTGCTGAGATTTATCATTGTCTTTTCAAGGGGTCATCAATTCAACTACATCGCGACTTACCTCCATTTTACGAATCTGAATTGGGTTACGTGGTTAGTGGCAAGACGAACATTTCACATACTGCAAAGACTCAGTCTCAGTCTCACATAGCTTTGTGCAGCATTCAATCCCTCGAAGCTCAACTAAAACGGTTTTGGGAATTGGAATCAGTATCGTCTAAACCTGTGTGGTCTAAAGAAGAAATTTCTTGTGAATCTCATTTCAAGGAAAATGTCGAGAGATCTGTAGATGGCCGGTACACCGTCGCACTTCCTACAAATCCAAAATTGAACCAACTAGGTTCATCCGACCTGTCAGCGCGTCGTCAGTTTTATGCCCTAGAAACTCGTTTGCAGGGAAAACCTGAAATCTACGCTCAATATCAAGATTTTATGAAGGAATACCATCTGTTGGGACATATGACCGCTGCACTAAACGACAGAGGTAACTGCAATTTCTATTTGCCACATCATTACGTTATAAAGGATCAAAGTGAGACTACAAAGTTGCGCGTAGTATTCAATGCGTCCGCTAAATCTTCGTCTCTTGTCTCTCTAAACGATTGTCTGATGGTAGGCCCCACAATTCAACAGGATCTCGTGTCCATAATGCTTCGCTTCCGGAAACATATCGTTGCATTCAGTGCTGACATCGCTAAGATGTATCGGCAGATCAGAGTTCGAGAAGACCAACAAGACCTTCAACGAGTATTTTGGCGTATGAACCCTTCCGAACGTCTTCAAATTTTCAGGCTCGCCACTGTCACATACGGAACTGCAAGTGCCCCATTTTTGGCCACTCGGACGCTACACCAGCTTGCCAATGACGAACGTGTCAAATATCCAGAAGCATGTAAAATTCTCGATAATGACTTTTATGTGGATGATGTACTAACAGGAGCATCAACCATGTCAGAGGCCAGCCAACTGAAGACAGAGTTAATTGAACTTCTAGCTCGTGGTGGCTTCGAACTACGAAAGTTTGTCTCTAATATGAAGCAACTATCATCACAAGATCACGACGCAACAACCGTTACCATTTTATTGGGAGTCATGTGGAATACGAAATCTGACCAGTTCGAAATGGTATTTGACCTACCCTCTACTGCTGCTCTTTGTACCAAGCGCACGCTACTATCGGAATTGTGCCAGATTTTTGATCCAATGGGTATTTGTGCTCCAATTGTTGTCACCGGAAAACTCATAATGCAAGCCATCTGGAAACTTCAAGCTCTGGGCTGGGATGATCCCTTACCACTTCATATCGCGCAAACCTGGTCTAATTTCAAACAGGAATTAAATGCATTGCAACGGATCAACATTCCTCGGTTAATTACGTCCCCCGTTGCTGATCAGATCGAACTGCATGGGTTTTGTGACGCCTCCGAGCGAGCATACGGGTGTGCCTTGTATACTCGAACTATCTCCTCAACAAACCAATATCAAGTAAATCTCATTTGTGCGAAAACAAGAGTGTCACCGTTGAAGAAGGAGACGATCCCACGGTTGGAACTGTGCGCAGCAGTACTCTTATCAGAATTAACTCAGAAGGTTACGTCTGTCTTGAAAATGAATTTTAGTGCGGTATACCTTTGGACAGATTCACAAATCACGTTGCATCGAATTAAGTCAGAGCCATCAAAATATGCAGTATTTGTAGCAAATCGTCTTTCAAGGATTCAAGAACTTACGTCAGCTAATGATTGGTATTACGTTCCTACAGCTGCAAACCCAGCGGACTTAGCGTCTCGAGGACTTATGCCTTCGTCATTCTCTGCGGCATCACTTTGGTGGATAGGACCCGAGTTCTTGAAGAGCCATTCGTCAGCCTGGGCAATCTCACATGACATCAATCTACCAGATGAATTTGTGCACTTGGAGGTGCGTAAAACCAACGATCGTGGTTTAGTCCACTCTACAACAGATGATAACTCTCTTTTTGTTCGATTTTCGTCTCTCACAAGGCTAATTCGAGTTGTTGCCTATATGATTCGTTTTACTGACAATGCAAGACATAGAGATATTCGAAAAGATAATGCGTCCATTTTTCTATTACCTAACGATATTAAAAATGCTACACTGTGTTTGATCCGAATGGTTCAACGAAGTAATTTTAGTGACGACATTCGGTGCATTAAAAAGACCAAGTATTGTTCACCTAGCAGTTCACTTCGATCTCTCGCGATATTCTTAGATAAAGACGGTATATTAAGAGTCGGCGGTCGTCTGAATAACGCAATGATTTCAGAGGATCAGAAACATCCGATCCTACTACCTGGTAATCATCCCTTCAGTGTATTAATCGTTCGACATGAGCACCAAAAATTGCTACACGCTGGGCCTCAATCACTTTTATATAACCTTCGCTTGCAATATTGGATAACTGGTGGACGCAACTTATGCAGGACAATCGTCCATCAATGTGTTCGTTGTCATCGAATAAAACCGCAATTACGCAATCAAGTAATGGGTGAGTTGCCATCTGATAGAGTGAAATCCGTGGAGCGTCCATTTCTCATCGTCGGAGTAGATTTCTGTGGGCCATTTTCATATATCCAAACCAATAAAGCCAGAACAAGAATTAAATGCTACATTTGTCTCTTTGTCTGTTTCACCACCAAAGCAGTGCATTTGGAAGTTGTGATGAGCGCCTCAACTGAATCCTTTTTGGCTTGCTTACGAAGGTTTATTGCTCGACGCGGGATATGCATTCGCATCTATTCGGACAATGCCACCAATTTCGTCGGATCACGTTCGGAACTGAAGGAGCTTAAAACGTTATTTCTTTCTCAGTCATTTCAAGACACCAGCTTAAAATTCTGCTCCGAAAACGAAATAGAATGGAAGACCATTCCTCCACGGTCTCCACATTTTGGGGGTTTATGGGAGGCTGCAATCAAAAGTGCTAAGCATCATTTCAAACGCGCAGTTGGCAATGCAGCCCTTACTGTGGAAGAACTCCTTACACTGATTTCACAAATCGAAGCATGTCTTAATTCTCGACCTCTTACGCCCTTATCTAGTGATCCATTAGACTTGACCGCTCTCTCACCTGGTCATTTTATTATCGGTGCTCCTTTGACATCAATCCCAGAACCATCATTAATTGATTTGTCCAGAAACCGGTTGTCACGCTTGCAACGAATCCAACAAAATTTACATCAATTTTGGGAAAGATGGCACAAAGAATACTTATCGGAACTCCAACGACGACACAAGTGGCGTCAGGGCTCACATAACTTCCAAGTAGGGTCGTTAGTTATCCTCCAAGACGATAATGTACCACCATTAAAATGGAATTTAGGTCGCATAACAGCGTTACATCCTGGACAAGACGGGATCACTCGTGTGGTTACAGTCAAGACAGCACTGTCAGAATTAAAAAGAGCTGTCAATCGTATAAGTGTTCTACCAATTCATGACGAAAACAAGGTCGACGAAGGCGATACTAAGTAACATGCTCGTCGTTACATAACTTGCGTTCAGATGTACCATCATCAAAACGGTTTAATATAACCGCGACTAAAATCATTCGTATTCTCCGTCTACTAACTTGATGATACTTTGTTATAAGTGAACCACCAAACCTATGTCATTACATGTGCATCCAATAGGAGTTTGTTTCTATTTTGTTGATGTCACATACACCATATCACTAACAGAATTTTTAAACTCTCCCCACTTACAAATTAAGTAGCGATGAGTTGTTTATGTTTTAAATCCTGCAGCTAATCAAACCTTGTCAATTCGGCAAACAACTACAGTTGTTGTTAGGAACAAGTTGTTGCTACAATTGTTGACCGCATAGACAAAGATTATCTAATTTCTTTTCACGTATCGAATACAAACGACAAAAACATATTTACACATAGGTCATTGTTATCAGATGACCTTTTGCCAATTAATCGTTCAACCCAATGAAGTTGGATCAATTAATTCTAATACTAATTAATAATATCATCCAAATTTATTCTAACCAGCCTAATCATTTGTCATCTTCGTCTGTATAATAAACAGAGACTTAGATTTCATTTTCACATCACTTCTTAACGTCATATTTCATTATTTGTGAAGAGCATTCTCACGGAACCACTAACGAAAGTGTCATTTATTTGTGAAGAGCATTCTCACGGAACCACTAACGAAAGTGTCATTTATTTGTGAAGAGCATTCTCACGTCACCAACACTTTCGTCATGTTTTCGTGAAGAGAATTTAACCAACGAAAATATTGGTTCGAGTCTTCACAGTGTAAAAGAGTTGTGAACTTAAAATCACTAAAACTGACATAAGAAATCTAAAGGTCGAAAGACAATTCAAAGTGCAACGCGATCAAGAATTTACAACCTCGATCGGCTGTTACTTATTATCGTCGGTTTACAACTAGATCAGTAGAAGTGGGCAAACTATTGCATCATAGTTCCATTATGTTCTTGGTATCAGTCTCGTCAACATGTTATAAACTGTGATCAAACCTTCAGTTTCATTGATGCTCGGCATAATCAGCATGATTATCCGTTTAGTCGTCTTCAATGCTTTGCATAATTAATGTTTAATTTTTATTTTCTCTTCGGTTGCTACGCACACTCAATGATTAAACCTTTAGTCTTCGTCAATGCTTTGCATAATCAATGTTCAATTATTTGTTTTCGTCTTCGGTTGCTATGCACACTCAATGATTGAACATTTGATATTTGTCAATGCTCTGCATAATCCAGGTTTAATTACTCATTTCTTCGGTTGCTATGCACACTCAATGATTGAACATTTGATATTTGTCAATGCTCTGCATAATCCAGGTTTAATTACTCATTTCTTCGGTTGCTACGCACACTCAATCATTAAACATTTAGTCTTCGTCAATGCTCTGCATAATCCAGAGTTAATCATTTATCTTCTGTTGCTATGCATACTCAATGATTAAACCTTCTGGTTTTCATTAAACATTTTGGTCTTCTTCATGATTCTGCTTTAATTCATATTTTAAAAAAAAAAAAAATTTTTCATTTTCATCAATACCATCGTTTTGACTCGTCTTCGAAAATATATACGAGTCTCCGGGTTTTATGATCTGAATGTTCATCGTTTTAATTAACGTCATCTATTGTTCCACTAGGGAACCAGAGCCTATTGGTAGTTAGATCCAATCCGTACTCAATTCGCGTTACTCATGTACCAGCACTTCACAACGTCATTTCCACTTGAGTCGTTGTCATTTTATATCGGGTCCATAAGGTCAGTACCTGTTTAACTGTCTAGCGTCAACTCTTGGATAATATTCAACCAACCTCAACGGCGGAAAGTCCACTGATACTTACGGTAATGCGAACCGGTGAACTTCACATCTTGTCATAGCTGGCATCCTTTTTGATGTTTTATGCTCATTATTAAATAAAGAAAAAAATACATGTTATTCCAACAATTGTTGTTAATATATTTATTCAAAAAATTCATTTTAGTAAACAAAAAAAACTCATGTTTTTTGTGTTTAAATAAAAAATAATAACTAATTAAATCAATAATTGTTGGAAGATTTAATTACATATAACTAATATCTTTCTATCAAGAATAATTGTTTAAAAAATAGAATAAGTATAAAACCTATTTTTAGTAACAAAATTTTCTGAATTAAAATTAGCTAGCATACAATTATCTGAATTAAAATTATTATAATTAGCCGAATTAAAGTTATTCTGAAACTAAAACTACAAGTGTTCATGTGACACTCTTAGGATAATCAGTCCAATTTGTTAAATTTCTGAATTTATAAATAACCAATCAGGTTAGTAGTTTTAGCCAAGTGATAGCTTATATAATTTAAATAAACCTATTTTTCAAAGGCGGGAATATGTTGACGATGGACAGATTTGCCTAAAAATAAAAAAAACAATAATAATAGTCGAAAAGGTCATATTCATAAATACTTAGCACTGTCCTTCGTCAAAGTATTCTCGGCGATGCTGTTCCAGTCATTACTGTTGCGGCTGCTAGTTTTAGTCTGAAAAAAGGAAAACAAAATCATTTAATTAATATTTATCAATGTTTGTTAAAATAAAACTTAATTTAATGCGCTCATACGTCCCAAAAATCACGACAGGCAAATCAATCACTAATCTGAAAAGAAATCAAATTCAATTTTATTCAAACAAGTAATTAAAATTCAAAATTTATTTAACTAACCTTGGGTTTGTTGTTTGTTTTGGTTGAGTATGTCATTCTGACATTTAAACATAACAAACTTTTGTCGATGTAGCAGTCAACATCAAATAATTTTCACGCGCCGATAATGCAGTTTTCTTCGAATTAATTCCAATAGTTGATGTTGGCGCTGCTAGCGGGAAAAGGTTGGATTGGTTTTGTTATTTAATTGGTGATTTTTGAGACGGGGCCTCTCTTCTTCGTTTTTTAGTCTTCTTGTCAAGTTGATCGAACTTGCTAGAAAATTCAATGTGTTTTTTAATTAAATAAGATTAAATTCAGAATATTGTGTATAAATATTTTACGCATTTTCAAATAAAGTTTAAAACAAATTTTAAAAGTTGAGTTGAATTATTTCATCAGTGAAATGTTAAACTAAAAATAAAACTATATTATGGTGACAACAACAACGCTGAACAGTTTTTCATAACGCTGTGATTTGGAACCTGGCACGTAAATTTATATATAAAAACGTGCCAGGAATAAGGTACGTACATAAAAACTAAAAATTTACAACCGCTTGGCAGTATAACAGCCATATTTTTCTTTTGGTTTACATTTTTGGCGGTTATTGTGGAGTCGCATATGAAAATAAAATTATTCAGAAGAATCAGGATTATCTACAACAAGCGATAACAGCCTGCAGATCAACGAGGGAGGTTTAAATAGAAAGGAATATCCATTGAACTTTGTGTAGGCACGTACATATATTAAATTGATAATTACTCCAGTCTCCATATTCATCGAGAACGTGCTTTTGTGTAGGCACGTACATGTATTAAATCAATAAGTAGTCCAGTCTACATATTCATCGAGAACGTGCTTTTGTGTAGGCACGTACATGCATTAAATCAATAATTATTCTAGTCTTCATATTCATCGAGATCGTGCCTTTGTGTAGGCACGTATATATATTAAATCAATAATTATTCCAGTCTGCATATTCATCGAGAACGTGCTCTTGTGTAGGCACGTACATATATTAAATCAATAATTACTCTAGTCTGCATATTCATCGAGAACGTGCGTTTGTGTAGGCACGTACATATATTAAATTGATAATTACTCCAGTCTACATATTCATCGAGAACGTGTTTTTGTGTAGGCACGTACATGTATTAAATCAATAATTACTCCAGTCTACATATTCATCGAGAACGTGCTTTTGTGTAGGCACGTACATGCATTAAATCAATAATTACTCTAGTCTTCATATTCATCGAGATCGTGCCTTTGTGTAGGCACGTATATATATTAAATCAATAATTATTCCAGTCTGCATATTCATCGAGAACGTGCTCTTGTGTAGGCACGTACATATATTAAATCAATAATTACTCTAGTCTGCATATTCATCGAGAACGTGCGTTTGTGTAGGCACGTACATATATTAAAGTGATAATTACTCCAGTCTACATATTCATCGAGAACGTGCTTTTGTGTAGGCACGTACATATATTAAATCAATAATTACTCCAGTCTACATATTCATCGAGAACGTGCTTTTGTGTAGGCACGTATATATATTGAACCAACATTAGTTCCAGTTTGCATAGTCGTCAAGAACGCGCTTTTGTCTAGGCACGTATATAATAATCAGCATATTCTTCAAGGTGTGCTTTTGTGTAGGCACGTGTTATTTCAAGATCACCTATCATCGTTGTGCTATCCAGCTTGTCAGGCCTCTGACTTTTTTGTAACATCGATCATCAAATCAAAAACCAACTTAATACAGTCCACTGCCAGTCAGAGGCGCTAACATCCCGCTTCATTTTAAAAATGTCCCGATTTAAAAAAAAACAGAATTTCGTTATTTAAATGAAAACAGAATTTCGTTACTCAAAATTAAATTTAGGCAATTCATTTATGCTAAATAAAACATTTTCTTTAGTTTAAATATATATAAATAAATTCGAATTATATGACAATCAATATCAATATTGTAGTAAACACTAAACATAAATTGAGTTCCACTTTGTCTTCTATTGAAATTGTAATTAAGATTATATAATATAAACTTATACATACATTTTAATTATTTATATAAAATTTAAAAAATAAAATAATCCGTCAAAGTTTAGTTGTTTTAACTTGAGTTTTACGTTCATACGTAAAGTTTTTAATTTTATTGATTTGTAAATATTTTTATTTTTGATCTACGGGAGTGACAAGCCCAGCGTACTCCAGTACAAGATAACAAATCATTAGTTCAAGATAACAAATCTTCCTCGACCGAATTTTTCGAGCAGAAACTCTACTTGAGACATTAAAAGCCATTTAATGTGTGAAAAATAATTTAACAAATTTTTGTGGAATATTTCATGACCTTTTCAACAACAATAGTAGCCTCCTAAAAAATTTACGCAAAAGAGAAATATTCCGAAGAATGAAATAATACTATACATAATTTTTTTATTTGTTATATTTGTACGTTGCACTTTTCTTGTATTTAAAAAAAATTATTACAATATTGGGATTTTTTTAGATCAATTTAGTTCAAGTAAGTAAAGAAGTAATTAAAATGTTTTCAATTCATAGGTATGGTTGGAAGTTTCTCAGAAAAAAACTCCACTTCGCATTTTTCGTGTTTCGGATGAATTCGAACCTTCCTCCTCAGTGCCTGGTTCGAATCATTAGGGCGACACGCTATCGATTACGCCGTTGAGGTGATAATAATTTCGAAGTTGAAACTTCTGCATCACTTATTTAATTTACTTAAGTTGAATTTTAAGTTGACTCCATATTATGGAAATGTTTTACATATTACAATATAATTTTTTCGTTCTATGAAAATTTTTAATGCTTTATATTGACCTCCCCCCCCCAAAAGCTAATAATTTTTATTAATTTTAACAGTTTTCATTCTTGGGGTGACACCAAAATATCCGCCCCGGGTGCCACCCATGCTAGCTACGCCACTGAATAATATCCATTAAAAAAAATCGAGCTAAATTCAACGTAAATTATTTTTGACTAAATATTTATTTCCTAAAATAATGTACAAGCCCGTTACATAAATTTAAAATAATATGGTCACGTGACAGTTTCTGGACCAGAAACAATTAAATTTTAATTGTTTCTGGTCCAGAAAAAACAGACGAATTTTCAGTTTCTGTTTCTGTTTCTAAATTAGGTTTCTGTTTCTGTTGCTGTCAAATTTGTATGAAATTCGGTTTCTGTTTCTGTTTTATGTGAATGCACGGCTTTAAGAATCAAATTAAATATCACAGAAACGACTTTAAAATTTGAAATAAAAGGATTCATTCAATTGAAATAAGAAGATCATTTGATTCATTCAAACGATTTTCAAAAAGATAGAGTCTTTTATATTGTTTTTTAAATGAATTTGTGGAACCACTTAATGTATGTATGTAATGTACCACTTAAGTATATACGTTTTTAGGGGTTTGTATTAGTTTTTTGCGATTTGCGACTAAACTATGCATCCTATCGAAAAAAATAAATGTAAAAGTTGTAGATAATAAAAAATCTAAAATTTTCTAACCGGACATTATTGACTATAACCACAAAATTATCGAGAAAAATGTGAAAAACCATTTTATTCGTTTTAAATTTATAACTATCGCAAAAGTTGTTATATTTTCATGAAAATCGGTGAAAATGTTTTTTCTTGTGTTTCAAACAGTCCCAAATTTTTCCAAAGCGAAATATTTAATTTTCGTTATTATGAAGAAAATTAAAAAAAAGAACTAATTTTCAATCGAAAAATTTGGTTAGGAAATTTTCGATTTTTGAACTTTACAAGTGCTCATTTTTTTCGTTGAAATCCCAACTTTAATATAGAACTAAAATATAATATTGTTTATCCACAAAAATTTCGTTAGAAAGCGAAAAACCGAAAAAACTACTTTCAAATCATGAATTTCTTTTTCTTTGTTGTAAATAAACGTTTGCATTCATAAAAAGCGTTAATTCACATACGATACTATGTTATACAAGTAATTTACATACATTTAACTAATCTTGGCTTTCAAAGTCCCGAAATCATCGTTTAAACTGTGATGATTATTTTATTCAATCGTTTGCTTTATTTGAAAATCTTTTCTTTAAATTCGTTTCAAACTTTTAGCAATAGATTCAAGTTTTGCTGGGAAAGGAAAAAAACAATCATAAAATCATTATTGGCCAATAAACATTTATTTACCTGATCTTGTAGAAATTTTTTACAATACAAATGCAGACAAACAAACGATTATACCGAAATTGGATTAAAAATAATAGCTTCTATTTAAAGTTTACAAAAGTAAAATTATAAATACATCTCTACACGATTTAAGATTTGAACTCTACCAAGCGGCTTCTGTAAAATCATCATTTCATATGGAAAAATTACCTTTAACTGAAGGAGCAGTTAAGCTACATTGTTACAGGGTGTATTTTAAAATACAAAGTTGGCTTGGTCATCAATTTACAACTACATATTGGGGATGGAAACATCACGTTAATGGTATCGTACCTATATTTACAGAACAAGAATTAATTCCCGAAAATTTATTGAAAATTATCTGCGGCAGCTGCGAAACAGGATG
Organism: Diogma glabrata; assembly: GCA_963693315.1. Taxonomy (NCBI): domain Eukaryota; kingdom Metazoa; phylum Arthropoda; class Insecta; order Diptera; family Cylindrotomidae; genus Diogma; species Diogma glabrata. The sequence goes on along the minus strand of OY856187.1, from coordinate 268,542,273 downwards.
CGGTAATAACAAATGTGGGTGTCGTAAGCATGGCTTAAAGTGCACATTTTTGTGCATAAATTGTCACGGTTCTGATCTGTGTTCTACTGCCCAAAAATTCTTATACAAACAATTTTGTAATCTCGAGAACATCGAAGACGAAGACATTATCCACTGTCTAATAAACAATAATGAAAATAATGATACTGAACTGGAAAATCCAGAACAGCTCCAAGAAATTGAAGATGTAGAAAATGAACATGAAGAAATCGAAAGGATTCTGGCGATGAAGCCCACGAAGAAAAAAAGATTTCAATGAAATTATTTTACTTTTAATTTTTGTATTTTGTCATCAAAACACTTTGATATGATAATTTGTAAATATACTAACGAATCACAAGAAATAATAAAAAAAAATTCTCGGTCACAGCCTTTGTGTTTTTTGAGTTTTTATTATTATTATTATTTTACACACTTTTATTTAACTTGACATCTGAGAGCTTTGATGGGTGGAATTTTGTGATTCATTTTTCAGTAACTTCCCATTATGTGATTGATCCCAAATTGAAAAGACAAGTTTGTTAAAGCAGTCAGTACGTATTTCTAAAACTTTTAAAGCACAAAACTTTATAAAACTGAAGAAAAAAAATTCAAATTTTTCTTCACTCTGAAAGACTTTAAAGAATTGCACTGAAATCCCCATAAACTGGTTGACTCATTTTGAGCGAAGGAATTTTGGTAATACTGTGTATATCATTATAATCATAGACATCATACATGTTTGTGTCATTTTATATGGATAAAAGGCCTTATAATGAACACAAAACAAAAATAAAAGTATGACATTTGAAAGCTTATAGACCTTTTTTCTTAAAGCTCAAATCGTTATTTTGCTGTATTTGACAGATTACATACAGCAATGATAATTAGAAATCAGTTATTATGTATGAAAATATGAAAATCCATAAGATCTGAATATCCCATTCTCTACGTTGGAATTTCGCTCATACTGAGTATATCATTATAATATATGACATATTACACATTTTTGTTATTTTTATATCGAAAAATCTTTATTATACCAATCTCTCTTATACCCATCGTCAAAATTAGAGGAAACTTCTGGTGGTAAGAATCCGAACTAGTGTACCCATATAAATTTTGACATTTAGTTCATTTTGGTATACATTATCAAATTTGTTTTACATTGGTAAGTTTTCAAGCCGAAAAATAATAATTTAAAATAAATCTAATTGAAATATACATTTATAATACTTGTGTTTTTCCAAGTGTTTTGTTATAATTACAGAAAAACTACCAGAATTGTATATAAAAAGAATATTAAAACAGCCATCACGGCAACACAAAATCCAGTTCACAAAAGAACTTGGATATTACATTGTGGGGTAAAATAAAAATCTTAACTAAATCTAATTGAAATATACATTTATAAAACTTGTGTTTTTCCAGATGTTTTGTTAAAATTACCAGAATTGTACATAAAAAGAATATTAAATGTATTATCCTGATGAATGGAAAGATGATGTAAGAATCGATGCTTTGTTCGCTCCATTCAGAGTTCGAACATTAAATCCTGTTAATTACGATTCTAAATTAAAATTTTGGAAAAATGCCATAACAAAATATTGTTTGTATCCTTTATAAGGAAAGCAATATAAATATAAAAGAATTGAAAAATACATTTCAGCGTAATATTATAATTCCTTATGTATTTGCAACGGTATTAGAGAATATGTTTCAGAAAGAGGAAGTTAAATTAAAAAATGATTTCATGGAAATTTGACAGTATACATGGAGTTGAAGGAGTTTTAATTCGTTGATAAAAAAGTATTTCAAAGAGTCTCAATAATTTAAAAATTTAATGATACAAACAAAAGACGATTCCACAGAATATGTTTTAATTGAAAGTTTAAAGGTGAGTTTTTATTCAAGATTCTGTTGTCTCGAGGTTTAATTTCTATTCTTATCTGTAGAATGAAGCAACAAAAATCCAAAGGGAAATGGAACATTTAACCGAATCTGTTATGTCCTTAGCCGATGCTATCGAAAAGCTTACCAATTCCAATTTAGAGTTTAAATTAACAAATGAAGGTGCATTGTTAGCAATTCAACAGTTAGAAAACGAACAGAGTCGATAGATAATTACTCCAAAATTATAATAAAATTCGGTGCCACCGCACAAAAAGTCACACCAATCAATGAGCTTGAACGTTCTTTTTATAATCTAGAAAAAACAGAAAAATATTTTGTTAATTTCTTTGAAACTAACTTTTAAGTTTTGATAAATAAAAGAATATTTTAATATGGTACAACTTTATAATTTTAATGTTTTATTTAACATTGACTGCCAACAAACGACTAACTAACAATATAATATCAAATGATGATAATGATACGGACATAATAAAAGTAAGGTAACTGTACAATAATAAATTACAAAACAAGTTGATTAATACAACAACTAAACAAGGTGATTCTAAAGTTTACATCATTATCATCTTAGCATTAATATAATTCATTTTACATATTTTGATTTATCATATTTATTGAAAATTATTGATAAAATTGAAAATGAATTTAAAGATTTAGACATAACAATATGAGAGTTGATTAGAGATGGCAAACGAAATTCAGCAAAGTTTCATCTTCGTTAGATCATATACAAATACTACAATCTCAAATTCAAGATACAACGAGTGATGCTAAAGTGTTGGAAGCTTTTAAAATTGGTTCTAAAACTATCAAAAAATTGCTTTCTGATTCGGGAACTACGCTGGATAGCGTTGATGAGGCATTGGCGGATGTCCAAGAAAACCATGAGGTACATGATGATATCCAATCAACGTTGGGCGGTGGTAACACATTCAATACAATTGATGATTCTATTCTGGAAAAAGAATTAGAGGAATTGTTATTAGAAGATGCCTTCCCTGATGTTGTACTGTCTGATATTAATAAAAACGACGGAAATGAAAAGGAGAAACCAAAGGATGCAATATTAAATATGGATGACTTGATACAACGTCGTATGAATGAATTAAGAATTGAGTTTGGTGATGGATGTTTTTTTTTTAAAAAATAAAATTCAAAAAACTGACTCAAAAAATGTATATCGCTAAAAACTATAAAATAAAAAAAAAATAAAAAAAAAATTTTAAAAAACACACTTTTATTGAAAATGAACTAAAAACTAAAAAATAAATTTTGCATTGACACAACACGATTTCCGAAAAACAAAGGTTATATTCAAACGTTAAATCTTTTATTAATAACTATATGTTTGCTTTCAAACTATAATAAGGAAATAAATATTTAAATATCTTTTTAAACAATTTAACACAGATGGCAAAATTAGATGTACAGACTAGAATACTATTTAACTAGAAAATTTGTTAGATAAATAATTTTCCGTTACAGTTTTTTACAAAAAATAAAAGTGGGTGGCGCAGTCAGCGTATTGAACGTATTACATCACATTTCTTGTATTATAAGTGATTTATAATCCTTTAAAATAGTTGAATTAAGTTTTAGTATTTATACTTATTACTTAATTAAGATTAAGAATTAGCACATTTTCTACATATTTAGTGCCCTTCTATATTGACTACGCCACCCACTTTTATTTTTTGTAAAAAACTGTAACGGAAAATTATTTATCTAACAAAACTTCTAGTTAAATAGTATTCTAGTCTGTACATCTAATTTTGCCATCTGTGTTAAATTGTTTAAAAAGATATTTAAATATTTATTTCCTTATTATAGTTTGAAAGCAAACATATAGTTATTAATAAAAGATTTAACGTTTGAATATAACCTTTGTTTTTCGGAAATCGTGTTGTGTCAATGCAAAATTTATTTTTTAGTTTTTAGTTCATTTTCAATAAAAGTGTGTTTTTTAAAATTTTTTTTTTTACCTATTTAATTGCAGTTTAAACGATGATTTCGGGACTTTGAAAGGCAAGATTAGTTAAATGTATGTAAATTACTTGTATAACATAGTATCGCATGTGAATTAACGCTTTTTATGAATGCAAACGTTTATTTACAACAAAGAAAAAGGAATTCATGATTTGAAAGTAGTTTTTTCGGCTTTTCGCTTTTTTAACGAAATTTTTGTGGATAAACAATATTATATTTTAGTTCTATATTAAAGTTGGGATTTCAACAAAAAAAATAAGCACTGGTAAAGTTCAAAAATCGAAAATTTCCTAACCAAATTATTCGATTGAAAATTAGTTCTTTTTTTTTTAATTTTCTTCATAAAACATCGAAAAATAAATATTTCGCTTTGAAACAATTTGGAATTGTTTGAAACACAAAAAAGAACATTTTCACCAATTTTCATGAAAATATAAAAACTTTTGCGATAGTTATAAATTAAAAACAAAAAAAAACGGTTTTCCACATTTTTCTCGATAATTTTGTGGTTATGGTCAATAATGTCTGGTTAGAAAGTTTTAAATTTGTTTATTACCTACAACTTTTACATTTATTTTTTCGATAGGATGCATAGTTTAGTCGCAAATCGCAAAAAACTAATACAAACCTTGTTATGTAGACTGGAGTATGATAACGTAGAGCAGTAAAGTTCCAGATTTATATAATGTCTGTTCTCTCATAATTCACAATTTTGCTTATCACACGTAGTTCATAATAGTTTCTCATTCGTCCACAATCTATAGTTATATTTTCATATAGTTTCCGTTACACAAATTTGTTCTTAGCATAAAACAATTAACAATAATATTTCCTTTACAATCCCCTATTATTGGTTCACACTGCGTTTTCACCCGCATTACTTCACCATAATACATAAATTTGAATTCTCCGGACACTAACCGTGTTTGCTCTAAATGTTTTCAAACCTCAAACGGCTGTGCATATTTGTCCAATCGTCGCAATAGCTAAAAATTATTATCCTACAATCAGTTTTGTATTCGATGTCTTATATGGGTATTTTTATCAATTTATCTTTTATGGTGGGCCCAATCGTGCTCGAAATTATGTGTGAGATTCATCTATCGAAAAATCTAAATTCTTTATTAATTTGATGCGAGATTCCTAAATGCAAATCTCGAGGAGAATTATAACACTTTAGTCGATCGTACGTATTCAGTCTACAGAACTGTCCCTACAATCAGTGAAACTTTTTAACGAGCAAGTCAGTCTCAAAGATGTGTAGTTAGCTTTCTTTGCACGCAAGTCGAAAGCGTCGAGATCGAAATAAAACACTCAATTTCAGTTTTAAAATCAATCTGATTTATTCAATATCAAGTCATTCTATTTATAGTAAATTTTCATTTATAATTTCCTAATTTCTATCCCTACCAAAATGATATTTCCAAAAAATCAATAATAAATAAAAATGCATTTTCCACCGAAATGCAATTCAAGCATAAAACTATAAAAATATAAATAAAATATTTCTTCCTGTTTATCACATTTCAAAGCAAAAATTGTAAAATTTATTAAGTTATATTTTGTTCACACAATTAGTAAAAAATGTTATTTGTTATGAAATTTGATAATTTACATATTTTAAGTTAGGTCAGTGTTACGAGTTTATGTATGTTATTTATTTGTTTTTATTTTAATGTCTCGTGACCAGCTTTATTCATAATTGAAATAAGATCTTTTTGTAAGTTCTTTTAATTTTTATATTGTGTGACGAGAATTATTAGTTTATATGTATTATGTGTGATCTTTTCGTATTGGAATATTAACAAGATTTTTATCTATTAATTTGGTAGAGTTTGGTGGTTTTTGGTGGTCATATATGAAATGTACCACACTTTCCGTCATAGATCTAAATTTTACTGTAATACTGTTGTAAGCTATTATTTCATAACACATAAACATCATAAAATCGGTTAAACTTACGTTTAATCCATTTTAATATTTTTTCCCAATGCGTTGGAAATAACTTATTTCGTGAAATCATCTTACAATATTATGTATTACAAAATAACAAACAGTTTTTTTTTGAAACGGAAAATGTACTAACATTCTATAAATTTCCTTTCAAAAGAAAAACTTTGTCGAATTTTCGATATTAAAATTGCTATATAAGAGATGAATATATGATCTTCTGTCTCTCTTATGTCTTGTCAATCATTCTCGTGAATTACAAAATTGAGGTGAAATTTTGAATTCACGTTCTTTTTCTTAAACTTAAGCTAATTTTAAGTAGAAAAATTTTAATTAAACAAAAGTTTTATCTTAGTTCAATTAGGTCAATTGGTTTTAAATGTTTCCGTTCAGCTAGTGTCAATTTAAAAGAAATTTGTGTGTTTTGTGTTGTGAAAAAATATAAAAAAGATAAATCATACATGTTAAGCCGGGCATTCACATACAACGGAAACAGAAACAGAAACCGAATTTCATACAAACTTGACAGCAACGGAAACAGAAACCGAATTTAGAAACAGAAACGTAAAATTCGTCTGTTTTGTCTGAAACGGAAACAATTAAAATTTAATTGTTTCAGTACCGAAACTGTCACATGACCAGAAACTGTCACATAATATTAATTATTATTTTGAATTGTGATAACAAAAGCTTTGAATTTTGAATTTACTAAATAGGTTTAATAAATAAAAATTATTTGTTTTTGTTATTCTTCAATTTTATTATTCATAATGGATAACAAATTCACAAACTCAAACAAAATTCGGTTTCCGTTTCTGTTTTATTATTCACCACCGTCAATCAAATTAGAAACAGAAACGGAAAATTTTCAGTTTCAGTTTCGGTTTCCGTTGTATGTGAATGCCCGGCTTAAGTATTTAATAATTTTTAGTGAAATGTGTTAGTTATTTTTATTTGATTCTGAAGACTGAAAAATAAATAACAGAAATAAAACACAAACACTACATTTTGAGTTTTATTTATCGTAGCTAGCATTAGTTTTTTACAGTGGCGTAGCCATAATTTTCCATTGGGGAGGGGGGGTCAAGGATTATTTTATAAGACTTAATAGTTTAACCCAATAAACCAATTAATTAGTTTTATTAATAATTCATTACAATAATATATACTTCATTTTAATGTTTCCTTAATTTTAATTTTTTTAATTAATGATTTTTTAAAAAATAGATTAATGATTTTTTTTAACTATCTTAAATTATTTTTAATTAACTTTAATAAAACAAATATCGAATAATTTTTATTTCAAAACAATATTTTTTTTTTAAGTAAAAAGTGTTGTGTAGTAGGAATTACAAAATGTGTCACAACAACACATAGATACCTTTTAAGACCTCATAGGTCCCACAACAACATGCATCTTGAGGTGTTGGTGGACGCTTTTTTTAACTGTTTGTGGATTGAAGGCACTCGAGACTATTGATTCAGGCAAAGCATTCCATTTGTACGATGTACGCACAAAGAAATCCATTTGCATTTTGTTACTGGGCAGTGAGTAATCCCGATAGTTTGACTATTTGCACAAACAAATTGACGAGTTGAACAGTAGCGGATTATGCCTTTAAGGGGCCTGAGGCGGAAAAAATGTTGGGGCCAAATTTAAGATTTTACCAAAAATGTTATATGTATTTCTGACTAAAAAAACATTTTTATTAAAGAATAATTGGATGGATTTTAAGCATACAATAATAGATTTCAATTCTAACGTTCAAAAGTTTTCATTTATTTAGTTAAATTTGAAATTAATCTAAAATGTATCTAAAATGTAAAATATAAGAAATCAAAATTGATAAAACGAAATATACAACTAAAGCTAAAACACCTATACTATATCAATCATATTATAGATGAAAAACGTGATCTACGCAGGTGAAAAAGTCGAGATTTGAACTTGACCATTTTTGATTTTCCTGAAACTAAAAGTAAAATTTAAAATTTTGTGTAAAATAGACAAATGTTTCAAATTTCAATGGAATTTTGTTTTTATTTTTCATATTTTTCACAGCAATGGTAACAATTTAAAACGAATTATCGAACAATAAAATCATTTAAATACGTCTAGGGCACACATATTTTCGATTATTCATCAGTCATCACCAAATATATTTGTTAATTTCAACATTTTCCAATAAAAGAATATACAAAGATATTACCACAATTCTAACACTTATTTGGTTCTTTAGTATAGACATCGGCATAATTAAAGCACGAAACTATTGAGTTGACGGCATATTTGGTGACGATTATTTCATTTTATAAGTACGGCTTTCGTACTGGTGATCATCCTATTAAAATCTTATATGAATATGTCCTTGATAAACTCGCATACTCGGTTCAATCCATTGTATCAAGCAAGTAATGTGATTTATATTCGGATATATCCTGAGTTGATAGTTTCTTTCCTATCTTTCCTGAAAAATATAAGTAGTATGGACAAAATAAAAAATACTACTTATTTTAAAAATTTTTTAAAGTGCATAGTTTGAGCATAGGGGGCACCCCAAAATGAAAAATGAAAATTCTGCCAATCCGATGTAACTTTGAAATTATATTGCTCATGAACGGCTATATCGATTTCATCAAACTTTTTTTGTTTGATAGATTATTAGTTAGTCGTTTGAGTAAAAAATTACCTTATTGTTTTTATAATTAATTTTTAAATGAAAATATTAAAAAAACTTTTTAAAGATGGCGCTAGGGTCGAAGATCAATTGGAATTTAATTAACTTTTTTTTAACAATAGTTCTATTCTTAATAAAAATAAATCAAATTTACAATGAGGCTAAAATTCTTGTTCTTGAGATATTTAATTTTAAAGATTTTTAGTACGACTGAAATTCGAATTTTTCTTCATTTTTTCAAACAACTTCCATTAACAAAAAATTTTAAATTCAATTAAATTTAACTTTTTTTTTTTAAATATACACAGTTAAAAAAAAAATTGAATTTGTAATGCAAATTGCTACACATTTAGGTCCTACGGAAGTTTCCTTTAGAAAACAACACAAAGCTTGCTATATAAAGTTAAACTAATGCTCTTTGCATCAATATTTAACAGAGTACTTGGAGTAAAATATAAAGCTTGTTGTTTAAAAATTTCTGTTATTTGCAATAAATAATATTACGCGCAACATTTTTTAAGTATGACATTTTAATGCAAATTACATCATAATTTCGAGTTACTTTGATTAATTCGCACCTGCCTAAATTAATCAAATTAAAATAAAAAAATTACATTGGAAAAAATTAAAACATACGTATACCACCTTAATCACTATTATTATAGACTTTCAGCTGAGAAGCGATAACTAAAACATACATGAAACGATTTTAACTATGTATTTCTAAAATGGATAATACTCTAGTGAATTTTACAATTTCATGAAATTCTCAATGTATTAAATTGTAGCAAGGTGTATTACAACTTCTAGTTGTTCTATAGAAATAAATTATGATGCAAGAGTTGTTTTAAATTTTATAGATATGCATAAAAATTAGGTTTAATGCAACATTTACTTTACATTTCAGTAATAACCTGCAACGCATAGCTCCTATTGCAAGACTTGCTTTAAATATTGCAGTTACTTTTTCAACTGTGTAGTTCTAACCTTACTTTAAAATATATCAAATTTACAAAGAGGCGTTAATTCGTGTTCTTGAGATATTTAATTTTAAAGATTTTTAGTCCGATTTAAATTCTAATTGTTCATTATTTTCTCAAACTTCAGTGGTTAAAATTTTTTGATGATATAAATTGTTCGAAAAAATAATGAACAATTAGAATTTTAATCGGACTAAAAATCTTTAAAATTAAATGCCACTTTGTAAATTTGATATATTTTAAAATAAGGTTAGAGCTATATTTAAAAAAACAAGTTAAATTTAATTGATTTTAAAATTTTTTGTTAATGGAAGTTGTTTGAAAAAATGAAGAAAAATTCGAATTTCAGTCATACTAAAAATCTTTAAAATTAAATATCTCAAGAACAAAAATTAACGCCTCTGACTTAATTTGATATATTTTAGAGTAAGGATAGAATTATTTTCAGAAAAAAAATTAATTAAATTCCAATTGATCTTCGACCCTAGTGCCATCTTTAAAAAAGTTTTTTTAATATTTTCATTTAAAAATTAATTAAAAAACAAAAAATTAATTTTTTTTCAAAGGACTAACTAATCATCTATCAAACAAAAAAAAGTTTGATAAAATCGATATCGTTGTTCTTGAGCAATCTAATTTCAAAGTTACATCGGATTGGCAGAATTTTCACTTTTCATGCATGTTGGGGTGCCCCCTATGCTCAAACTATGCACTTCAAAAAAATTTTAAAATAAGTAGTATTTTTGGTTTTGTCCATACTACTTATATGCTATGTTTCAGGAAAATCAAAAATGGTCAAGTTTTCACAACTCTGTTTAGAACACGTTTTTCATCTATATGGAAACGCTTTTCAAACGTTAATCCAAATGAAGAATTTAGGATGTATTGTAAAAAATACATTGATTTTAAGCATACAATAAAAGATTTCAATTCTACACGTTTAAAAGTTTTCATTTATTTAGTTAAATATGAAATTAATCTAAAATGTACAATTATATGCTTAAGATTGAGGTTTTCATTTTAATGCTTTCAATAAATTGTAGGTCTTAAAAGAAATTCAAAATCATTGATGAAAACTTAAAACTCAAATATACTTCAAATACCCAAAAAATACTTATCTGGATTTTATGTTTTTATCAATAATTTTGCGATTAATATAATAACAGCCCATAGCAAATAAAGTTTTAGTATTAATATTCATTCGTAACAGTGGAGCTTTTCAAAACAAAATGTTTTTTCTACGGTACAAATTGGAAAACGAATACATTAAAAAATTATAAAACTATCAAATTAGAATTATTAAAATAAATACATGAAAAAAAGTAATACAAATTGACAACCTAACACTTTTAAATGTGGGATAATATAAAAAAAATCTTTAGGTTTAAAAACTTTGGTTGAATGAACGCAGTCATCTGATATTTGAATACCTATAAAATATCATTACTATTTGTCGCGAGGGGGCCCAATGTGTATGTGGGGCCCGAGGCGGCCGCCTCTTCCACCTCAATGGTAATCCGTAACTGGAGTTGAACAAGGAAAAGAAGATGTCTGAGGCATTATAGATCTAATTTCATCCGAGCACTGCTGGTGACGATATTTATAAAAAACAACGAGATCAGCAACAGTGCGACGATGTTGTAGGGAATCAAGATTTAATGTTAAATTTCAATCACCAACAATTCGTATAGCACGCTTTTCAACAGAGTTCAAAAGGCCCAAGATGGTAACAGATGCAGCGCCCCAAACTTGACAACAATACTACATGCAGGGACGAATATAGGACTTATAAATGTGGAGTAATTGATACGGAGAAAAATATTTTTTACATCTATTGAGGAGGCCGAGTTTTCTTGATGCGCTCTTTGCCATGGCCATGATATGATCGTTCCAGAGTAAGTCATTGGAAATTGTGACTCCCAATAAATGACTGTTTTCACATTCGTCTATTTGGTCGTTACACATATTAATTGAAATATTATTGGGAAACTCGGTCTTTGATCTGGAAACAATCAAAAGCTGTGTTGTGGTGGAATTAAAATTGACCAAATTTTTGTCACCCCAATCGGCGACTTTTTTCAGGTCCTCGTTTACATTTATGGCAGCGTCTTTCTGGGCGGGATTTATTTCTTCATGCATTTTGCTCTTTGAAGATAGGGGGACGAATGACTTGTGCAGTGTAATCTGCAAAACTATTTATTGGGTTATTGGTGATTTGCAACAGTTCGTTGATATAAATTAAAAATAAAGTGGGAGATAATACTGAGCCTTGGGGTACATCAGCGTTAATTAGTTTGGACTCAGAAATAAAGCCATCTATAGATACCGAGATGTATCGGTTAGACAGAAAATTTTGAATCAACTTCACAACTGCGGGATGAAACCCGTACGCAACGAGCTTGTCGATCAAGTTGGCATGCCAGATTCGATCAAATGCTGTTGAGATGTCTAATGCGATTACGTACGTTTCACCACCTTTCTCAAGTATGCTATTCCAAAGATGTGCTACATAGTTCAATAAATCGGTTGTTGATCTTTTGTTTCTAAAACCGTATTGGCTGTCATGATATCAAATGGTTGTCCTCCAAAAATTTGGATTTATGTGAATTAATATATTGCTCGTATATTTTAGACAGGACTGGGAGTAAGGCTATTGGTCTGTAATTTGAAATATCACATTTCGTTCCTTTTTTGGGACAGGCTGGATTTATAAAATATTTTGGTGAGAGTTGGTGCAATATAAAACAAAAAATATGGAGGGGCTGAAATCTCACAGTCTGGGTTAAGGATTTTGATGTTTTCGGCAAAAAACTTTTATGCGGACATGGTTTTTAGTTAAACTCAGCAAACTACTCAAAAACCTACTCCATTTAGTGTTTCGAGAAAATATTACAAAATCACAAATTCATATTTCTTTCAAAATTCCAAAAATTTTGTAAAAAATAAATAAAATCAAACTTTTTCCAGAATCCTAAAAATATTCCAAAAATTATTACAAAATCCTTTTTTCAAAAATTCTGAAAATATTGCAAAAATTATACAAAATCAAAAATTGAAACTTTTTTCAAAATTCCAAATATTCCAAAAATTAGAATAAAATCAAATATTTAAACTTTTTCTAAATTCTAATAATATTCCAAAAATTCTTAAAAATTCAAAAATTGAACCTTATTTCAAAATTCTAAAAATATATATAAAATTAAAAAATTTTTTTTTTAAATTCTAAAAACATTCCAAAAATTGGAATAAAATCAAATATTTAAACTTTTTCTAAATTCTAATAATATTCCAAAATTTCTTAAAAATTCAAACTTTTTCCTAAACTAAAAATATTGCAAAAATTATAACAATATCAAAAATTGAAACTTTTTCCAATAAAATCAAAAATTTTAAATTTTTTAAAATTCTAAAAATATTCCAAAATTTCTTACAAAATCAAATATACAAACTTTTTTCAAAATTCCAAAAATATTTCAAAAACTGTAACAAATTCAAAAATTTCCATGTCCAATTTCATTTTCATTTACATTTATGTACGTCATAAAAACAACTACATCTTTTCCCCAAAAAATTGGCTAAAAAAATCAATGTAATCATTTCTTGACACGCTTGCCATTATTTTTTTGACAAACTTATAATGCCATAATTGTCTATAATAATAATATATTTTCACGTCATACAAATTATTTATTTTATTTTTTTCCAAAAAATTGGGTAAAAAAATAAATAAAAATATTTCTTTTGACAAACTTGACAACATTTTTTTGACAAACTTATAATGCCATAGTTCTCAATAATAATAATAAAATCATTTCAAACAAAATTTTAATTTAATTTTTTTTTCCGAAAAATTGGGTAAAAAAATAAATAAAAATCTTTCTTTTGACACACTTGACAACATTTTTTTGACAAACTTATAATGCAATAATCTAGATTTTGGTCTCACATACCAATCCCGACCATCAAGATTTCTCGAAATTCAATGTTCCTACTCGTAATCACTTAAAATGAACGTTTTTTAAGCAAAAAATATGCAAATTTCCTTGTTTTGGCACACATAATGATTTTTTTGACACACTTCCGGTACAGTTATCGAATACAGCGTCCTTTCGGACCTGTCTCTTGAGTATACCTATTTTTAGAAAAAAATTTTTGAAATCCCTCCAGTGGTTTTCCCTGCAGCGTAGGCAATGACGGCCGGACAGCCGGCCGGCAGACAGACATACATTTTTTTTTGTTGCTTTTTTAGAACCAGTAGGTCCTAAACAGTCGAGAAATGCCAAAAAAAGTGGGGGTAAGAATTTCACTTTGAGGTCATGAATGTAATACTTAGGTCTTTCAGACCGAAGTAATATCGAATAATTTTTATTAACTTTCATAAAACAAATTTCGAATAATTTTTAATTAACTTTAAAAAAGCAAATTTCGAATAATTTTTTATTAACTTTAAAAAATGATAATTTTGGTTATTTTTAAATAGAAATTTTTGTGCTAGTGATTTTGAAATTTAAACTTATTTGAAACTGAATGACACTTTACCTATTGATTCGCCTCAAACCTGTGTCTAGGAAGGGATGAAAAATGATTTTCCTGATTAATCAAATTCCTTAAAATATCAAGGCGTTAGATATCATTTTAACTATTCTAACACAATTAATTTTGTTTTGTATTTAGAACAACTTCCAGGACACTTTGTTTTGTCCGATCTTATCTATTGTCCGATCTACGACATTGTTATTTGTTATTTCCGGCACGGAATACTAGTTATGAAAAAATTGCTGTAATTTATTTCTCAATTCCTATTTCACGATGTACAGGAATAGGGCTACAGATGTACTCATAAAGAAAGAATAGTAGACAAAATAGTAGACCAGTGGGCATAAATAAAAGACTCCAGAATAGTACATTATGATGCTATGACGTAAAGCTAAAGATTTTGGACGTATGTGGAGTTGCATCCACATTAAGTCCAAAATAGCTTATGTCCGTGCATCATATACATATACTATTTTTTATTCGCCGCAAGTAAAATATTTAAAAAAAATGTTTATTCTAAATTAAAATTACAAATTTGCATAAATTTTGAAATAAAAATATGTGGAACAAGTTAACTTTGACATAATATTTGTTTTTTTTCCAAATTATTGTATCACTATTTTTTTTTGTTTAGCGTATGGTTTTTTTGTGACACATTAAAAATTAAACTTAAAATAGGTAGACTCTTCTATGAAATCTACCTAAAACAAAACATGGATACACATTAAATAAACTAACATTCAATTTGATTGCGCGTCTTTTAGTAAAAAAGTAAAAAGTAAAATATTTGAACATTGGGCAGTACATTTGAATATTAGATGTTTACATCGAGCGAGTCTATCCATGCTACTACATCGGGAGTTGCCAAATGGATGTCTGAGATGTCGCCATTGTACCGTCGGATTGGACACACAGTTGCAATGTGTTTTATGGTTTGTTGTGAAGCACCGCAGTCACACTCAGGGGACTCTGAAATGCCCCACATGTAGAAAGAATCAGCACAACGTCCATGATTCGTTCTTATTCGGTTTAGTGTAGTCCAGGTATGACGTGGCAGATCGAAACCAGGTTGGGTAGAAGTCGGGTTAGTAATAGAAAGACCAGTTGTGCTGATGATGCCAGGAGGTGTCCCAGGCATCCAAGATATTAAAGTTAGTTGTCAGCAGGTTGCTGGCATTTTTATGTGGAGGCTTTCTTGACTTCAATTGACAACGAGTGTGGTCACCGTAATCTTCGTGCAAGGGTAACGTGATGTTGTTGGTTACCTTTTTATGTTCACGAATGAGAGCATGCGAGCGTCTGAGTGCAGGTGGAGCGATATTGCTTAACACAAAGTCAAGGTAAAGGGGTGGATCTGATAGTACCACTTATAGTACTTATAGTGGCATGCAGCTGGCAGTCAACTTTTTGAGTGTGTGTGCTAGTGAGTATGTGTGCTATCACTATGACAACATAGTGGAGGGTGGGGTTCTGTGGAACGAAAAGAAAGCAACTGTTCAATTCATTCGTAAGATGCCAGGGAAAAAATCTTAATATTAGAACATTAGAGCAATTCTTCTAGAAGATAAAAACTTTAAAATTTCAATGGGGGGGGGGGGAATAAACCCGTATGTCGCTACGCCACTGGTTTTTTATTCATTTTGAATTTTTAGCGGTCTTTTTCTTTGACAATTTAACTTTGACAGCTTTACCATGGTAATTTTCATTCTATGTGTGACGTCACTATTTTAACTTTGACATTATTACCATGGTTAACCGTGGTTAATTTCGAAACGCACTCCAGCGCAGAAAAAAAAAAATCCCGACTTCTAAAACCAATGGGTGCATATAATAAAAAAGTGGTTTCTTTACGCAAAAGATGAATACAAAAAAAATGCAAAATAAAAATAAGATATATTAAAATTTGATACAAAGGCAACTAAGTTTAATTTCTAGCGTAGATATTTAAGTTTACTTTACTATTCAGTTACTTCAATGTTAGATTTTCATTTACTTTAAACTTTGTTTCATTTTTTTTTTTCAAATGTACAACCTTGTATTAATAAAATTTTAATAATAATATTTATAAAGTTATTAATTTGTTTGAACAACACTAGAACCCAGAACTGAATATACTTACAGTTACATAGAAATATCGAAAACTATAGAAAAATTGAGAATCGAAATAGAATCGCAAATTCCATAACTAATTTAAATCGGAAAGCATGATTTTTAAATGTATCGCAAAATATAGAGTGTTTCCGATACTTACTACCACATTCAAAATGTATCGCCAAAAGTCTAATTATCATGTATCAGTTGATTCAAAATTGTATCGGTTTAGCATCGTGAAAACGTCCGTAAACGATGTTTTATATGAACAAGTTTCATCATTTACGAATCTTTTTTGAATCGAAATGTTTACAGGGGATCTTTGTTTATTTTTGTCAAAAAACGGCGTGATAACTGTTTCAGAGATATTTCTTATTGACGATTTAGCTAAGTCTCATTTAGCAAATGTTCAAGCAACCGGGCATAAGTATTTAATAATTTTTAGTGAAATGTGTTATTTTTATTATTTTTATTTGATTCTGAAGACTTGTAACGGTAGTTTTTTGCGTGTTGTCATTTGGATGTTTTTATAGATTTTTTTTTTTAAACTTACACGTTAACAGAATCTCTTGATAATGTTTAGGTGGGACAGCACATTTCCAGGCTAGGTGGCAGTTGTGTTGGGCGGGATCTTTCCACCTATCATCAAGAGCTTGATGTGCTGTTATTTTCTTCAATACAAATACAACTTTTAGGTTATAATCACATATACAACAATATAAGTGTAGATCTAGTAGTTATTTACATCGTTATCCAACCTCCATACAATTATACTTCATTAACAGAAGTGACTTCCCTTTACTTGCTTGTAGTTACTTCAACATCACTATAGTAAAATTATGTTTTTGTTTATTCTGAAAACATAACGGAACACTTGCAAACACAGAAAACACTACTACTCACTGTACGATAGCGCTAACAACCAAAATGACCACACAATTCACAAGTGGAAAACAATTATTTTTTTTCTATAAATTTGCAACTTTTATTACTTCGGTATGAAAGACCTAAGTATTACATTCATGAGCTCAAAGTGAAATTCTTACCCCCACTTTTTTTGACATTTCTCGACGTTTCAGGACCTCCTGATTCTAAAAAAGCAAAAAAAAAAAAATGTATGTCTGTCTGTCGGCCGGCCGGCCGGCCGTCCGGCCGTCATTACCTACGCTGCAGGGAAAACTACTGGAGGGATTTCAAAAATTTTTTTCTAAAAATAGGTATACTCAAGGGACAGGTCCAAAAGGACGCTGTGTTCGATAGCTGTACCGGAAGTGTGTCAAAAAAATCTTTAAGTGTGTCAAAACAAGGAAATTTGCATATTTTTGGCTTAAAAAACGTTCATTTTAAGTGATTACGAGTAGGAACATTGAATTTGGAGAAAACTTGATGGTCGGGATTGGTATGTGAGATCAAAAACTAGATTATTGCATTATAAGTTTGTCAAAAAAAAGTTGTCAAGTGTGTCAAAAGAAAGATTTTTATTTATTTTTTTACCTAATTTTTGGGAAAAAATATAAAATTAATTGTTTGTTTGAAATGAAGTTTTATTATTATTATTGAGAATTATGGCATTATAAGTTTGTCAAAAAAGTGTTGTCAAGTGTGTCAAAAGAAAGATTTTTATTTTTTTTTTACCCAATTTTTTGGAAATAAAATTGTTTGTTTGAAATGAAATTTTATTATTATTATTGAGAATTATGGCATTATAAGTTTGTCAACAAAATGTTGTCAAGTGTGTCAAAAGATTTTTATTTAGTTTTTTACCCAATTTTTTGGAAAAAAATAAATTGTTTGTTTGAAATGAAATTTTATTATTATTATTGAGAATTATGGCATTATAAGTTTGTCAAAAAATGTTGTCAAGTGTGTCAAAAGAAAGGTTTTTATTTATTTTTTACCCAATTTTTTTAGAAAAAAATAAAATTATTAGTTCGTATGACAGGATATTTTATTATTATTATAGAGAATTATGGCATTATAAGTTTGTCAAAAAATAATGTCAAGTGTGTCAAAAAATGATTTCATTTAATTTTTCAGCCAATATTTTGGGAAAAAAATGTAGCTGTTTTTATGACGTAAATGAAATTGAAAATGAAATTGGACATGGAAATTTTTGAATTTGTTGTAGTTTTTGAAATATTTTTGGAATTTTGAAAAAGTTTGTATTTTTGATTTTGTAATAATTTTTGCAATATTTTTAGAATTTCGGAAAAAGTTTTAATTTTTGATTTTGTAAGAATTTTTGAAATATTTTTAGAATTTTGAAAAATTTTTAATTTTTGATATTATTATAATTTTTGGAATTTTGAAAAAAGTTTGAATTTTCGATTTTGTAATAATTTTTGCAATATGTTTAGAATTTTGGAAAAAGTTTCAATTTTTAAGAATTTTTGAAATATTATTGGAATTTAGAAAATATTTAAATATTTGATTTTATTCTAATATTTGGAATATTTTTGGAATTTTGAAAAAGTTTGATTTTATTTAATTTAACAATATTTTTAGAATTTTGATTATAATTTTTCCGGCAACGTATTGATGTTTCGTGTTAGTTTTGTAATAAATTTTTAAACAGAGATAAAAAACTTGTACTTCAACAAAGAGTTATGTTTGATGTACATCGCTGCCCAAAACTAAAAACCATGTCCTCATAAAAGTTTTTTGCCTAAAACTATATCAAAATCCTTAACCCAGACCGAAGTCTTGATATCTCAGAGCTGTGAGATTTCAGCCCCTCCATATTTTTAATTTATGTAATCAAAGAAAATGTATTAATTTGTCACGAGTTTAACAATATTGAATTCAGAAAATTATCAATAACATGCTATAAACATAAACGAAATCTTTTTTATATACATGTATGTATATGACAATATAACAATATTTGTAAATTACTTCAACAGTATACTTATATTGTACTTTTAATTATATTTTAGAGTAAACCATGGTTTGAGAACAAAAATATCACAGCTGTAGTTAGGAATTTCATAATATTAAATAGAAAAATAAATATATAAATAAATCAATAAATAATAATGATAATAATAATGGTTATTTTTTTGCTTATGAATATATAAATAAATAAATAATATAAATTAAATTAAATCTAGTTCAATATTCAATTAACAGGGCGTCACTGTAACTTTAATTTGTCTTGCGGGACATCACAATTACAATAGTTACATGCTATTGATTTCATTTTTTATTGTTGAATTCTATTATTCTTTTGATTTACAAATTCCAATTTAAATGCGGTATTTTTTATATGTATATATATATATATTTCTATTTTTAACGCTTACCAATTTACGGATCGTCCTTTTAACCATCGACCGTGGCAATATTTTATATGACGATCCGTTTCTGAATTATTGATAAAACAAAAAAAACACAATTACTTAATTATGTAGGCCGTTATGTGATTTAAAAAGAAAAACACTGCAAATTTTATAGTAATATAATATAGAAAAACTGTTTATCTGGTAAGCGATTTTCAAATTGTTTGGTCACTCTGGTCACAATGAAAACAGTATTAAATTTTCTAACACCAATAATTTGTAGTAATCCCTCTGTATCGTGGCTTGGACTTTTCTACACAGGATTATTATATCCCAAAAAAAAAAATATGAAAATTGACAAAAATAAAAAAAAACGAAATGAACTGATCGTCTGACAACGAATCTGGGATTCGGGAATCTCCTATTTATTCTTGTTTAACCTAACATTTAAGAATTTTTATCTACTGAAGATTTTTATATAAGAAAAATAAAAACAATTTGTATATAATAATAACTATAATAAAATTAATAATAATAGGAAAAAACCTCACTTGTTTGCAATGCTGTGTTATTTTCAGATGTAATTTTCTTATGGGTTGCTCCGTTCCATTCAGACAATATTCTGACTTGGCACTTTTTTCCCATGTAACTTAAACAGATTGTTGAATGCTGTAAATTTCCTTTTATATTCATATGCCCTTCTGATATAAATTCTTTAAGATTATCAATCGAAATGGACGAATCAAAATCAATGTAAATATCGCTCTCGTTAATGTATAACTTAACCACTGGATAATTCTCACTTTTGATGTCAAGTTTATATGCTAATTTCATATTATCCAGGTCACCATAATCTTTAATTCCAACTAAACTTACTAGTGAGCTCTCATATTCCTTATTTTCATTCATTTATTTCCCTTGCAAAATTACAGAAAATTTCATGCTGTTCACCATACGGAAATGCAATATCAAATTTAAAAAAGACTGTAATCAAATTTATGAATGAACTTATTTATAATCACAAAAACTAGTCCTCGAAGGACTTAACAATGTTATCGACCTATAGTCGAAAATAGAATAATCTTGAAACTTCTATTAATACAATGATTTTCTCAATATTCGAGAACTTTAATTTACCACTTTATGGTTATCGGTTAAAACTGGAATTCTTTGGATTTCAAAAAAACTTAATTTGTTTCACTTGAAAGTCAAGCCTGAATTCCATTCAAAAAAATGTGATTTTTTGACATTTTACATTTTTTCTTTATTTTTTAAGCAAAAAAAAAAATACGAAACAGAATTGAGTAAGCAATGAGTGCGTTTGTTTATTTACTGTGATATTCGAAATGGAGACTGTTCGGTTATTTGAAAAAAAAAACTGTTAAACTATTATGATTGTAAAAATGAAAATGGAATATGGAAATATTTTTGATGGATGGAAAAGAGAACAAAAATTGGTTCTAAGTTTATTATCGCAAATAAAGTCGACGCTACAACCATGAATTCAAGGTGATAATCAAGACATTTAACCTTGAGTTCACAAAAACGTCGCCACCCCCTCCATGTCAGGAAACCACCGAGCTACTTCCACCAATTATCAACAGTCACCGACGTCCAAGCCGATGACCGGTTCCAACACTCATGAAGTCCCTAAGAACTTCACTGAGTATTGGGACCGACCATCCATCAGAACGTCAGCACTATGGACATCCCGATACAACCAGTAAGTATGACACGGGAGGTGTGAACCACAGCGAAGACAACTAGCCAGAGGAACGATCCTACCTAACGAAAAGACCTCATTCTCTGATGTCCTTCGCATGATGAACTCCAAGATTCTTACCGCTCATATCTATGCACTCATAGAGTACATTTCCAATCTTAGTCTTAATCATTGCAGGTAAGAACTTTGGAGCCAATTTTGCCGAGAACTTCTTAGTAGCGTCACTCAAATGATGTTGCCGTGCAAACACCCGTTGTTGTGGTTGAAAAGTCCGTAGTTTAGATCGCAGGTTATTCTGATGTTGCGATTTTTTGAAAGCTGCTTTTAAATTTTGTTGAACTCGGTTCCTAAGCAGAGTCAAATGATCAGAGCGTTCTATTTCCTCACCAGCATCCTCACCAAGCTTGTGCAGTGATCTCAACAAATGGTAAGTATTCCCATCCGATATTGGATGTTGACCAAATAATAGATAGTACGG
Organism: Diogma glabrata; assembly: GCA_963693315.1. Lineage (NCBI taxonomy): Eukaryota > Metazoa > Arthropoda > Insecta > Diptera > Cylindrotomidae > Diogma > Diogma glabrata. The sequence continues at coordinate 268,520,641 of OY856187.1, read as the reverse complement.
TGAGTACTTGGTAGCTGAATGTACTGCGGCCCGCAGTGCATACGCGATTTTACCAATTTGTGAATCCCACTTGGTATGTTGACCTTTAATGGACGCTCGAATTGCTGCTAGAACTGACCTATTGACCCGCTCTGACGCGTTGCTTTGAGAACACCGGTCCTAATGTGTTTAATGCCGAAATTTGACAAAAGACTTTGAAAGTTCCTACTAGTGAGCTGTTTGCCATTGTCACTGTGCAGAAACTCTGGTACCCCATATGTAAGAAACACTTCATTCCTCAGAAAAGCATTCACCTTCGGTGAAGTTGCGTTTCTAAGTGGTTTCAGTAGTACAAACTTCGTAGCATGATCCAGAACTATCAATAACACCGTATTCCCAAGTGTAGAACGAGGGTACGGTCCCAAAAAATCTATATAGACTCTCTGCCATGGACGTGCTGTTTCGAATTGATATTGCATCGGAGGACGCAATATCTGATTCGTGGCTTTTGTTTGTTTACATGTGTCGCAGGACACAACATAGTTGTGTACCTGTGACGCCATGCCCGGCCAATAATAAAGACGTCGAAGTAATTCTAATGTCTTTTTAACACCTCCAGGAGCAGCAGTACTATCATCATGATGTTTCTGAATCATGTTTGAAGTCATCGGTTTCGGTATCCATAGCTTCCACACAGGAACATCGTTAGGTATTGCATCAGGTGTTGGCTCAATACGTATGTATAGCTTATCATCCATGACTTTAACTGAAGGAAAGTCCTTGGGTGATGATTGAAGTTTAGCTATCATATCCGTATACTCTTTATGTCGATAACCTCCATTGTCGAGTTTGATGTCGTTAACATGATGTGATAATGCTTCCGTCAATTCCTCGTGTGTATCGTCATAAAGACGAGATAGAGCATCAGGGACTATATTTTGGGTACCTTTTTGGTGGAAAATGGTAAAATCCATGTGTTGGAGTTTTAGGCTCCACCTAGCCAGACGACCACTCAAGTCTTTCTGTGACATAAGCCACTTCAGACTTGAGTGATCAGTCACAATCGTAAATCGGCGATCTTCAACATAGCCCCTGAATTTCTTCACACTCGGAATTGCCGCAAGACATTCAAGCTCAGAAACCGAATAGTTTCTTTGAGCTTTGTTTAGTTTTTTCGACATGAAGGACACACTTATCCGTCAGTATCAACCTGATACAACACACGACCTACCCCTGTCAGACTCGCATCGCATCTAATAAAGAACTCTTTATTATAGTCAAAGTTGACTAATACCGGTGCTGTAGTCAGCAATCTTTTTAGATTTTCAAAAGCTGCTTGCGCTTCCAATGTCCATTTCAATTTTCCTGAACTCTTCTTTAACAAATCTGTTATCGGTGAACGTGGAAGAGACTACCAATAGATCATCTAAATAAACAAAGACATTTTCGTGATATTGATGTGGTATCACTTTATGCATTAGCCGACACATTGTCTGGGGAGCATTGCACAATCCGAAGGGCATAACCCGGAATTGATACAATAGACGACCAGGCACTGTGAAGGCTGTCTTGTCTCTAGATGCTTCTGCCAGAGCAATCTGCCAGAAAGCATCTTTGAGATCAATACCTGAAATGTACTTTGTGCTATTTAGACGACCTAGTAAGCCGTCAATCAAGGGAAGTGGGTAAGCGTCCTTTTTCATTAGTGAATTGACACGACGGCTATCAATACATAATCTGTTTTTACCAGATTCTTTTTGTACCAGGACCACTGGCGAGCACCACGAACTGTTACTCTCTTCGATCACGCCCATTTGAAGCATTCGGTCGAGTTCGGCATAGACCTTTAGTTGAACAGCCGGCGATGTGGGATAATGCCTCTGTTTAACAGGTGCACTATCACCAACATCGATGACATGTTCAACCAAAGAAGTCTTTCCGAGCCCAGACACTTCAAATGACGGGAAAGAATCCTTGATCATATCCAGTTCTCGTTGCTGATCAGTGGTGAGGTTGTGTGTATTTAAATTTTGTAGCTCTGTGCGAGTCAGTTCACTAACAAATGAAGAAACAATACCAAATTTCTCCCAGAAATCTATGCCCAGGTAGAGCTCTTCTCGTAAACCAGGGACTATATGGAACCGCATTGGTTTAGTGGAGCCATTTACAGTTATTGGAATTTCGATGTAACCCAAAATTTTATTTGCAGTACCATCCGCCGTACGGATACACGAAGTGTATTTACGGTAGGTTGTACCTGATGATTCCAATAATTCCAAGGAATTTCTTCCAAGTATAGTGATTGACGCTCCACTATCCAATAATCCTGAAATATTTTTGTCCAAAATCCTAATTGTTAATCGCGGCCGAGGATCCTTTGTTTCTGAAAGGATAGATGAAATACATGCTTTGCGAAATAATTTCCTCATCCTCCAATATCTAATGTTACGTTCAAGACGTTTAAAATATGTTCGATGTAATGATGGGAAATTAAATGTGCTAGATGCTTTTATTCGGTTTTCCTTAGTGGTGGGTCGTCCTACGTTCCTACATCTCTCGTCGCTTTCTTCGGGCTCATTGGATGTTGAACCGAGGGTACCATCCCCGAAGCATGTACTCTCGGACGATAGTTTAACGACGGGTGACAATAGGAACAATTTGCATAAATTACGTCAGGCTTGTTACATTTCCTGCAATATAATTTAATTCTGTTTTTCCGTGGACAATCTGGAGCTCGGTGACCAGTCACTCTACAACTGAAACATAGTATTGGTTGTCTGGACATTGATGAACCAGGTTGACTGTTATCAGATGTTATACCAGGTCGCTGAAATATCCGTCTCGGTGTTGAATCCATCGCTTCAATATATCCATGTCGTTCTGGTTCAATATCCACCTCATAATCATCCATATGCTGTAGCTCGCTAATTCTTAAGTTTGATGTTCTGGTCGGAACTGGTGTGGACCACAAACGTTCGAACTTCTGACATAGAGTCCGAAGTTCATCAATTGAATGTATTGTTGCTGCTAGTGTAGCATTCTTGAGTTCCACACTCAGTCCCTCCCGAGCAATCTCTAGCATTTCACGGTCAGCAAATGGACGTGCCAAGCGACGGTTCAACGAACCAATCTCCACTAGATACTCGTAAATGCTCTCCTTTGACTTTTGTTTGCGGTTCAGAAGAACTCGCAAGATCGCTTTATCATCAGTGAGCGTACCGAAGGTTTGTAGGAGTCCCTCCCTTAACACTGGGTAAGTCACCACTCCATATTCATGAGTTAAATTCAGATAGTATCTGTCGGCAGCTCCCTTGAGGTACCGTGGAACGATAGACCTAAGGTCGTCCCAATTCACACGGTCCCTCCTGGCAGCCGCCTCCACTCTGTGAACAAACTCATGAACATCAGGAGAGTGACCATCTCCTGTGAAGGTTGGAACCCAATTTGAGTCATAACGACTCAAATTGTTCCCATGAACCCCTCGGTACTCCACTGGTGCTAACGCTGGAGCCGCGTCACGCCATACCTGAGGAGGTTGGTTGTATGGTGGTGGTGCTGTAAGTGGAGCTTGTGGATATAATGGTGGTAGCTGTACCTGTGGTACTGATGAATAATTTGATTGTAACTGTGGTTGTACCAATGCTGGATTGTTATGTATGTGTTCAGCTTGGAACGATGGACCCAATTGTGGTATTGCAAAGTCCTCTGCTCTCAAACCCGATTGCTGAAAATAAGCCGGTGGTAATTGTTCTGACCGTCTCTGTTGTTGATGGTTTGGACGATTCAGACTATGTATTGTGTCCGTTATTGGCTGCACTGGGATCGGTGTGGATCTCTCATCTGGTTGAAAAGCAGGTGAAGCAGATGGAGCAGATGATACTCCTGGTTTATTCTGCAATATTGGACGTGTTGACAGCGATCCTATTATATCCCAAGCGCGTGACAATTGCGAGATAGCGTAGGTGCGGGCTTCTTGCAAGTCATTGCGAGGACCCAACCTATTCATTCTACCCGTGTAATGCAACACTCGATTCGCCAAACCATCTAAGAAGGTCTGATTAATCGGTGGCTAAAGTCAACGTACCTGATCTAAAACAAGTTGTGCTGCCTGCACCACCATTTGAGATTCAGCTACCAAGTCTCTCGCATGAGATACTGTTATTGGAACTGCCCCATGATCTGCGTGGTTTCGCAGTTCCTCTGCCCAATTGACCCCCCCCCTGAAGTTCACACCCCGAACCAGACATTCGATCTGCAGCTCACTGGGTTCCAGACCATAGAACGGGTGGTCAACGTCTATGTGACATGACATTTCGACGTAATAATAAGTGGAGCTAGTACGCCCGGTAACACTCGTCCGATGGAAATGTAAAAAAAAAAAAAATGAAAAACGCAAAGAATAAAAAAAACATCGAACAACCCCTCTCGAAAATACAATAAAATTTTTGTAAAAACAACAAATGTAATAACGAACGAAAAGATATTATTGTCCTACTCAATGCTGCTTGATCTTTCACAAAAATTCCTAATAATATTTATATATATAAAATATAATTTATTTATTTAATTTCAGATATACTGAAATTTCTGACTTAAATATATACCTAAAATTAGTTATTGACGATAGCACCCCTAAAAAAATATTTATTTATTTTAAAAAAATTGAAAAATAAAAAATATTCAAAAAAAATGCTTATTTATTAGATGCACCTTAGCTCAAATATTTATTTATTTTTAAAAAAAAATAAAGAATATTTATTTAAATCTTGATGTAAAGCGTATTTAATAAAAGTTAATTTATTTAATTACCTAAAATTATTTAATTTTAAAAAAAATTATTTTATTTAATAAAAATTTTTATTTATTTAATTTTCAGAAAAAATTGTTTTATTTATTTTATTTTTTTATTTAATATATAGATAAGAGATTCCCAAAATCAAGATTCGTCTGGAGACAATTTAAAAAGTAAGTATGGTACAATATCCATTTTGTTTAAACCTGATTTCCCGCGTTCGCGAGCCCACTCCAACAATGCATGTGAGAACTGACTAGAAAAGACCTTAACGACCAGGTTCTACAGAACAGTATCTCCCCAACCTAATAAAACAATCACAACTGTCACGATTAGACCTTAGGTCCATTTCTACTGACCCAGTTGTGCTTGTTTAACCTACAAATAAATTACACCTAAACCTAATGCGAAAGTTGAAGAACGCTCCCGAGCACCAGATTTCAAATCCTAAACTCTATGAAAAACTGTTCTATTGCAAAGCTAAATGGAAAAATGGAAAAGTATGAATTTGTATGAGGTTAAGCCTCTGATCCTGAAAAAAAGTATAATTAGTTCTTCTCTTCATTACACCGAAGAAGCCTCTGAGCAAAGAATGGTACTACTGGTCTGCACCTAAGTACAAACACAGCAACACCACTCCTCGTCCCTGAGAACTCCCTCGCTGAATGAAGAGAAGAAACCGATGTTCTTCGATCGCATAACCCCGATGGCCATAGGCGACCTAAGAACGTCATTATCGTTAAAGAGTGAAGCTCTATGGATGGCTTGTTAGGCCTACCGCTAAGAAGGAAATTTTATTAAACCTACACTATGTACAAAAACTATCTACAAGTATATACAAATATATACCATAAACAAAAAAAAAAATATATATGCACAATATATATTTGCTACTAAAATAATATGTACACTATACACATTATATGTACATTCCATTCAAAAAATATGTACATGGCCTACAAAAAATATTTACATTTATGTACAATATGTACAAGAAAAATATGTACAAGAAATATATGTACAATGGCATACTAAAAAAATATTTATATTTATGTACAATATGTACAAGAAAAATATGTACAATCGCATACCAAAAATATTTCCAATGACAGCACAAAAAAACAATCCCCAAAAAAAATTGCTGTCCCAAAACGGTTTTTTTTTCAAATTGACAAAACAAAAAAAGATAAGTTTTTTAACTTATTCGACAACCAGGAACAGGGGCCTCCTGCGGACCCTCCTCTTCCAGTCGCGTGTTCGGTGAGATGGGAACCTCCTCAACCAGCTCCTCCACTTGAGTACTCTTGGTCGAGGAAGCTCCCAGCTCCTCCACTTGAGTACTCTTGGTCGAGGAAGCTCCCAGCTCCACGACCAAGCGACTCTCCTTATCCTTCCTCCTCTTCTCCTTCTTCTTCCTGTTCGAGTCGCGATTCTTTTTCAACCTCCTTCTCTCCCTCCAGCCCACATTTACTTCCTCATTCACCACATTCATCTCATTCACCACATTCATCTCATTCACTTCCTCATTCACCACATTCATTTCATTCACTTCCTCATTCACGCACTCATTCACTATTTCACTCATTATCTCATCCATGATCTCATCCCACTTTTCCTCAGCTATATCATTCATTAACTCCAAATATATTCCCTCCTTCACCTCATCCATAACTACATTTATTATGCGTTTCACCACATTCCTCGCCTCATTCATTTTCTCCTTCCAGGCCACATACACTTCCTCATCCACCTCATTTACCCACGGCTCAAACCCCCCTGGTCGACTCCTCCTGATTCGCATCCCCTGGAACCTCCTGACTGTATACATATCTTTATTAAAATTGAAACGAAAAAAGGTTATTGAACCCAATAAATTTAACCCAATAAATTAAAAATTCTTGCAAAATTGCAAAATCGCAAAAAAAAACCACGAACCGGTTTTATACTACCTAAATCAACCTTATACTACCTAAATCAAACAACCTAAATCGGTTTGTAAAAAAAAAAAAAAATCAAAATTCAATTCAATGGGTTGACCAACCCAAAACCGGTTGACCACACCCAGCAATATAAAAATAATAAAAATGTCAAAACTGGTTTCACCAGCCACAAATATATATAATATTACGCCAAAATTTTGCGCGCCAAAAATTCACCAAAAAAAAATTTTATTTACTGTCATAACGGTATTTTTTTAAAAAAAGAATATCCAAAACCTAAACTGGTTCCACCAGAAGTTTTGTTTCGGGGCCACTTATGTAGTAATGCCACTGTATCGTGGCTTGGACTTTTCTACACAGGATTATTATATCCCAAAAAAAAAATATGAAAATTGACAAAAATAAAAAAAAACGAAATGAACTGATCGTCTGACAACGAATCTGGGATTCGGGAATCTCCTATTTATTCTTGTTTAACCTAACATTTAAGAATTTTTATCTACTGAAGATTTTTATATAAGAAAAATAAAAACAATTTGTATATAATAATAACTATAATAAAATTAATAATAATAGGAAAAAACCTCACTTGTTTGCAATGCTGTGTTATTTCCAGATGTAATTATCTTGTGGGCTGCTCCGTTCCATTCAGACAATATTCTGACTCGGCACTTTTTTTCCCATGTAACTTAAACAGATTGTTGAATGCTGTAAATTTCCTTTTATATTCATATGCCCTTAATATTATTACTATAAATTCTTTAAGATTATCAATCGAAATGGACGAATCAAAATCAATGTAAATATCGCTCTCGTTAATGTATAACTTAACCACTGGATAATTCTCACTTTTGATATCAAGTTTATATGCTAATTTCATATTATCCAGGTCACCATAATCTTTAATTCCAACTAAACTTACTAGTGAGCTCTCATATTCCTTATTTTCATTCATTTATTTCCCTTGCAAAATTACAGAAAATTTCATGCTGTTCACCATACGGAAATGCAATATCAAATTTAAAAAAGACTATAATCAAATTTATGAATGAATTTATTTATAATCACAAAAACTAGTCGTCGAAGGACTTAACAATGTTATCGACCTATAGTCGAAAATAGAATAATCTTGAAACTTCTATTAATACAATGATTTTCTCAATATTCGAGAACTTTAATTTACCACTTTATGGTCATCGGTTAAAACTGGAATTCTTAAAATGTTTTTCCAAAAAAAACTTAATTTGTTTCACTTGAAAGTCAAGCCTGAATTCCATTCAAAAAAATGTGATTTTTTGACATTTTACATTTTTTCTTTTTTTTTTCAGCAAAAAAAAAAATACGAAACAGAATTGAGTAAGCAATGAGTGCGTTTGTTTATTTACTGTGATATTCGAAATGGAGACTGTTCGGTTATTTGAAAAAAAACTGTTAAACTATTATGATTGTAAAAATGAAAATGGAATATGGAAATATTTTTGATGGATGGAAAAGAGAACAAAAATTGGTTCTAAGTTTATTATTGCAAATATAGTCGACGTTACAAATTTAACTTTTATAATTATTTAATAAGTATTTTAACTATTACTTGAGGAGTTGATGTTTTAATGTTTATTATTGAACTGACTGATAAAATATAAAAATGATTGAATTATTAACCAATTTATCGTCGAAGAAAAAGTTGATAAACCAGTCGTAATAAAGTTTTCATTTTTTTCCTAAATCGTACAGTGAGCAACAAGTACTTGATTGTAATTGCAAGTGTTCCGTAGTAAGCAGGATTTCAAGAAACTGATGTTATTCGAGAATTAAAGAACATCAATCTGCGGGTGTCAATGTGACAGTCCACTGTTACAAAACGTGAGGACGACCCACACCCATGAGATAGTCTCTAAGGCCGGGCTTATTATTAGTTTATTATTAATCCTATTCATGTAATTGCTTTTGTTAATCAAAAAAAAATATTTTACCATGGAATACTTAGATAATTTAAGTAGATATGGTTCTACTAAATTATATACATTATCGATTAACGGATGTCCTTTGCGTGATATATACCAAGGGATGTACCTGACTTACTCTCCACCTCATAAGATACATTCCCTATTTTTCTTAGGATACGAGCTGGTACGAACTTCATGGCATATTTTCCCGCATAATTTTTGGAGGCATCACTCTGTACAAAATTCCGCACAAACGCCTCCTGTCCTATAGTGAATGACCGCGGTCTTGCGCGCCAGTTATAATTACAGGTATTTTGTTGGTATGCTTTATTCAAATTATTTATTACCATCTTTTGTGTGGCTGACACACGATCTGAGTTATTTTCAATGCTCACTTGGCTTTCTTCTAGTAACCTCAACTTCCTTAATAGTTTATATGTAGTCCCGTGCAACATTTTATTCTGGCCGAATACTAAAAAATGTGGTGAAAATCCTGTACTTGAATGTACCACATTTCTAAGAGCACCAGCTATTTCATCGAGATGAACATCCCATAACTGATGATCATCTTTTATGTACCCACGTATAGCAGCTAATACGGATCTATTCAATCTTTCCGATGCGTTTGCTTGAGGTGAGTATTTTGCTGTAAAATCGTGCCGTACTCCATATTTATTCATTAGATCTGTAAAAAGATGCGATTTGAACTGCACTCCATTGTCTGTTAGTATGAATTCTGGAACTCTAAACAAATGAAATACTTTATTCTCTAAAATTTCAGTCGTTTTAATGGCTAAAGCTGACCGAAGTGGAAACAACAGCGGAAATCTACTGTATTGGTCCAACACTACAAAAATGTGAGTGAACCCGTTTTTTGTTCTCGGATAAGGACCAAGAAAATCCATGTAGAGCCTTTGCCATGGTCTTGCAACTTGGAACTGTTTACCGATTTCTGGTCGCGTCTTGTAGTTCACAGCCTTAGTACATTTACAAATCTCACAACTATTAATGTATTTCTTTATTTGCAACACCATGGATGGCCAGTAATAGTATCTTTGTAACAGCTCTAGTGTTCTCCCGATCCCTTGATGCGCAACTGTTGGTGGATTATGTGCACTTTGGATAAGTTTTTCTGTTGCCGATTCTGGTACAACCAGTTTCCAGTTTGGTAAATCATTGTCTCCTTCCTTCCTGGTTTCGAAGTATATTTTCCCATCTAATACCCTAAAGTTAGTTTTGATGTCATTATTTTCGGTTAATGCTTTAATTCGTTCCACGTATTCCAAATCCTGAAATGCTGTTGAGTCTAATTGGAGATGAAATGTTTCCTCACTCGACTTGGAAATTTCTTCCATATGAACTCTCGAAAGCGAATCTGGCACCACATTAAGTGAACCTTTCGATACTCAATTTTAAAATCGTATGCTTGTAATTGTATTGACCATCGAGCTAATCTACCTGAGAGGCATGGTCTGTTATTAATGTAAAAGAGTAACCCTCGACATATGGTCTAAACCGCTTCACACTCAATACTGCTGCTAAACACTCGAGTTCTGTTGTGCTGTAGTTTCGTTGGGCTTTATTTAATTTATGGGACATAAACGCTATCGGGTGTTCATCTCCGCTATCGTCACGCTGAAATAATACACCACCGATTCCAGTTGTAGATGCGTCACATTGTATAAAAAATGGTTTTGAGAAATTTGGGTTGACTAGTACAGGTGCAGAAACTAAATATTCTTTCAATTTGTCGAAAGCCGCCTGAGCATTCAAATTCCATCTTTCTTTTACGCCTTTCTTGAGTAATTCTGTAATAGGAGCGGTTAAAGTTGAGTAGTTTGCGATAAACCTACGATACCATCCGGTCATCCCTAGGAATCTGCGAACAGCTTTCAAACTTGTTGGAACAGGGTATTCATCTATGGCTTGTACCTTTTGTGGATCCACTCTGAGACATCCCTCACCAATAACATACCCAAGATATTTGGTTTCTTTCAAAACGAACTTACTTTTATCCACATTTATAGTAAGATTTGCTGACTTCAACAAACTAGCTACTTCAGACAAAAGTGATATGTGTTCTTCGAAATCGGAAGATACCACTAGCAAGTCGTCTAAATATACAAATACTCGGTCATGTAATTGATGAGGAATAACCTTGTGCATTAAACGACACATCGTTTGGGCTGCATTGCACAGCCCAAACGGCATGACGGTTAATTGGTAGAGTAGACGTCCCGCTACCGTGAAAGCTGTCTTATCTCTTGATGCTGGATCTAAAGGGATTTGCCAGTATGCATCTTTAAGATCGATGGTGCTGATAAATCTGGTTTTATCTAAACGTCCTAAAAGCCCTTCTATTATTGGAAGAGGGTAAGCATCCTTCACTGTAACGGCGTTGATTCTTCTGGCATCGACATAGACGAACCCTTCCGTTTGCTTTCAGTACTCTAGTTACAGGTGAACACCAAGAACTGGTACTCTCTTCAATGATCCATAATTTTAACATCCGATCCAACTCACTGTAGATATCCTCTTAGACCTTTGGAGAGACTGAAAAATAACGTTGTTTTACAGGAACTGCGTTGCGCTCATCTATTTTATGTGCAACCACATGTTTTTTTCCTAACCCATTCTTCTCAAAAGAAGGAAATTCATTTATAACTTTTAACAATTTATTTTGTTGGGAAATGTTGAGATCGTGTCTATTGTCTTCGGTTTTCGTTGACTTGAGATACTCACGATTCAGCTGGTTTATCACTTGTGGAATTAATCCAAATAACTCCCAAAAATCTATTCCAAGGTACAGTGGTTGTGTAAGGTTTGGCGCTATGTGTAACCTCATTGTTTTAGATTTTCCATTATATGAAACCTTTACTAATATGTGTCCTAAAACTCTTTGTTTTTCCCCACTTGTTGTAGAGAGCATTAATGTTAGTGAATGAAATTTAAAATTATTTTGTTCGAGAAATTCTTCAGCTCCCGAGCCTAAAACAGAAATACTGGCTCCACTATCTAATAATCCACGATATGGAATTCCATTGTTTAATACCTCAGCATAGGGTCTTTTGTCAGCATTTGTAGTTATTATTGATTCACAAATATTTTTCTTAAACTCCCTTCTAGCTTTAAAATAACGAAGACTTCGATTAATATTTATGCTCAACTTGCTGGTTGTTTGGGTTGATTGGTCTATTTTGGGTACTTCAATCACTCCTGCTTCCGTTGTAGTATTCTGTACAACTCGGGATCGGTATTTGTTGCAGTTTCTTCTGTGTTGGACCTCGGAGAGTTCATAGTTTGATTCTGGGGTCTCGTAGCTCCGAAACTCTGGAAACCCCTGTGTGAGTTTCCCACTTTGTTTTTATTTTGACATTTTTGACAATTTGCTTTGATCGTGTTTCTCGCTCCACATTCAAAACAAAATACGTTGACGATTGCCATAGTACAATCTTTGAATAAGTGTGACGGGTTGCCACAGTTCCAACGTTGATTCTTGTTTTGTTCATAGCTATATTTGTCCCTTGATGTTGATTGGTTCGTCCAATTTATAGCACATATATCTTGCATAGCATCTGCGCCTCTCAAAAACTCATCTTGGAAATAGCTTGTATCGTTGTACTCCCATCCACTGGTAATTTCATTGACCTGGCGTCTACTTTGAAAAGAAAACTCAGGCATCCAACCTATACGGTTCCACGTATCTTCAACTGCTATTGCTTTATTGACAAGAGTAGAGATGTCAACAAAACTAGTTCCAGCAAATGTTGACTGCAAGCCTGGTCTCATGTTTCTAACAATCAGGTTTGTAAGTTCGTTTTCGGACATAGGCGTATGCAATGGTAATGACAATGCCAAGATCTCATTATAAAACTCAATGAAAGTTTCCTTATATTTTTGCTTGCGCCTCTCCAATGTCTGCTTGATATCCGCGTCTGTACGACGATCTTGAAACCTGTGTATCATAGCTTTCCGTAACTGCTCCCATTGCACAATTCTATTGCTCTCTATATAAAGCCAATACCACTTTCTTGCCTTTCCTTTTAACAAAACCTGAAGATTGTTGACAAGAAATGTTGAATTCGTTCCGTTTGCAACGGCCAACCTTTCCACCCTGTACATAAAACGCTCAATAGGAATTTCTCCACATTCACCACTGAAAAAAATATTCCATCTGTGTATTGCTAACTGAGTTTTCGGCATCAGTTCCATCTGATCATTACGTACGTTATAGTTATAAGGGATTTCAACTTTTTGTGCTAGTTTTACTTCCGGAACAAAAGACAATGTTGGTGGCGGTATTGCTGCATTAAAATTTGGAGGCAAACCATTTTTTCCTGATTGTATAATAGTTGACGAGTGCAGTTGATTATCGGGGCCAAAATTTGTTGCTGCTGTTCCTCGTATAGGTGAGTTTATTCCGGTTTCATTAGGTGTTACCCTTAGTCGTTTTAAAACCGCTTCAACTAGTGCATCTAAAGGATCAGTGTTTGCAGTCACGGGCATAGTTTGTTCCTGCAGGTGTCGATGTTTAGTTTGCAAATTAGCATTTGGTTCTACCATATCTAGCTTGTGATCTGGCTCTTGATTAGTTTGAAAATTTGTAGTTCCCTGTTGTCCAACTAAGTTTCCTTCTTCTTCTATTTCGTCCTCCACTGAGTCTGGGTTAAATAGTACCATTTCCTTGATGGACTTTTCCAGGTCTGGTGTTGAATTTTCTTGGGTTTTGAGCTCTTGAATGTATCCTAAAAGTTTCTCAGCTGAAATCAATAACTTTCCGGCAGCAATCACTGGTGGACCTGTTTTACCAATTTCAATTCTGCGCAATCTACTAGTTACATGGATCACACCGGTTAAAAATTCATCCAATTTTTCTTGTTCCATTTTATGGGTACTTTCCATACCAGCTTCTATTTGCCTATGTATGTTTCTTAATTTTGTTGCACATGCTTGAACTTTTCGCTTGGGATAACGACTGCCCATTATGTGTAAAGTAGTGGGTAGTTCAATCTCCTTTCTGTATTCTTTACGCAGCACGGATTTCAATGACTTCATTCGAATCCAAATGTTGAACATCCATTGTATCGGTATATTTATGACGGTATTCCAAAATCAATGTCAATCAATTTAATATATATAAAAAAAAACTTTAAAACGGTGTCTACGAATCTTAGGTCACTCTTGACTTTGTATGTTCTAGTATTTCAATAAATTTTTACTAAAGCCTTGAAAAACTGATTGCAAAAAAAATAAAAAGATCGAAAAGTTTATTGAAAATAATTTTATAACCAAAAAAAAATTTACTAAACTGTAATCGGTCTAATTTAATTACGATATAAACGTTCGAATTTTTGTTTTAATATTGTTTTTGATTAATGATACAATTTTACTATTGTGATGCAAGATATAACAGCAATTAAAATTTGTTGTATTCCCTGATGTTTTATGTGATTTACATGCGAAAGATCTGTGTACCCAAATTTATGAAATTTACTTTGAATGAAAATTATTTTCGATTAATCGGTATGCAATCATGAAAGAGGAAAATCCTCTATTCAACACTTTTATAGTGGAAAACATACCTATAAAATCAAAAACTAAAAAAAAAAAAAAACAATACATTTATTGTCATATCTTAGCGCTAACAGTCAAACCTAGTTGATGAAAATTAGCGGGTTGAAACCATTGTATTGACCTATTTTAAAGTTACGTTAATACAACTAGCGATCTTCTTGCTAAACTCAAAGCTTAACCTAAACAAAACGTTTTTATCAATAAAACGGAAATAGCAAGTGTTGACGTTAATAATTATGATAAAACAACTAAATCCAAATACCATAAAAAACAGCTAGCCAATTTTTTTCAAAATTAAAAAACAAAAAAGAAATTTGGAACACATTCAATAAGCTGTAATTAATTAAGTTGTATAATTGTTCTATTTATAATCCTAACATTGGGCGCCACTGTAACGGTAGTTTTTTGCGTGTCGTCATTTTGATGTTTTTATAGATTTTTTTTTTAAACTTACACGTTAACAGAATCTCTTGATAATGTTTAGGTGGGACAGCACATTTCCAGGCTAGGTGGCAGTCGTGTTGGGTGGGATCTTTCTACCTATCATCAAGAGCTTGATGTGCTGTTATTTTCTTCAATACAAATACAACTTTTAGGTTATAATCACATATACAACAATATAAGTGTAGATCTAGTAGTTATTTACATCGTTACCCAACCTCCATACAATTATACTTCATTAACAGAAGTGACTTCCCTTTACTTGCTTGTAGTTACTTCAACATCACTATAGTAAAATTATGTTTTTGTTTATTCTGAAAACATAACGGAACACTTGCAAACACAGAAAACACTACTACTCACTGTACGATAGCGCTAACAACCAAAATGACCACACAATTCACAAGTGGAAAACAATTATTTTTTTTCTATAAATTTGCAACTTTTATTTTAATTTATGTAATCAAAGAAAATGTATTAATTTGTCACGAGTTTAACAATATTGAATTCAGAAAATTATCAATAACATGCTATAAACATAAACGAAATCTTTTTTATATATATGTATATGACAATATAACAATATTTGCAAATTACTTCGACAGTATACTTATATTGTACTTTTAATTATATTTTAGAGTAAACCATGGTTTGAGAACAAAAATATCACAGCTGTAGTTAGGAATTTCATAATATTAAATAGAAAAATAAATATATAAATAAATAAATATATAAATAAATCAATAATAAATAAATAATAATAAATAAATAAATAATATAAATTAAATTAAATCTAGTTCAATATTCAATTAACAGGGCGTGTTAATTGAATTAATTGAATCAATGAATAATTTGTCTTGCGGGACATCACAATTACAATAGTTACATGCTATTGATTTCATTTTTTATTGTTGAATTCTATTATTCTTTTGATTTACAAATTCCAATTTAAATGCGGTATTTTGAATATGTATATATATATATTTCTATTTTTACGCTTACCAATTTACGGATCGTCCTTTTAATCATCGACCGTGGCAATATTTTATATGACGATCCGTTTCTGAATTATTGATAAAACAAAAAAAACACAATTACTTAATTATGTAGGCCGTTATGTGATTTAAAAAGAAAAACACTGCAAATTTTATAGTAATATAATATAGAAAAACTGTTTACCTGGTAAGCGATTTTCAAATTGTTTGGTCACTCTGGTCACAATGAAAACAGTATTAAATTTTCTAACACCAATAATTTAACTTTTATAATTATTTAATAAGTATTTTAACTATTACTTGAGGAGTTGATGTTTTAATGTTTATTATTGAACTGACTGATAAAATATAAAAATGATTGAATTATTAACCAATTTATCGTCGAAGAAAAAGTTGATAAGCCAGTCGTAATAAAGTTTTCATTTTTTTCCTAAATCGTACAGTGAGCAACAAGTACTTGATTGTAATTGCAAGTGTTCCGTAGTAAGCAGGATTTCAAGAAACTGATGTTATTCGAGAACTAAAGAACATCAATCTGCGGGTGTCAATGTGACAGTCCACTGTTACAGACTGAAAAATAAATTATAGAAATAAAAAACATACACTACATTTTTAGTTTGATTTATCTTAAGACTTTATTAGAATATTAGTTTGTATTAATTTTGAATTTTTAGCGGTCTTTTACAATTTAACTTTGACAGCTTTACTATGGTAATTTTAATTTAATATTTGACGTCACTATTTTGACTATGACATTATAGTGACATTATTACCTTATGGTTAACTAGGGTTGCCACGTGTCCTACTTTCGGTAGGACAGTCCTACGTCCTACTTTACTATAAAAATGTCCTACTTTAGGCAAAGTGTAATACAATATCCTACATAGATTTTTTTCAACCTATTTCTCTCAAAAAACACGTTAGCAAAATAAGTAATAGTGATTGCACCTTTCTCTCTCTCTCTGGGGTTTACATCCCATGGAGGGATTTTGCCGTCTGTGCAATCAGCTTCCAATCGTCTCGTTCCATGACCAGTTGACCCCAGTTTCAACATCCTATATCACGAAGGTCTTGGATGATGTCATCACGCCAGCGTTGTCTACGTCTTCCTCTTCGACGAACACCAGCTGGTTGTTGTTGGGACGCTTTTTTAATCATTCTATCTAATGGTGCCCTTTCTACATGACCAAACCATCTAATCCGGTTAGATTTAATGAGTCCGATTACATCGCAGCCTCCAAGAAGCTGTCTGATTTCATGATTCATTCGAATTCTATACTGATTTTCAGCAACTTTACATGGACCATAAATTGTACGTATGACTTTCCTTTCGAATGTTGATAGAATTCTACAATCGGAGGAAGTCAGTGTCCAGCTTTCGCTTCCAAAGGTAAGCACAGGTCGAATTAATGCTTTGTAAAGTGTGTGTTTGCACGACTGCGAAAGATGTTTGGATCACAAAAGTTTTGAGTATGCGTAGAAAACTCTATATGCGGCTGAGACACGGGCTTTAATATCTGCCTGCATGTCATTTAACGATGTTATTACAGACCCAAGGTATTTGAAGTTTTCAACACGTTCCACTTCATAGTCGCCAGTATTCAGATTGCCGGGAGGTATTTTCCTGGATGTTGATAAAAGTTTAGTCTTGCCGGTGTTAATGCATAATCCAAGTCGTTTAGCATTTCTTTCAAGCTGAGAGAGACTATCCTTGATATCGCTTGTTCTACGTCCGAGAAGCACAATATCATCTGCATAGCCAAGAATTTGACTAGATTTGTTAAATATACAGTTTTGTGTCTCAATTCGGCTTTTTCTTATCGCGTACTTAAGCGCCAAATTAAATAGTACGGGTGCGAGTGCATCACCTTGTCGAACACCTGATGTTATATCAAAAGAGTCAGAAACTGACCCTTCGATTACTATTCTACAGTTTGATCCCGATGTTGAGATTTTACACCTAGAAACAAGTTTCGCTGGAATACCAAGGCATATGAGTGCAGACCAGAGGCTGCCACGGATGATGCTATCATATGCTTGCTTGAAATCAACGTAGAGCTGGTGAATGCTGATGTTGTACTTCCAACATTTTTCCAGAATCATCCTAAAGGTAAAACATTGATCTGTTGGGACGAAAACCACACTGATAGTCACCGATGATAGATTCGGCGAACGGGATGAGCCGA
The DNA here is from genome assembly GCA_963693315.1 of Diogma glabrata. Lineage (NCBI taxonomy): Eukaryota > Metazoa > Arthropoda > Insecta > Diptera > Cylindrotomidae > Diogma > Diogma glabrata. The sequence continues at coordinate 268,502,791 of OY856187.1, read as the reverse complement.
GCGAGTACGACATTAGCTAGTATTTTATATGCAGTGTTCAACAGTGCGATTCCACGATAATTCGCACACTTTAGGCGGTCACCTTTTTTATGTAGCGGAACAATAAGACCTGTTTTCCATTCAGCAGGTAGTTCTTCTTGGTCCCAGATTGCAAGAATCAGATCATATATACGTGAGACCAGAGCTGCTCCTCCATTCTTAAATAGTTCTGCGGGGATTCCATCGATACCTGGTGATTTGCCATGTTTTAATTTTTGGATGGCAGCTTCCACTTCTTCTATTGTTGGGTAAGGGACAAAAATCTCCTCACTTGACGGAGCAATTGCTCGAATAGGATGAACTTCATTCGTCCTATTCAGTAGGTCTTGAAAGTGGGATCGCCATACTTCCAGCACATCACGTTCACTTGTTGTAAGCTAGTTGTTTCCATTTTCGATGGCTGTAGATCTTGGGTGGAAATCTTTGGTCAGATTCCGCGCATTGGCAAAACACTCTTTCGAATTTCCATTAGCCGCATGTTGGTTGATGTTTTCGATACAGCTCTTCATGTGTTCGCGTTTCTTTTTCCGTAGGAGTTTTGCTGAGGCTTTTCTGGCGCATAGATAATCAGTTTGGGAGCTTCGGGTGTTTCTTGTTAACCATTTTTCTCGCAGTTTTTGTTTGTGCTTTCGCGGCACTCGTCATCAAACCATTCGTTACGTGATTTCGGTGGTCGTTTTCCGATTGTAGTTTGTACTGCGGATATGATGGTTGATTGAAGCGTTTACCATTCTTCTTGTATGTTTAATGGCATCTCAGATGGGATGTCATGCTCTTCTATGCTTTGCGTTACAATTTCCTGATATCTATTCAGTGTTTCCAGGTGTTTAAATGCTTCGACATTCCAGAGCACGGTCTTTTTTGCTTGCCTATTAAATGTAGATGATAATTTGCACTTATACTTAAAGATGACAAGCATATGATTGGTGTCCATATCAGCACCTCTGTATGATCGAACGTCAGTTACACTTGTAGAGTGTCTCTTAGAAATCACGACGTGATCGATTTGATTTTCAGTTCCTCCATCGTTTGATTTCCACGTTGCTTTATGGATTCTCTTATGAGGAAAGAAAGTGCTGGAAATTACTAGATCATACATCATAGCCAGTTCAGCTGCGCGAAAGAGGTTATTGTTGCTAGTATGATGCAAGCTGTTAGGGCCGACATGTGTTTTAAGTTCTGCACTTCTACCAATTTGCGCATTGAAGTCACCTACCACGATTTTTATATCGTGCCGCGGGATGTTATTGATGACTTCTTCGAGTTCTAGGAAGAACAGGTCTTTAATGTCATCTGCTTTGTCTTCAGTAGGTGCATGAACATTGATGATCGTTACATTAAATTTTTGCGTACGGATTCTCAGTGTGCATATCCGCATATTAATTGGGCAAAAGTCAATAGCATGTTGATTCACGCGACGATGTATGAGAAAGCCAACTCCAAATTCTCCTCCGTTTTCATGACCGCAATAGTAGAGAGTGTATCCCTTGGCTGTTTCGTGGATTCCACTCCCTGGCCATCTTAGTTCTTGTAACGCCACTATATCCAGTGTATAGCTATTGATTTGGTTTTTAAGTGTTAGTAGATCTCCTGGTCTTCTAAGGCTTAGCACGTTCCAGGTTCCCATTTTTAAATCGTAGTCCGGGTACAGTTTCCGAGGTCGTTCTAATAATGAATCCGAGATAATCCGAGGCCTGTTTACAGAATTCATGACAAGTAATTTTTTACGGAAATGGGGTATTAGCCCTTCGCCCAACTCAAATTTTCGTGAATGGGTTCGTTCTGCATCTTAAGGTCACCAGAAACAACCTTTTTACATGTTTATATAGCGAGCCGCTTGATCCAAGACAGACACCCGCTACAAACCGCCCCTAACATGGAGAACAGACGCTTGCTACACGTTTATATAGCGAGCCGCTTGATCCAAGACAAACGCCCGCTCCATGCCGCCCCTAACATGGAGAACAGACGCTTGAGTTGCATTGGTTTTGCAGAATCATTGAGTATAAGCAATATTTACTCTGCCCCTCTCAGCTACACCAACCGTTAGCATTACCCAGGTAGCACGACGTGGACGTAGAATTTCGGATTTCACTACCCGATTGCACCTTTACTTATATTAAATTTGTAACCGATTATTTTATTTTATGTCGAAAGGTTAGTAACAATTAAGCAAACAATTTACATCGCTATGACATATGTGAATATCTATGCTTTTTATTGCACGATTTATTCAGGTGGTAAACCACCACCATTGTTTAAATAATTTTGAATTAAATCCACCGTTAATCCTTTGTTTTTTTTAAAATAAATTTTGTTACAAATTAAGTGTTCTTAGTATTATTAATAAAATAAAATTACTGAACTGAATTTTGTTATAAAGCAAAACATTTGACTACAGAAAGCTAACGATTTTGAAGGACAATGTAAATATACAAAACAGAACTATTTATGAGTAACTGGTTTGCAACATAAGTTTATTGATTTGAATGAAAGTGCCAATGAATCAGCAGACGATATGTTTAGCTGTATTTCTGAGTCCTTAAAAACTTTAAATTTAAGTTTTTCGAGTGTTACCGCATTGGAGGCTGATAACATAAATGCGCATTTGTATGCCATTATTCATTATAAATAAATCAATTAGCATTACAGAAATAACGCCCATACATTCATACTTACACCAAACCGAAACCTAATTTTTTTAAAAAAATTTATTTTATAACTGAAAAATGAAGTGGCACAAATCCAACGAGTTTTGTAGTTTTAAGACCGTAGGGGTAGTGTGTCCTACTTTGAAACTTTTAAAACGTGGCAACCCTGTGGTTAACCGTGGTTAATTTCGAAACGCACCATAATATTCAACGAAGTGAAAGTAGAAGAAAAAAATTTGACGTAAAATCATTGAATAAATATCTAAGGAAGAGTAACTAGACTTTTTGAGTGAAGCATCTAATTTGTAGTATTGGTGCGTTTGATGGTGTTTGTATTTAATCGTAGGGTGGTACTGTGTATAATTTGCAAAGAATTAAGAAAATAGAGGAAGTGAAATTGATTTTAAAAGTTGAAGCAATTTTTGCACACCAATAAATTGTTACTAACACACTTGCGTTTTAGTAGAGGCGCCGTAAATATTTCTATAATTGCATTTAATTCCAAATTTAAGCGTATTTTTGCTCCCAAAATTAATATAAAAAAAAGAGACGCCATTACATAGAAAAGAAGAACAACAAATAGAAAAACAACATAAAAAAATTTTGACATCGTAGACCCGAAGCATTCTATTATTGTTTACGTTGATTTTAGATTACATTTTTTTCTCGAAAATGTTTAAAAAACTTAACACTTATTAATCGAAAAGTAAATTATAATATTAATATTATTACTTATGATAAGAAATCCCATCCTGTATGTGTTTTTGGTAATTTTTACACGTCATTATCACAATCTTCATATTTAATGTTTCATTCAAAATTTTCACTTAATATATTTAATTTTCCTGTAAAATTATTTTTAAATTATAATAAAATTACTAGTATTTCTTATATTTATTATAAATTCGTCAAAATATCACCACGATAAATATTAAAAACAATTTTATTAAAACCAAATTATAACCAAGCTAAGTAATGTTTACAAATTTTGTTTTTGACAACTCAGACCAACTTATTGAAGATAAAAAAGAGAGGAGAAAAGAGAAAAACGGCTTCAAATATTTTTGTGTATATGAGCAATTTCACGAAGATTCAACATCGTTTTGACTTGACCCCTTTTAATTTTGATTATTTTTTGTTTATAGATAGTCTTTGATAAATAAAAAATACAAGTTCTCTTAGAATTTTTTTTTTCGACCAGGGGTCTTCACAGGGTGCCCCTCAATTTTTGTTATTTTGTAATGTGAGTGCATTTTGACGAGCGATTGTAGAAAAACTACTCAATCGATTTTCATAGATGATATGTCGTTGAATAGGTATTAGAACAAAGTTTTTAAAAATGTACACTGTTAATTTTTTGAAATAATTTTTAACGGAGTAACATAAGAAAAAAATGGTGTAATTGAAAAAAAGATGGCATAGCCTTTTTTTTTTTTTTTTTAACTAAATTGAAGCTTATTTTATATCTAACAACTTGTGAAAGTTTAGGACTAGCTATATTTTTTGTTTTAGAGATAAAATTCGTTGTGCATATGACTGTCGGGAATCAGTTATTTTTGTTCTGAAGAAAAATTATAAAAATGGCGATTTTTAGATTCAGATTTTTTTTTATGTTAAATATCAAATATTTTATTATTAAATGAACTTTTTAAAAAGCAATTTCAGTCAAGTTCAGCAAAATTTTGCGACATTTTGACTCGACCCTTTTTAATTTGGTCTATTTTGGTCTATATTTAAAAAAATTCTACTTGAAGCCGTATTTTTCATTTATCAAAGGCTATCTATAAACTAAAAATAAACCAAAATAGACCAAATTAAAAAGGGTCGAGTCAAAATGTCGCAAAATTTTGCTGAACTTGACTGAAATTGCTTTTTAAAAAGTTCATTTAATAATAGGTATTAGTATTCAACGACATATCATTTATGAAAATCGATTGAGTAGTTTTTCTACAATCGCTCGTCAAAATGCACTCACATCACAAAATAACAAAAATTGAGGGGCACCCTGTGAAGACCCCTGGTCGAAAAAAAAAATTCTAAGAGAACTTGTATTTTTTATTTATCAAAGACTATCTATAAACAAAAAATAATCAAAATTAAAAGGGGTCAAGTCAAAACGATGTTGAATCTTCGTGAAATTGCTCATGTATACAGTAGTTTCATTTCCTTAGTCTCTTAATTCTTTGATAATTTGTATATAGTTACACAAACATAACTTAGGTGGCAGCATGAACTGTTCTTTGAAATAAGTAGATTTTATTCAAAATTTTATTTATTTCTCGTTTAAACTAATCGTTATTTTAGGAAAAATTTGTCTTAAAATGTATTTTTACCCGTTTCCTACTTAAATAAAAGATAACGAATAAGTTATATATTTTGTTGATTTTGTTTTAATAATTTTTTTCTCGATATTTTTAAACATTAAATACATAAAAGCGAAATTGTGTGCCATCATCTTCAGCAATAGTATCACACTAACACCAGTCTAACATCATTACCAGCAATACAAATGAACACATCTTTACGAAAACAGATTTGTAACGCTGTCATCTAAAGGCCTAATTACACGATGTGTTTTTACATATGTTTTTACATTTGTGATAACATTTGTGAAAATTTTGACACCCAATCGATATGTTTTAACACATGTGATTTAACTTTTGTGAAAACAACTGTAATTTTAATAAATGTCTCTGACCCATTTTCTTATGTTTTAACATTTGTGATTTGCGATTCTAACCTCAAATTTATTGGTTGTCATTAAGTACGTGTGTTGTAAACAAACGTAAAAACAAACATAATTTAATCATTTAAAAAAAAAATAATAATATACGATATTTAAATATATTACATATAAATAATTATTAAATAATAATTTCTAATATAAATAATTCAATTAATGACAAAAAATGACAACCAGATATTTGTATTTGACAAATTGGTTTTGATTTCATGTATGTATATCATAAATAAATCAAAATGGCGTTTGAGTAAAGTTGTGCTTTTTCGTGTTGCTTAAATATTTTTAACTATTTCGGGATATTCCGGCATTTAATTTAAAAAAATAATTATATAAATTCTGTAAAAATCTGAGGTTGCGAACTGTAATCATTTCAGAAGTCTTGTATTTAAATTGTGAATACTGTTAAAGCCCTACCACATCATAACCTCACTTTACCATCAATCTTGCATATATCTCTTTTTAAATCTACTGATGGCTTAAGGAACAAGGTTTAGATACGTAATAAGTGGAACTCTTATATACTTTTGCTGTACTTAACTTAAATAACATTAATATACTTAAATTTATAATATCTTAATAGTGCTATTTTTTTTAGTGAAAAGTGTACGTTCGTTTGCGTGATCAAACAAACCATTTCGCTATATAACTTCAATTTTTTGATCAGCTATCGACCAACTTCTACGTACCACCACTGCTGAACAGAAACTATATATTTACATCACATTCTCATTTAACTCTATTTTTGTTTACAGTAATTGGTCTCCGTATTCTACACGTGGTCATTGATTACTACTTCAAGATAGCTACATCTCAAGATTGTCAAATCGCCATATTTCATCCAGCTCAATTTCAGTAACTCTTACATACAATCGAAACAGCTCACCTGTCATCTATAAAATAAATTAACAGCATTCATCAATAACTCTTCGTTTAACCATTGTCAATACCGACATTTTATCAACTCATCACTAAGCTTCACTACAACTCATATATCATCAAAATTCATCAAGTTTAATTAACACTCAACTTGCACATAATTTATCAACCACCTGTACTATTTAATATATAGAGATATTATCATCAAGATTGTTTCAACACATCACTCATCATCCAGCATTACGTCATTAAACGTAAGTTCCACACTTTTATTCATCGTGATTGCTGCTCTCGCACCACATCACTATACTCTTATACGTATTGTCTACATTTAGGAAACTTGTTTTAGTTATATACTGTATTATAATTAGTTTTTCTGTAATCTTTTGCTGTTAATAATTCTAACCTCTATTTTTCCACTCCTTCCTTCTTTCTCTTTCTCACCTTAGTTTTCCTCTTGTTCCATTGTCTCTTAGGTCAACTTATCTCATTCCTTCCCTCCATTCCTTTATTTATTAGCTTAACATTATGTCTCCAACACCAATTAACTGTCCAATCTGTAAAATGGTCGTCTCTGATAAAGACACCTGTATACAATGTGACTCCTGCTCATCTTGGGTTCACCAAACCTGCTCTAAACTCTCTTCTTCTGAATTTTCAACATTCGATGCTGATCCATCTCTCAAATGGTCCTGTACCGTCTGCTCAAAGAAAACTAAACTAAACTAAACTAAACAAAACTAAAAAATCTTAAATCTAATATTAGCTCTTTTGTTAAACCTGCCATCGACATGCATCTAGTTTAAAGTTTATTTGATGCTATGAATATTTTTGAATCTTTAAGCTTGCTACTATTGTTTTACCTTATTTATTTTATTTTATTTATTTATTATTTATTTATTTTATTATTTAATTACATTTTACATTTCTAAATTATTTTCAAACATACAAAATAATAATAAATTAATCCGTGTACTACTTCTCAGGCAGCTATGGCTGGTATTAGAGAAGAAGGAATTGATTTTTGTTTAATATTAATTTAAAGAAGAATAATTTAATAATAACATTAACAAAAATGAAAAAAAATAACAACAAAAACAAAATTAGATATGTAATATTGATTTAATTTATGTTAAAATTATGATTAAGGCTGTATTCTAAACGACGACTTATTTGAAACTTATTTATGTAGACTTCCTTATTCACCGCCATTTTAAATAAGTATTTAAAAGCTATTCTAAATGATTTAGCTTTCTTATTTTGACAGCAACAAAAAGCAAATTCGAAAATAAATTTAATTAGAACGATTTATTTAATTTGATCAATTAAAGAGTTTACAAAACTTCTTTTTTTCATTTTAAATTACTACATTATTTTATTAGGGATCAAAAAAGAAATTTTATTGCTTAAAACCATTTTGTAAACAAACATAAAAATATTTGACACTGTCAAATCGAATTAGATTTTTCTATGAAAAAAAAATTTCAAATAAGTCACCTATTTAGGTTACTTATTCAAATAAGTAAGTCTCCACAAATAAGTTTCAAATAAGTTTTGGTTTAGAAAACAGCCTAAATACAAAATAATGGTTCAATTTAAAAACAAAACAGATTAAAAACAAGACAATATGGATGGTAGTTAAGACTTAAAAGTGTTATTAATTATTATATTTGTTGACTCAATATTTTTAGTATTAGTTTTCAGTTGACATCAGATATTGGTTCCTAACATACTTTTTAAATCTCTTTTTCAGCGTGTGAATACAATTAGATTCTTTTATAAATGGTGGTAGTTCATTGTAATATTTAATGGCTGTGTATTTTAGGCTTCGTAGTTTTCTATCCGTTCTCGGCAACCGACCACCATAACTAATATTAATCGTGATTGATCTTCTGTCAAATCGTTTTTTTGTTTGTTTGTTTTCCTTTATTTCTCTGAGAGAGATACCGGTTTGTCTTCCCAAAGACGTGCATAAATTTTTCATTTGATTCAAAATTGTACAATTATTACGAGTTTCTTTTAAATCTATAAGAAAAAAACCTTCCACAAAAAAATAATAGTTTCTCCCTCACTGCTATATAGTATAAAAAGAAATAAGAAAAATGACAGATTAGGATTTGATTCTAACCAAATATATAAATTTTAATCTTTTATCTATTAAAAATAAACTACACAATAATGAAAAGTTGGTCGCCAGCTAGTTTTCATAATATACTTTCAGGATGTATACATAACTTAAATATTTGCACATTTGCATTATAAAATAATAAAATGTTCACTATTATAAAATCACTGTAAATAACACAATAATTGTAAAATACTCTCGTAATTATTTTTATTCATTTTATAAAAATTAGCACAACTAAAAATAATAGATTGTACTTTTTGTTTCGTTTTAAATTATTTAATTGTTTTTAATTTATAATTTAATACAATAGTTGGTTGTTGTAAATAAACAGAAATGCAAATGGCGTAATGAGAAATTGAATATGACATATTAGCAAACACCATTTCTTATGTCCCTCTTCATACAATTTTAAAGTTATGTTCTCTCTATATTTATATATACTCTAAGGTTCTCGGTTGCGAAAGTCTCAATTGATTAGCAATCCGTATGTTGTAACTGTGAACTTGGACATTCGACCTTAGTTGTATATTGGATTTTATAAGTCCTTTTTTTAAATTAAAAATAAGTTTCACTTTTTCCATTAATATAAGCTGCCGAAGGTTTAAGAAATTATAATTTTCGTACAAAAATCTACTTGGTGTTAGTACAGGTAGATTAAATATAGCTTTTATTGCTTTATTCATTAGCCTTTGGACTTCATTTAAGACCTCGTTACTGCATTGCGACCAACTCGTGATATTGTAGCTAATAAGTGGCAGAATGTATGAGTTATAAATCTGGTATTTTGTTTTAACATTAAAGAAATCACGTTTCCTCATAATTCCGATTAATGGTGCCATCTTTTTACGTATTGTGTTAGCATGTTGTTTCCAATTAAGTTTTTCATCAATTAGAAGACCCAGATATTTCGTCAGTTTTGATGTGTGTAGAGTTTGTCCATCGATTGTAATTACTGGATTAATACTTATTTTATTTTTTTGTTTAAAGATCATATAGTTGGTTTTAGATGTGTTTATAGTTAATTTGTTCCATAAGAGCCAGTTATGAAAGCGCTTTAGGTCATTATTTATCAATGTTTCCATTTCAGGTTTACTTTTATGAGAATAAATAAGTAGTGTGTCATCTGCATATATGAAATAATTAGCTTTTAATTTTGCTTCTTTGATATTATGTATATAAAGTAAGTAAAGGAGAAGACCTAGCACAGATCCTTGCGGTATACCCATTTCAATATCCAGTAAAACACTAGTGTAACCGTTTGCTTTTGTATAACATTTTCTGCCCTTGATAAAATTACTAATTAACTTATTGGCAACGCCTCTGATTCCTAATTGATTTAGAAAAATAAGCAACTGTTCAAAGTCAACCGTATCAAAAGCTTTTTTTAGGTCGACAAAGATAGCTGCTACGTAATTATCACGATCCAATTCCCCATTAATATACTCCATTGCGTCATGTGTTATACAGGCAGTATTACTATGCTTTAGGAAGCCATATTGGTTTTTATCAAATCCGCCGGTTTTGTTAATAAATTCTTGGATCCTGTTGTGCAAAACCCTTTCGTAAATTTTACTAAATACGCTCAGTAGCGCAATAGGTCGATAGTTATTGGGATCTAATTTATCACCACCTTTATAGATTGGAACAATACGGGTAGTTTTTAAACATGATGGAAAATCGCCTCTTTGCAAATATTTATTGATAATAGTTGCAATAACAGGAGCAATGCAATCTGTGATTATTTTAATTTCATCTGTCGTTATTTCATCAGGTCCGGGAGCACCATTTGATTTTAGACTTTTAATGATACTTGAAATTTCAATAGCATTCGTAGGCTTTAAGAATATTGAAGACTGATTGCTTACATTATTAACAGGTCAAATAATTTTATTTATTATCTGATCTTTTAAATTTGAAGCCAATTTGGGTCCTGCTTTAACAAAGTGATGATTTAATACTTCACAGATATCTTTGGGATTGTTAATACGTACGTTGTCAACAGTTAAATCAGTTATGGTTTCAGGTGCTGTTGAAGTAACCTTATTTTCAAGAGTTTCATTGATTGCTTTCCAGATTTTCCTTGGATCATTGCTAGCCTTTTCCATCTTTTTTTCAACTAATTCAGTTTTTAATTTTTTTATTTCATGAGCAATTTCCTTTTTAAGTTGGTTGTATTTCTCTTTTAAAGTATTATTATGAGGCTGAATTTTAAGTTTTTTATAGTGAATATTTCTAATATGTATTTTATTTAATAGTTCGGACGTAATCCAATTGTTATTTCTAGTTCTTAAAGTTTTAGTATATGTGGAATTACTCTTGGCAGTTGCAATAATTTCTATCAACTTGTCAAAATCTAATTCTTTTTGAATATCATTAACTTCTTCTTGGACTAGTAATCTGAATTTCTGTTTGTCAATTAAACTGATGGTTCTTTTTGTCATGTTATCTTTAGAGTAATTGACAAAAGAACAATCTGTTATTATTACTTTATGATCAAGATTAGTCCAATCATGCATAGATATATTACAGGAATCAAAATTACTATTTGATATAAGATGATCAATAACACTTTTGCTGGAAGTTGTTACTCTTGTAGCGTTATTTATATTTAGTTTATTTAAAATCGTCATGTTACAAGTCTCTAATAATTCTTTGTAGCTAGTAACACTATCATTGTCATCCAGAAGGTTGATGTTTGTATCCGATATCACAAAAACATTTGTGTTGTTGACTAAAAAATGTTCGTATAATTCAAGAAAGATAGCGTTGTTTTGGTCCGGCGCCTTATAATAGGTAGCAATAGTTAGCTTAGGGCTCATATTCTGGATGGTAATTGAGATTGCGTTATAATTCTTCTCAAAGTTTTCATCAATATTGTTAGTTATAAATTTTATATTTTCATTGACAAATATGGCCGTACCGCCACCTCTGTTAGGCGAATCCCGACATTTAAATACAGCATTAAATCCAGGAATATTAAAAAAATTGATTTCAGTTGAATATAGCCATGCTTCAACTAACACAATAATATCAATATTCGAAAATTTTTGAATCATTAATTCAATTTCAGCTAATTTGTTTCTTATACTTCTAACATTAGCATAAACAATTTTTAAGTTCCTCGTTGGACTGTTATTAGAATTAGTTAATACATTTATATTTTGGGTATTACTCATCAATTGTTTTAGATGTGTAATTAATACCTTCTTTGTATTTTTTTACTTTACTTGCAAATATGGGACAGTCCATCATATTGGATTGGTGATAAAAGTCAACACCGTTAGGAGCCGACATACAATTCAAGCATTTAACCAAGTCACTGGTACATTGATTTCTGCTATGTTCTAACGAACATTTAGCGCACGTTAAACTTCAGAAGTAGAGATATGATCATATTTTAAACATACTCTACATCTTTTAATATAAATGTCTTCTTTTACGAAATGAGAGTTATAATCAATGTTCACATACCTGTCTACCATTTTTTGAAAGAGAGTACCAGTTACTTCCAGCGTTAATGTCCAACTTGTTTTATTTCCATACTTGAATGTTCTACTATAGACAATGTTGAAATCATCAGCGTTATCTATAAACTGATTAAGAGACACCAAATTGTCTTTTAACAGGTCGTTCACTAAGTCCGTAGGATAAGTAAGAAAAAAACAACATTTTGACAAAACTCGATTTTTTTATTCAACATAGTTGCCTTCGAGGGCGATACAACGAGTATAGCGATTTTCCAACTTTTCTATACCACTTTTATAGTACGATTTCTCTTTCTCGTCAAAATAGGCCTCAGTTTCAGCGATTACTTCATCATTGGACTTAAATTTCTTTCCAGCAAGCATTCTCTTGAGATCTGAAAACAGGAAAAAGTCGCTGGGGGCTAAATCTGGAGAATATGGTGGGTGGGTAAGCAATTCAAAGCCCAATTCATTCAATTTTGCCATCGTTTTCATCGATCTGTGACACGGTGCATTATCTTGGTGAAACAACACTTTTTTCTTTTGCAAACGTGGCCGTTTCTTTGCGATTTCAGCCTTCAATCGATCCAAAAGTTCACAGTAATACTCGCTGTTGATGGTGGTTCCTTTTTGGAGATAGTCGATGAATATTATTCTGTTCGTATCCCAAAATACAGACGCCATCACCTTACCGGCCGACTGTTGCGTCTTTGCTCGCTTTGGATTCGGTTCGTCGACTGCTGTCCACTCAGCTGACTGTCTTTTGGATTCTGGTGTGTAATTGTGAAGCCATGTCTCATCCATTGTCACATATCTACGATAGAATTCCCTTTTATTGCGGTTTAACAGTGCCAAAGACTCCTCCGAAGCATCGATTCGTTGTTGTTTTTGGTCGACTGTGAGCTCACGCGGCACCCAATTTGCACAGAGCTTTCGCATACCCAAATGTTCATGTAAAATAATAAAAACACTACCATCTGCTACCTTTACAATGTCAGCTATTTCGTTCACCTTCAATTTGCGATCGTTCATAACCAATTTGTGGATTTTTTTATGTTTTCTGGAATAACAGCCTCATTTGGGCGTCCACTGCGCTCTGCATCTTTTGTGCTGGTACGACCACATTTAAATTCAGCCATCCACTTCTCTACCATTTGTCTCGATGGAGTAGAGTTTGGATAATGTTTATCAAGCCATTGTTTGGTTTCCACTGTATTTTTTTTCATCAAAAAGCAATGCTTTATTAAAATTCGAAATTCACTTTTTTCCATTTTTTTTCAAAAACAAAAGTTGCTACACACAAAATGCTATAACTCACGAATAAATAGTCAGATTGCTGTCAAATTTATACAAGTATCGTTTGAAGGTTAGTACTAAATAAAAATCATATGGAAAAAATACTAGTAACGCCATCTATGTGTCATCCTACGGACTTATTGAATGACCTAGTAGTTCAACTTTTGAATAGTTTTTCTCTAAGTTAGAAATTCTTATTCTTGGATTACGTGCTTTTGTTTCGGATATATTATATATTTTGCTTAGCTGCTTATCAGCTTCTTCAAGGAGACGTTTGGTTGAGTCTTCATCAGTTGTTTTTAGTAATATACCTCCATCTTTAATGTTTTTTAGCCTTAAAATAGGAGTTTTCAGTTTAAAAATATTAATGGCACTTTTAACTGCATTTCTGGTGTCATCATGTGACTGGATAATCTTTGGACGTATTATTACTACTTTATTAATTCATTACTAACGTCAACTTTCATAAATTTTTTAGTAACATTAGCATACGAAATAGCTGCATTATTACTTGGTACACAATACGGTACACGATCAAGTTTTTGAGTTGCCATTTCGGTTTCAATATTACTAATTGATGCCAGGATCGAGTCAAGTTTACTTATAGACTGTTGTTGGGTGTTTGTCAGATTAACAATTAGTTCGCAATCGGTAGTTTTGTTGGTGGTTTTATTTAAATCATTTGGTAAAACACCTAATGACTTTTTATACTTCGCAAAATTTATTCTGTCTATAGGACACATCCATATAGCTTTTTTTTCAAGTGCCGTAAAATGATCACAGTCATCATCAGTGTAATCTATACATGCACAATGGAACCATCGACAACAGAGACCTTCACAATATAAGGCTTTGTCGTCATCAAAAACTTCTTTATCGCATTCTGCACAGATCGAGTTAGAAGAATTTAACTTGCTTGAATTAGCAGTTGGTGAAGTAGTATCGTCAAGAAGATTCGTTGTGTTGATCAGGTATGACATAATCCTACAAAATCTTATTTCTACAATTATTTATTTCAAATATAAATAACAATCAATGTATTTAGTTAGTATATATATATTTTTTTTTTATGAAACGTATGCATAAAACACCTTTATAGTATAAAAATTTTAAAATTGTTTCTATTAAATGAATATTTTGCTGCTTTTACAGTTTTTTTTAACCACTTATTGAAATAACCAAAAACAAAATTAACGAAATTAACAATTTAGCACAAATTCAATTATTTGGTGATTTTTAGTTAAAACTTGTATTTTTTCTTTTAAAAGAACACAATTTTAAGATCAATAGAATTGAATTTTTTTTTTTTTTTCTTTTTTTATTAAAATTATTATTGTTTTTTTATAACCGTTATAGAAACTAAATAATAAACCGGAGTGAAATAAAACACGTCCGTACCGGTGAAACAATTAAAACAATCTAGCGAATGTTAACAACGATCTTCGTAGTCTCAAAGCGGCCAATACCAAACATCTAAGGGATTCCAGGCGACGAGACATTCTTATTTCGGGCCTTCCCACCAACATTGACCTCAAAGATGCTTCACTCAAAATCTTTTCTCACCTTCTTCCTAATTTTAACCATTCATCTATCTCTTCATGTTTATGGATTAACAAAAATAAATCGGTCGCCTTGACTCAGCTCACCACCATTGATACGCATGACTCTATTATGAAAGCTTACTTTCAAAAAAAAAAACGTTTACCTATAACGGAAATCTTCCCCTCCCTTAAATTAGCTAATCTAATTCACCTCAATGATAATCTACCTCCAGTCCTATCGTCCTTGGCCAAGCATGCTCGGTCTCTTGTTAAGTCTAAAATCATCTCTCGCTTCCGAATTGGGTCTTCGAGTATCTTCCTCACCTTTCCTGACAGCTCAACCCTCAAATTCGACTGCCCCTCTGAACTCTCCGCTAAGTATCCTCTTTAAACTTTGGTTTCCTCACCTCACACCCTTTCATAATCCCTTCTTCCTTCCCTCCCAAATTACGACTCTTTACGTTCCCTACTTTCCCTACTTATGTCTCTTGATTCTCTATCTCGGGTGGCCAGCGACAACTCTTATCTATTCAAAGCACTCAACAAAAACCGAAGTTCTCTTAATGTAGGCCACTTTAACGCCCAAAGCCTTAAGCCTTGCGCACGGTCCTCCAAGCTTGATGAGATTAGATCAATTCTCTCTGGTTCTCTCCTTGATTTGGTTGGTGTCTCAGAGACTTGGCTCAAATCATACGTCACTAACTCCGTTGTTGAAGTGGCAGGTTATCGTATCCATCGTGACGATCGTCCCTCAAAAAGGGGTGGTGGGGTTGCACTTTACGTGAACAAAAAGCTCAAATCTAAAAAAATTTTTACCTTTAACATATCATCGATCGTCGAAGAGTAAAGACGTGTTTTGAATTCTTTAAATTATTTGTGATTTTATATTTTATAATATAATAATACAAGTTTCTAGTGCTAATTTATTGTGTTTTAGTATTTGAAGCACTTTAAGGCTCACTATTGTGATAATTTTAAATTGTTTTGTGTTTTAAATTGTTTTGTGTTTCATAATAATAATAAAAAAAAATGGATGAAACTTGCATACTTTGCAAAAATAATTTCGACAAATGTTATTTTACATGCCATGGCTGTAACTCTAAAATTGATTACAAATGTATTGGAATTCGAAGCAAAAATGTTTTCGATGTGATTCGCGAAGTTAGAAATTTGTACCTTTTATGTAATCTTTGTGGAGAAATAGATTTATCGAACGCTTCTATAAACTCCAGTTTATCTAACGCAGTTTCTAACATTGAAACTAACATTTCTAAAATAGTCGATGATTTCAAATTTGTGTCATCAATTATCAATTCATCTAAAGCTCAAATAATATCAAAAGAAGCTGTTTCCAACACTGCAATTACTGAAAATACACATACCACAATAAATCAACAGTTTAATTGTCCATCAACTATAAATCAAATCGATGTTGAAATAGGCAAAAACACCAATACTGCAGTTCAGTTGACTTCGTCACCGAATTGCAAAATGGCAAATGTTGCTCATCTAGCAAATCATAATGATAATAATAAAATTCAACTTAATCCTAATCATCATTCGAATAACAGCGCAAACGTAAAATCTTTAACAGCTATTATTATAAATGAAAAATCAAGTGATGATGCGAAAAATAAAAACCTGAAATCAGCTGTCGGTTACAATAATCCAATTAAAAATACACCTATATCTACTAATAATAAATTAAATACGAAAAATCTAAATACAAAAAATGTTGTTATTGGTACTTCTTCTATTATTAATATGGGTATAACAGCTGTTGCTTCACGCAAATATATTTTTGTGTCGAGAATTAAACCTGATGTTACAGACGAAACATTTCAAATGTTCGTGAAGGATAATTTGAAAATCCAAGAAGCTATTTGTACTCGCTTAACTAACAACAGGATTCCGGCTGATTATGTATCTTATAAAATTGGAATGCGGGAGGAATTTTTATCTCATGCAATGGATGCTAATAACTGGCCTAAAGGATTGTTGGTGAAAGAATATGACTTTAAACAGAAAAATTTTCGGATATCTCGGAACCTGCACCACCGATACCTGAAGGAAAATCCTCTAAAATAAATAGTAATTTCATCTATTTTCAGAATGTTCGTGGAATATCTTCCAAAGCTACTAATTTTATGCATTTTGTGTTAACAACTATGTTTCCGATCTATGTGTTGATTGAAACAAATTCAAAAAGTCATATTCATAGTTCTGAATTGTTTCCACCTGACTACATCGTTTACAGATGTGACCGCTCAACAAATAATAGTATAAAGTTGTCTGGAGGAGGAGTATTAATTGCTGTTCATTCATTAATTGCAAGTGAAATAATCGTAACGGATGAGTCTTTGGAATTGTTATGTGTAAAAATTATCATCTCTAAGAAGGCTCTATATATATTTGGATTGTACATACCACCGCTTTCATCTTTTGATATTTATACCAAAACCATCGATAACATTCAAAATATAACTTCTAAAACTTCTATAAATGAAACATCAATCGTTTTGGGTGATTTTAATCTTCCTCATGTTAATTGGAGCTTTGATGCGGAATTAAATGGACTCGTTCCTTTCAACATGAAATCGGAGATGGATTATCAGATTATTGATGCTATTCTGTCTTGTGGATTTCTACAAATAAATAATACTAGTAATGTTCTTGGACGATACCTGGATTTAATTTTTACGAATATTGCAAACGTTTTCTCTGTTGATGAATCAATGGCGCCATATATTATTAATGATGACAACCATAAACCTATGGAGATTAGTATTAATAGCGAAGAACTTAAGCAGTCTTTTTTAATTAATAAAAATAATTCTTTTATTTCTTTTTTAGATTTTAAAAATGCTGATAATGAGGGTCTGAACTGGATCGCCTGTTTCACAGGTAATCTTGAGGAAAATGTTAACACATTTTATGATATCCTTTATTCGGGCTTAGAACAATACGTTCCTATAATAAATTCTAAAATTAAAAACCCTAATCGGTCGCCGTGGTTTGACAAAAAATTAATAAATCTTAAAAATCAAAAAAAGAAAATTTATTGCAAGATGAAGAAAAGTTAAATTGATCATGATAAAAACAGTTATTTACGTATCTCTAACGAATTCTCTACATACCAACATACGATCCGAAAAACTTGTGGAAATTTGTGAATAGTAAGCGTAAAACAAATGGCTTTCCATCAACTATGACTTATAATGGTAATAAAAGCTCTGATCTTAAAGAAGTATGTAGTTTGTTTGCCGATTACTTCCAGAGTGTGTATAAAATCGATCATTTGCAAAGTACCGATCACTTCAAAATATTTAATTATGAAAATAATATCTCTATCCCAGATATTACTCCTGAAACAATTTCGAATGGCTTAAAATCTTTTAAGGATGGTTGTGGTCCTGATGGTATTCCTACTCAATTTTTGAAAGAACATAATTCCACTGTATCACTGCCTCTATCGATATTATTTAATCAATCACTTTCAACTGGGGTTTTTCCATCCTGTTGGAAAATATCCCAAATAACTCCCATATTTAAATCTGGTAGACGTAGTGATATATCAAATTACCGTGGTATATCGCTACTATCTTCAATTTCAAAGCTTTTAGTAGCTGAGATGAGTCCAGGTATAGCCAGGAGCTGTATCCAGGTATGATAACGATGATGCTAGATGCCAGATGAATATCCTACTGAAAATTCTAAAATATCCTTGAAGGGTAAGCCGCGTTCGTTCCGGTTATGACATCAATATCTAGTAGAAGTATATTTGTTTCTCGATCACAAATGGAAATAACAATTAATAAACTGTAATATTTTTCTTCTCTAATAGTTTATTTAATTTGCAGAATTTTTATTTATCATAATTAAAATATACACTGTTGAACAAAGTTGAATCTTATTAAATATTCATCCATATTAGATTCAAATAAACAGTATTCTGTATTAATAACAAATAACGAGTGTATTTTGGAGTAGATTAATATATTAACTATAACGTAAGTATGGCGACAAACTCCTTTCAATTTGTTCTTAATATTATTCGTAATATAATGACAATTAGCTTACAATTTCATTAGTTTAAAATACAATTTACCATGATAATGTTGTTACTGAATATCTTATCAATAATGAAATTGTTTTAGTTTTAATTAAGTAAAATTAACAATTATGTGGAGTGAAAAGAAAAACTTAATATGAGAACAATTGACAACAACTTAATAATTCATGGCATTCTAATTAACAGGCAATTCTTCCAATTTATACCGAGAGTTTCTGAATATTTTTATGGAATATCCGCGATGCGATGCGTAAGGAAATTTTTGTGTATTGAAATTATATTTATGTAATTAACGTGCAAAACGGAAGTTTATTGCCACAACACTCCCCCCCTAGTTCCATCGAAGATGGGACAATATAGAAATTATTGTGCTACAGCACGAAGGAAACGAGCAGGGGTACGAGTGGTTCTACCTGCTCGCGTAATTGTAGATGCAGGGTGGAATATCTGAGTTTGAGGAATGAGATTAAATCTGACCTTCTTAGTTGAAACATTTGCTTTAGCGTCGCGTTTCCTCGCATCTTCAGAGGTAGAAGGGAAAGACGAAGATGTGTCCGGAAGAGTAGAATGGACTTTATCTGTAGAAGACGAAGTTTCGTCTGCGCGACTGAGATCAGTTCTCAAAGTAGATGAGTTTTGAGTTAAGTCATCTTCAGATTGTTCCCTAAAGCAAGGTTTTAATCTGTCGATGGAAACTCGAATGTGTTGACCTTTACGGTCAATAACGAAATTTTTATCATCGCGACTGATGACTTTGAAAGGACCTTCGTATGGAGGTTGAAGAGATTTACGTACTAAGTCAGTACGTAAGAAGACATGCGAACAAGACTGGAGATTCTTGGAGACGAAAACATTAGGAGAAGTATGTCTTGACGCAATAGAGGGACGAAGGTGGTTGAAATGTTGTTTCAATTGAGAAACGAAATCAGATTGAGGAGTAGAAGTGGAGTTTTCGGTAAAGAATTCACCAGGAAGACGAATGTTAGTACCATAGACGAGCTCAGCCGATGAAGATTGGAAATCTTCACGGAAAGTGGTTCGTAAACCAAGTAGTATTGACGGTAATATACGCGTCCAATCCGTTCTGTCGTAGGCCATTATCGCAGATTTTAAAGTTCGGTGCCAACGTTCAATGAGGCCGTTACATTTTGGATTGTAACTTGTAGTTCGTTTGCGTTCGAAACCGATTAGTTTTGACAACTCGTTAAAGAGATTGGATTCGAATTGGGAGCCCTGATCAGTGACGATTACTGAAGGTACTCCGAAACGAGAAATCCAATTGGAGTAGAGAGCTGATGCTACCGTTTCAGCTGTGATATCCGAGATAGGAATGGCTTCAGGCCAGCGAGTATAGCGGTCAATAATAGTGACACAATAGCGTTTGTCCTCAGAGGTAGGAAGTGGACCAATAATGTCCATATGAATCTCGGAAAATCTTTGAGAAGTGGAAGGATAGTTACCTAAAGGAGATTGAGTATGGCGAGAAACTTTTGCCTTCTGGCAAGCCAGGCAGTTCTGAGCCATTTGTCGTACATCCTTTTTAATGGATGGCCAAATGACTTTTTCAGTAATGAGTTTGACAGAACTGTGGACTCCTGGGTGAGATAAATTATGGAGACTATTGAAAACAGATTGACGAAATTGCTTTGGAATAAAAGGTCGTGGATTACCAGAAGAGGTATCACATAAAATAGTTTTAGCATTAGAATTGCCAAACGATACTGGAAAGGATCGGAATTGAAGTGTGGGACTAGTGTCCACTAATTCCTTTAGTTCGTTATCGTTGAACTGAGCGTCAGCAATTTCATCGTAGTTAAAGTTTTCTGGAATTGATATTTGCTCGACACGAGAAAGTGTGTCGGCGACTACATTATCGATTCCAGAAATGTGACGAATATCAGTCGTGAATTGACTGATAAAATCTAGATGGCGGAATTGGCGAGGACTAGCTTTGGCAGGGTTCTGCGACAAAGCGTAAATGAGTGGCTTATGATCGGTAAAGAGCGTGAAGGTTCTACCTTCAAGGAGATAACGAAAGTGTTTAATTGCAGAGTAAGCTGCAAGGAGTTCGCGATCATAAGCGCTGTATTTCTGTTGCGTTTCATCGAGTCGCACAGAGAAGAAACTAAGTGGTGTCCAGCAGTCGTTAATTTTTTGTTGGACAACAGCGCCAATTGCCTTATCGGAAGCGTCGACCATTACGGCAAGTTGGGCAGAGTGTAAGGGGTGAGAAAGAGTTGTTGCCTCACTGAGTTGCCGCTTGCATAAGTCGAAGGCTTGAATGGCGTCTTCGGACCATTGAATGACACGTTTGTCATTCTTTTTGGAACCTTTAAGGAAATCGTTGAGGATAGCTTGATTGCCACCAGCGTGAGGAATGAATCGTCGGTAGAAGTTTATCATTCCGAGAAAACGGCGGAGTTGCATAACTGTTGCAGGACGTTCGAAACGATTGATAGCATCGACACGTTCAGGAGTAGGTTTGATTCCAGATGAATCAATAGAATGTCCGAGAAAGTCAACGTTGGTTTTAGCAAAGTTGCATTTATCAACGTTGATAATGAGACCAGCGTCGGAAAGACGCTCAAAAACAGTCCTGAGATGTTTGAGGTGTTCCTCAAAGGTTTCAGAAGCAATAAGGAGGTCATCTATGTAGATGAAACAGAAATTTAGGTCTCGGAGAAGAGAATGCATAAACCGTTGGAAGGATTGCGCAGAGTTTCGCAATCCGAAAGTCATTCGAACGAATTCGAAGAGTCCGAACGGAGTTGAAATTGCAGTTTTTGCAATATCGCGCTCATCAATAGGAATTTGATGATATGCGCGGACGAGATCGATAGTGGAGAAAAATTTGCATCCATGAAGCTGATGCGAAAAATCCTGAATATGTGGAATAGGATAATTATCAGGAATAGTGACATTGTTAAGAGAGCGGTAGTCACCGCAAGGTCTCCACTCGCCGTTCTTCTTTTTGGCGAGGTGGAGAGGAGAGGACCAAGGGCTTTTTGACGGTCGGCAAATGCCTTGCGACAACATAATGTCGAATTCCGTCTTTGCGATGGCCAATTTGTCAGGAGCTAATCGTCGGTACTTACAAGCGACGGGAGGACCGTGAGTCTCAATGACATGAGTCACGTTATGTTTGACCGGCTTAGCTAGGTCATGAGGAGAAGTGATACCCTTAAAATCATTAAGGATATTTCTAATTTGAATATCAACCGTATCATTATTGATGGTTGTTAGCGAGAGCGTTGGAGAAGTGGAGATTTTGGCGAGAGTGAACAAGGATGTTAGTGGATCGACGAGGCGTCGATTTTTAATATCCACTAGGAGACCATACTTGTTCAAGAAATCAGCTCCAAGAATAGGGATGGTAACATTGGCGATAACAAAGGTCTGACAGAACACACGTCTGAGACCAATGTTTAGAGTTAGAGTTTTGTTACCATATGTACTAACAGGAGTGGCGTTAGCAGCGTAGAGAGTGAAAGCTGATTTCTTCGAGAGTTTTTCCTCTGTTGTTGCGGGGAGAACTGACACTTCAGCACCTGTGTCAACCAAGAATTGTCGACGGGAGTTGATATCGAATATCAAGAGACGTAGTTTGGAGAAGCTATCATCACATGCCGCCTCATGTGATGAGCTTAAAAGTTTTTTGGAGAAGAAAATTTTGGGCAATATAATTTGCAATCGGGGTCACATTTGCGTGCGTTATCCCCGTAAGTGTGATGGTAATAACATATACCATCGAACATTTGAGTGCGCGATTTGGAACGAGGTCGCGCGGAAGATTGATTAGGGCAATTGGAGCGATTATGCCGAAAATTGTTGTAGTCGTTTCGATCCTTGGATCTACTACGACTACGAGGGAAAGGTCGAGAAGAAGATTTTTGCTGCAAGGCATTCAGCAGCTGTGCGTGTTGGGTCTGCAATTCTTGATATCGCAGAGCCCAGACCTTGTCCTCACTGGAGGAAGAAGAAGGAGCGGCAGGATTATCTACCGCACTTAGTGTTGGACCAACCAAAGTGGCCAAAATTCTGTCGGCTATCTCAGCAGTCTTTGGCAAGTCAGCCTTGACTACCGCGATAGCTGTACGCACAGCCTGTGGGAGTTTATCCTCCCAAAGAATTTTCAACATCTTTTCAGATACTAAACCTTGGGATTCAGCAGTTAAATCCCGAAGAAATTGTGAGGGCTTTTTATCCCCAAGTTCCATACCGCGGAGCACGTTGCGCAAGCGATCAGAAGGGCTGCTTGATAAGCGGTCTAAAAGAGCCTCTTTTAGCTTATCGTATGGGTTAACCGTATCTGGCTGGGATATAATGTCTCTTACCAGCGTAGCAAGAGACGGCGTTATGACACCAAGTACATAACCGTACTTGGCTTGCTGGGACTTAATGTTGCCCAGAGAGAATTGGCCCTCAAGCATGATAAACCAAAGTTCTGGTTTATCAGACCAAATGGGAGGGACTTTTGGGGTAATGGCGTTAATTTGGGGAGTGGATGTTGGAGAAAAATTTTCTACCGAACTTGCAGGTGGCGGTTTTGGAGAGGAAGGTGTAGATGAGGAGGCAGATGTTTGATGGAGTTGCATTCTGGAAAATGCAGCTTCCATTCGTTCATCTAATATCTTGTCAAGCTGCTCTTGCGTTACCGTGAAGGTCTGAGCAGCTTGTTCCTGTTCAAGTTCGATTAAATTGGGTGGGTCGCTCGCAGACACCACCGGAAAATTACATCCGTTACTGAAGCGGGCAAGGAGGACGGCAACAAGGTAGAAAAATGTTGCAGCCAATAAAAATTCCTGTGCGTGTTGGTTCGCTATAACCAAACTGCACATCGCAACAAATAACGTAACCATAACAACAAGAATTTCCTTAATGGCATGCATTATATATTTTTAAAAATAAATGTTTATTTAACCGGAAAAATTTTAACAATTTAAAGAAAACAATTACTCTCGGTAAAAATTAAAAAAATTACCTGGATTTCTTTTCTTTTTTAAATTGTTCTTAACTTGATATCGGTGGTCACCAGTTTTAGTAGCTGAGATGAGTCCAGGTATAGCCAGGAGCTGTATCCAGGTATGATAACGATGATGCTAGATGCCAGATGAATATCCTACTGAAAATTCTAAAATATCCTTGAAGGGTAAGCCGCGTTCGTTCCGGTTATGACATCAATATCTAGTAGAAGTATATTTGTTTCTCGATCACAAATGGAAATAACAATTAATAAACTGTAATATTTTTCTTCTCTAATAGTTTATTTAATTTGCAGAATTTTTATTTATCATAATTAAAATATACACTGTTGAACAAAGTTGAATCTTATTAAATATTCATCCATATTAGATTCAAATAAACAGTATTCTGTATTAATAACAAATAACGAGTGTATTTTGGAGTAGATTAATATATTAACTATAACGTAAGTATGGCGACAAACTCCTTTCAATTTGTTCTTAATATTATTCGTAATATAATGACAATTAGCTTACAATTTCATTAGTTTAAAATACAATTTACCATGATAATGTTGTTACTGAATATCTTATCAATAATGAAATTGTTTTAGTTTTAATTAAGTAAAATTAACAATTATGTGGAGTGAAAAGAAAAACTTAATATGAGAACAATTGACAACAACTTAATAATTCATGGCATTCTAATTAACAGGCAATTCTTCCAATTTATACCGAGAGTTTCTGAATATTTTTATGGAATATCCGCGATGCGATGCGTAAGGAAATTTTTGTGTATTGAAATTATATTTATGTAATTAACGTGCAAAACGGAAGTTTATTGCCACAAGCTCTTTGAATCGATCGTCTCTGATATATTGTACTTCAAACTCAAGACTTTTATTTGTGATGAACAACATGGGTTTTTTCGCGGTCGCTCTACACAAACTAACCTACTTGAATTTTCTAATAGAGCCATTGATATTATCGAATCAAATAAACAATTAGATGTCATTTATACTGATTTTAGTAAGGCGTTTGATTCGATTGACCATGAGGTTATAATAACAAAGCTTAGAGCTTACGGTTTATGTGAGCCTCTATTAAACTGGTTAAGATCCTACCTCATCGGCCGTACGCAATTCGTTAAAATTGAAGGACATTTCTCGGAATTAATATCAGTCCATTCCGGTGTACCTCAAGGTTCTCACTTGGGGCCTCTGATTTTTATTCTATTCATTAATGATATTAATGAGAAGTTGAAGTTTTCCAAATGTTTGATTTACGCTGATGACCTTAAGATTTTCCGTGCTGTAAATTCTGCTGATGACTCGAAACTTCTGCAGGAAGACTTGGACTCTATTGTAGATTGGTGTTATAAAAATAAATTAAACCTTAATATAAAAAAAAGGAAAATTTTAACTTTTCATCGCGTAAAAAGTTCTATGTTAGCCGAATACATAATTAATGGTGAATATTTGTCTCGATGCTTTGAGATTAAAGATCTTGGGGTTATATTTGTTCCATCTTTGAAATTTAACCGTCACATCGATTTTATAATTGCTAAATCAATGACTATGTTAGGATTTTTAAAACGAATCATGAAAGAGTTTAATGATTCTGATGTCTTCAAAAAGTTGTATTTTGCGTTTATACGCTCACAGCTTGAATGTTCCATTTGTGTTTGGAGCCCTTTTACGAAATGTGATATAAAGAGAATTGAAAGTGTACAAAAATCGTTCATGAATTTTTATCTCAGGAAAACTGGGTTATTGATCTATAATACTGAAAAATCTCCATGGGATAATATTCGTTCTTTAGGTAATTATGAGGAACGGTGTAAACTTATTTCATTGGATTCACTTGAAGTTCGTAGGAAACGAGCTCATGTTGTCTTGGTTAGAGATCTGCTTTTATCATACATTGACAGTGCTTACCTTTTAGGAAGTATAAATTTATATGTTCCCAATAGAAATTTAAGAAATCGTGATTTTTTAGTGACAAGGTTTCACAGAACGGGATACGGAAGCAATAAGCCTATTAACATGATGGTTGAACTTTTCAATTGTGTTGCTAATGTTTTTGACTTTAATGTTTCGAGAAATGAGTTCAGGCGTTTTGTTATGAAGTTTTGTTTTGTATAACTGTAAATTTAAATTTGTATATATTTATCATATTTGTATAATGTTAAATCGTACTGGATCTTACAAGTTCCTAATTGATTGGGTAATAAATAAATAAATAAATAAATAAATTTAACGATTCTGATGCAGAAGCAGTTTTTGTTCAGGTTAGCCTTGGGGGGTTGAATGTTTTGGTTGTTGTTGCCTACCTTTGTAAAGGCAACTTCGCTCTAATTGAAGATATAATTTCTTCCTATTCCAACCAATTTCCATATATCATCCTCCTTGGAGACTTCAACACCAATATTCTAAATCCCTCCACTCTATCCAAAACAACTGATATCTGTTCTCGTCTTAGCCTCCACATCGTACACAATAGTTCCCCAACCCACCAAGCCCACAAAGCCTCAGGTTCCTGCATTGACTTTCTCCTGATCAATGATCCTTCTCTTCCTTTACTTAGCGACCAGTTTTGGGTTCCTGGCATCTCCGCACATGCATTCATATTCACCTCCCTTAACCTCAACAAAGTCTATAATCCAACTCCTGTCCTCTATCACGACTATAAGAACATTAACATGGATCTTCTTAACGATGATATCCTCCATGTTGACTTCTCTCCTTTTTACTCCTCAACGGACTCCGAACTCAAACTTCAATTTCTTAATAACACTATTCGTACCCTACACGAAAAACATGCTCCTCTCCGCTCCTTCCTACCACCACCTCCTAACACTATCACCTTAACACCTGAGATGCTTAATACCCGTAATCTTCATGACTTGTCTTTTAAAGCATATAATGCTTACCCAACTTCTGATAACTGGAAAATGTTTTGCACTCACCGCAACCGCTTTAGATCTCTGGTTCGCAAAGCCAAACTTGATCTTGGCTCTAAAATGTTCTCCAAATTATCCTCCTCCACAGAATTGTGGTCTAAGCTTTCAACCATAGGTGCCGTTACCTCCTCATTGGACTCTCCTTCACTTAGCCTTCCTGAACTTAACTCCCTTAACCAGTCCTTTGTGTCATCCAGCTCCTACCCTCCCGTCAATCGGAATGACTCTTCTCTTCCCGAACACCCTAATTCCTTCTCTTTTCGCTCAGCGCTCCCCTCTGAAATTGAACTTGCATTCTATTCCATCTCCTCCAATGCTGTTGGATCCGATGGCATTCCTCTCAAATTCCTCAAAATTATTTTCCCATCCTTTCTCTATCATATTCTCCATCTCATTAACCACATTATTATGACCTCTTCTTTTCCACGTTCATGGAAATTTTCCACCGTCCGACCCTTACCCAAGAAGGGCAGTAAAGATTTTCGACCAATTAGTGTTCTACCTGTGCTCTCCAAAATATTTGAGAAAATCATCAAAAACCAGATCACTGATCATACTTCAACTAACAATCTTCTTTCTGATAAACAATCTGGTTTTCGTAACCACTATAGCACCACTCACACTCTAATTGACATAACTGACCTTCTCCGCAGAAATAAGAATAAGAAATTTATATCTATACTCCTTCTACTCGATTTTAGCAAGGCCTTCGACTCTATTGATCACTCAATTCTCATCTTTAAACTTAAATCTTATTTCCGTTTCTCCTCCGGTGCGTGCAACCTCATCTTTTCATACCTTACGGGTCGTTCTCAATCTGTGGCTTCTGGAAATTCATTATCCAATCCTATTTCCATTTTAAAAGGTGTCCCTCAAAGTTCAATACTTGGACCTCTTTTGTTCTCCATCTACATTAACGACATTACTTCAGTAACCAGTCATTCTCTTCTCCACCTCTTTGCTGACGACGTTCAAATTATCCATGCTCTTCCCATTCCTGAGCTCCATCGTTGTTTTAGTGAGACGAACAACGACCTCGATAAGATCTCTGAATGGGCTGAACGCAACAAGCTCGTACTGAACCCACTCAAATCCCAAGCCATACTCTTCAACTGTCCTCCGTCTTTCCATAATCATGGTCTTAGCATTCTTCTTAATGGCATCCCTATCACCTTTGTACCTCAAGTTAAAAGTCTCGGGCTTATAATCGACCAAGATCTCTCATGGAAGGCTCACACCAACTTTGTTATAGGTCGAGCTACCGCTGTAATGAGGAGGCTTTATAGTCTAAACCACTTTCTCCCTTTGCATATAAGAAGACTCCTCATTCATGCTCTAGTTATGCCTATCTTCAACTACGCCATCGAAGTCTATTCAGGTTGTACATT
Source organism: Diogma glabrata (assembly GCA_963693315.1). Classification (NCBI taxonomy): domain Eukaryota; kingdom Metazoa; phylum Arthropoda; class Insecta; order Diptera; family Cylindrotomidae; genus Diogma; species Diogma glabrata. The sequence goes on along the minus strand of OY856187.1, from coordinate 268,474,670 downwards.
GGATAACCTGTCTCGACTCACTAAATCCTTTAACTGGGCCGTCCGCTTTGTTTACAATCTCAAACTCCGCCAGCACGTTTCTAACTTTACACACGACCTCCTGGGTACCTCCTTTTCTAACCACATCTCCACCCGTCTTCTACTTCTATTCTTCAAAATCCTCAAATTTAACTGTCCCTCCTATCTGTTTCAATAGTTTCTTTTTTGTCCTTCCCTTCTAGTCCACAAAATTATCCTACCACTCATTTCGTGTAACTCCTGGGCACTTTCCTACTCTATCCGAACCTCCAAGCTCTATAATAATATTCCTGCTCCTCTTAAAAAGTTCAACATCTCCCCCTCCACTTTTAAAACTAAAGTCCTTGACTTCCTCAACAAACTTTAACCTCGGCTACTCCATTTCTCCAGCATTCCCTTTCACTTGCCATCCCAATTCTCCATCTCCATCTTACTTGACCTCTTTCCTTCGTTTACGAGTCGTATCCCTCACCCCACTTCAACCCTACATCCCTTCCTCTACCCCCTCCCGATCCTCAACCCCCTAATTTTGTCTATTATTAATATTATCATTTTCTTTTGAAATTGAAATCTGAAATCTCTCTTATGTAAGTCTGAATTTGTAAATCTCATATTCTTTTAAACATGAAATACTATATATGTATATATATTTTGTTACTTATATTTATAATTTTATTTATATTTTAAATTTAAATTTTTTTATATTTTTATTTTTACATATACCAATTTGTTATTATTATTTAAGAATATAACTGTAATTTTTCTGGGCAAGAATTGGGCCTTGGCCTGTTTGCCATCGCACTATGAATAAATAAATAAATAAATAAATGTATTTTTAGGCATCAGCAGATTCCGATCTAATCGATTGTGGTGGGCGGTATGTGTTTGCTTCCGACGAAGGAAATTTTACGGTTGAGTCCCTTGATGAATTGATCGGAGAAGAGGGTGTATATACTTCGTCCTCAACACCAAAACAAAAAAAAAAGATGACTGTGATCCTTTACTAGACCAAGCTTCAAAAATGATTGAAAATTTAAGTAAAAATGTTGAATTGTTAAATAAACAAAATGAAGCTTCAAGTTCTGGAGGTGAAGTCTTTGATATTGAAATTGAAACTTTTGGCAAATTTGTTATGGCAAAAATTGACCACATAATGAAAATTGATTTCAACGTTGGCATAGAAGGTCAAAAAAAAATTCGTGTTGTTTGAGATGGAAACTAAAGTAGCACAAACAAGTATCAGCAAATAATATTGAAAGTATTTGTGATATGAAATTGTTATTAAAAATTAAATTTTTTGATTGCATCCTATTGTCATTTCACCATTCCCACAGGGTTGAAAAATTCGCGATATTTATTTCTAATTTCAAGTGGGCTAATGGCTGATCTTATACCTACAACTGATTCCAAACCGGTTATGTAGGTATTTTTTCTCCAACTTTCTTAGGTGGTATTTATTGAGATACTTTCATCATCAATTGTGGTGTAGAATGTTTTAGGCTCGTTTGCTTTTATAAAATTATGTAAAACGCAAGTTGCCAAAACAATATCTTGCACAATTGATACATCTAAATTTATTTCTTTTTGAAGAACTTGGAATCTGGTTGCCAAAATACCAAAAGCATTTTCTACGACCCTGCGTCCCCGGCTAAATCGATAATTAAATATTTTATTTTCTTGGCTCGATCGATCACTATATGGTTTAATCATACGGTTAGTATTTTTAAAAGCATCATCCACAAGTATAATGTATGGTACTTTTGATTGAGTTTTTGGTAGAATTTTGTCTTCAGGAAAATTTAAAAGATTTTTCTCAATAGCTTCACATAATGTTGAATCCCTGTAGACTCCTGCATCATTAACCCTACCATTACAGCCTACATCCACATACAGAAAGCCATAATTTGCATCCACCAATGCCATCAATATAATGCTGTTGAAGCCTTTATAATTTAAATAAAATGAACCATCCTTTTTTTAGCGCGAAACATAATGTGTTTACCGTCTAAAATTGTTATAATAAACATATTAATTAACATAATAAACTGCAAACAAATTAATACGGTTTACCTAAAGCTCCTAAGCAAAATGGAAAATTCCATTTAGTATCAAATTGTTCTGCAACTTTTTCCCAATCTTCGGCTTTGTTGGGTGTCTGAAAAATGAACACAAATTATTAAAATAAATCATCTCAAATTATTATTAGGTATATGTATTAATTTTATTATACCTTTAAATATTCGTCAACCAAAACATCGTATATTACGCGAATAGTTTCAGTAACTATTCCGGAAATTGTTTGTGGAGACATCCGAAAAGCAAAACTTAAACTTTTAAATGTTTCGCCAGTTGCCAGAAAACGAAGCGTAACCAATAATCTAATAAAAATAAATATAAACATTAAAAAGCGAAATTTTAGAAATAAGATTTGTATTTCACATTATACTGTACTAACCTTGACGAAGCTGAAATACATTCTCTCATTATTGTATTTTCACGTTTAATTTTAGGTTCTACTTTAAATAAAAGGAGTTTAAATGTTTCCACCGACATTCTTGCGTAATCTCTAAAACCGGGTCTATCCTCAAGTTGCAGCTCAGAAAACAATAGACTGCACCACGTCCCTCATCTCTTCTTATAAAACACTTTTTGGACCAAAACATTTTTGGTTTTCTATTTTTCTTTTTATTTATAAGTTTGCTAATAATTATGCATAAAACTGCCCCTGTTATTTGATAATTAACAACTTTTTGCACAATCATTTTGTATTTCAATGCAAACTATAATTTGACAGCAAGTTATAGATTATAGTATCGTGTGATCTAAAAATTTTGTCGACCTTTTGTTTTTTTTTACATATGTAATTTCAAACATTTTTTTTCTGTGTTAAAACATGTGTGAAAACACATCGTGTAATCAGGCCTTTAAACAAATATTTTTATTTAACTACAAAACTTCTATGAACTAACTTCTATAAAAAAACTTATCTAAAATCTCTATCGTATTCAGTTTTTTCTAACAGTTGCCATTTTTTGAATATATCGAAATTGGCATAGGTTGAAAACGGCGCTGTAGTTACGCAAGTGCAACAGGTGCAATCGCACTGGGTCCCATATTTTTTAGGGCCCCAAATAGTAAATACATTAGAAAAACTTCTCCAATAGTCAAAAAAATACCAAGAATTGAAGGAAAAAACAAAGATGAAAATTCAAAATGTTTAACTTTCAAACAAATCTACTTAAATCTATGATTTCATTTAAAACAAATATTCATAAAATTCGGTTGCTTTTTTTGCTGTTTGTTTTAGAGGAACTTTTTCGAGGAAGCATTTAGAGGAAGCAACGAAAAACTGTTTGAGCCGAATAATGGTAATTTTTTGGGAGTAATTGAATTGATTGCTGATTTTGTTCTAGAACTAAAAATGCATTTACAGTCAATAACTGAAACGGAAAAAAAGTACCATCATATTTTTCACCGATGGTTCAAAACGAAATTATCTTGCAACTAGCTTCTAGAGTTTTACATATATTAGTCAGTAATATTAAATCATCGAAGCACTTTTCCGTAATGATAGATTCTACACCGGATGTTTGCAAAAAAACCAGTTGTCCATTATTATTCGGTATATCAAAATAGCGGACCAAAAGCCAAGTGTGCAAGAAAGTTTCTTAAGCTTTGTAAATATATTGTCCTCAACCGGCGAAAATTTAGCACACGTCCTTATTGAGGAATTAAAAATATTATGAATCGAAATTGCTAATTGTCGTGGTCAGTCAGGAGAATATAATTAAGGGAGCAAAAAGTCGAATTTTAGAAATTAACAACAAAGAATGGTATACGCAATGTGGTGGACACAACATCAATCTAGTGATAGGAGATAGTGTTAAACACACTATTAAAAGTCAAAATTATTTCACGACATTAAATAATTTATACAAGATTTTTGCTGCATCGACAACGCGATGGGCCATTCAAGCAAAATATTAAAAAATTAATTTGAAGACCCCCAGCCATACTCGATGGGAATATCGCTTTAACAGTATAAAAGCCGTGAAATATCAGATAAACGAAATTAGTCTTGCATTAGATGAACTTAAGAATAGTTATCCAGATTGCAAAACTGTTGCTGTATCTCTAAAAAAACAAATAAACTCTTATGAATTTATTGTATTGACAACAATTTGGTATCAATTGTTATCAAAGCTTCACATCTTCAGCCAATTGCTTCAACGAAAAGATATGGCAATCAATATTGCATTACAACATACAAGGGCTATGTTATTATCGCTTGCTGACTTAAAAAACAATTTCCAAGAGCTTATAAAAGAAGCACAAGAAATATCGTTAGCAATAAATGTAATAGCACCGTTCACCGAACGGCCTGCACGTGATACCCAAATACTAACAAGTAGAAACAGAGAATGTTTGGATAAATCACCAGAACCTAGCCGAGTACGTATTCTCAAAAGATTAGCTGACTATTGTTATTATACAGACCCAATAAATACAGCAAATGATAAATATGACAATATAGATGCTATTAGTACAGATGATATACCAAATTTAAGGAATTGAACTCCCAAAAGAAGAAATTGAACCAATTCAATTTTGTGTTGATATTGATATAGGTGAGCTCATTTCTGAAATTGACGATGAATGTAGCCATCTAAACCTTACTGCTGAAAATAAATTCAAACAATCTTATTTTAATAATTTAATCGATACAGTGATAAATTCACTGCAAGAACGATTTGAATCGTATAGTTCTTTAAATGAAATTTTTGGTTTTCTTTTCGGTAATAAGAAGCTAAAAACTATGAATACAAATGAATTCAATACTAATTGTACATATCTAGTCAAATACTAAGAAGAGGATATTGAAGACGTGGAGTTCAAAACTGAACTTTCTATTTTAAGATATATTTTAGAAGATAATTATACTATTATAGAAAATTTGGAATTCATTCTAAAAAGGAATTTGGAAGAATTATATCCAAATGTATATATCGTTTATAGAATAATTTTAACAATACCAATAACCGTTGCTCATTGTGAACGGTCGTTTTCAAAACTGAAATTAATTGAAAATTATTTACGGTCAACAATGTCACAAGAAAGGCTTTCTGGATTAGCAATACTGTCAATTGAAAATGCAAAAGCCAGAACAATTAATTATAATGACATAATTGATGAATTTGCCAGCAAAAAAGCTAGAAAAATTCCTTTATAATTTCTGCATATTTTTTTTAAGTAAAAACCTATAAATATGAATTCAATAACATTTAAAAAAATTGTTTTATTGTCTGCGACTGCATAGGGCCTCTTAAAGACGCTGTGCACAGGGCCCCTAAAAGTTAAACTACGGCGCTGGTTGAAAATACTCCAAAGTACCTTTTAACCCACTTTAAAAGATGAATGTTCCTAAATATTGACGAAATTAGCTTGAACTGTCTATTGGTTTAAAAATTCGATTTTAATTTATGTTTATAACCATACTTCGACTAATAAACTAATAATAAATGTATAAACATCGTAGATAAATTGAAAATCCTTATGGTTATATATGTTTGAACAATATATTTCACTATTAAAAATTCTAGATCAAATCCGTTTAAACTTTAAATCATATTCAAATTTATATTTCGTACACACATTTTTCATAACAAACCATGGTAAAATGAAAATAAGGTATTCTCACTAGAGTGACAGCGATGCCATTTTGATTTTGATTTACGTCATTCAGAGTTTTATATAATACGTTTGTTGCTATTATCAATGAGAAAAGCTATTGTTTTTAAATTAAAAATATATTTAGTATGATTTATAAGTTAATGAAATTATTGAAATTAATTCATTCATTAATTAATAAACTTTAGTATTTGTTTTACTATTAAAACATATACAAATTTAAATGCTGATACGTTAAAACCTGTTAAAGTTTTCAACAAATGTGAAAAATCATACTCAAAACATAAGGTTTTTTAATTTCCAGAAAAATAAATCAATTTGTAGTGGATAGAATCATGTGGAAAAAGAAAATGTTCGTATTTATTATAAGATAGTTTGTTCCTTACACTACACTGAAAATGATTGGACTTTAAAAGACAAACCTTTAAATACTCTGATGAGTAAAAGATCGTTGAATTGATCGTTGAAAGTGGAACCTTACTTAGAACATACAAGGAAGTGGTTACTTCCAATATTTGCACATCTAAAGGAACGCACATCCAAATCGCTCGAAAAGAAACGTGCTATTGCTAGTACTTGATCAATTTGACTTCGAGTTTCCATTCGGTTTAAAAACATAAGTCTGCTTATGAATCGATCGATGCGAAAAGAAAGTACTGGCAATTCTCAAATTATTTGATAATGCAAGCTCAGTCATTCTCTCACCATTATCATTGTTGATGTTGATTTCATAACCTCCTCCAGTGCTATGTAGAAAATATTGACGGTCTTAGCTTCAGTAGGTGCATGCAAGGCAATAAGAGAAATATTGTTTTATGTACCGCGTACCCCTAAGTAGCAAATCCTCTCATTGACCAGGATGAATTTCAACACGGCTTCTTGTATGCGTGCACCAACAAGGAAATCAGTACTAAATTCATTTCGAGAAGAATGACCACTACTGCATAAAGTGACTATTCGAGTTTTGTTTTCCGATTATTGGCTGTCTAATTTCTTGCAGAGAAATGATATCCATCCTATGCCTCTCAGCCCCTGTTTCTAGGCTTATTAAAGCATCATGAGCGATCAGGCTGCACACGTTTCACGTTCCGATTCGGTAGTTTGGTTCTTTCTCACGTCCAGGTAAAACTTCTGTTGTTTTGTTAGTGTCTGGTATTCTTTTTTTGGTTATCAAATTTAACAAAGCTTTTTTTCGGAGTGATGGTATTAACCTCAGTCCCAACCCAAATTTTCGTTAATGGTTCTGTTATGATGTTAAGGTTATAAGAAGTTTTAGGGCGCCAATTCGCCGTGATGTAGCGTAATAGACTAAGCAGTTTTTCTCTGCTTGTCTCCGATGCACCAACCTAATTCTGTCTGCATTACCCCTGCAGCATGGCGTGGACGTCGAATTTCCTACCCTGTAAAATGTTCTTTAGAGTTAGAAAACTTAACAAACAAATTGTTAATGAAAAAAAATAAGGAAAACCATAACGTAAAAATTATGTTTTCTCTAATTATCAAATTAAAACATTTTTTGTTTCTTTATATTTACGCCGGATGACGTCACACAAAATTTTCGCTTAGCTGTCAAGAATACCTTATATTCGTTATACCATGTTTATCCCCCTTTTGCAGCGCCATTGCGGTAAACACCGGAACAGAAAAATCGCTCTATAGGGCGATTTTTCTGTTCCGGTGTTTACCGCAATGGCGCTGCAAAAAGGGGATAAGAGAAAAAATCACAAAAATTTTATATGGAATTTCATACAAAACACAATTTGAATAATTTTAAAAATTATCTATGAAATTTTTCATTTTACTACAATTAAATAATTTAAATTTGTTTATGAAGTATTGTTGACAATATATTAAGCATAATGTATAATCTATTTTCTTTTCTTCTGTCCGTAAAACAAATACGAAAATAGGTTAAATTTTTCATACAACTTTGTATGGGAAATTTAGGCTATTTTTATGTTTCTTTTTTGAGCGACTTAAGAATAATATTTTATATATTACGCTTAAAATATAGTCAATAATACTTCATAAGCAAATTAAAATTGTTCAATTGTGGTAAAATGAGAAATTTCATAGATAATTTTTAAAATTATTCAAGTTGTGTTTTGTATGAAATCCCATATAAAAGTTTTTGAATTTATTCTCTTATCCCCCTTTTGCAGCGCCATTGCGGTAAACACCAGAACAGAAAAATCGCCCTATAGAAATTAATCTATCTCGATGTAAACACACTCTTGTTTTGTACTCGACTGGGTGAGGTCGTAAAATAATAATTGTGTAAAAATAAATGTAATAAAGTTTGTATCTCTTCGGTCCGGGTTGTCGAATAGACAAGTCGTAAATAAAATATTCTCCTGGAAAAAAATAATTAAAACGGCTCGAATAATGGATGGATCCCATTTTACGAGACATAAAATGAATTTCATGGAATAGTGATATAATAATTAAACAATTTAATCACTAGAAAAATAATTCATATATATAAAAGGACATATTAAACGTGAAAAAGTATAAGATAAGCCTAAATTACAAAACACATGGTGCGGATAATATCGCATGTTTTGATATAAAAATTTAATAATCGTTTAAATATTTAATTACAATTTAAATATTCATAATAAAAATTTTAAAATGTTGTAAAGTGTCTTAAATATCAAAATAAATACAAAAACATTGGAAAAATATAAGGATGGACATGAATTTTTTGAATTGAAGAATGATGAAATCCATATAGAGTTTTCACGTGTTTTGTCTCAATTTGTTCTGTGTTATTAAACAGACATAATTAAAACACGTGCATAAAAATCTAATAAAATCAAAGTAAATGTTCGAAATACAAATCAAAATAATAAAGTGAAATTATTGAAAAATGATAAGGATTGAAATGTTTTATGGAAATTTATCCAAATGCATACAACGAATTTAATTCTCCCTGACTCATACAAAAATACAGGATTTGCCAACATAACATCACAAGTACAAAATATCAATGCATAGGAAGTTTTTGGTCTCCTTCCAGATGCATAAAACGAATTAACAACGGATACTCTTTAACATCATAAATACAAACATCTATGTATCGTAAGTTTATATCAATGTATAGGAAGTTTTGTCAATGTTTCTTCCAGATGTAAACAACGAATTACTCCAGATACAATTAACATCATAAATACAAAATGTCAAGGTATCGGAGGTTTAGTTCTTCCCTCCAGACGCATGTAACGCTCAATATTACCGGATTTGCCTATATAACATCATACACACACAATATTAATGTTTAGGAAGTTTTTTAGTGTTTTCTTCCAGATACATACAACGAATTAATACCGAATAATAATTAATAATTAATACCGAATAATAATTAATATTAATAATTAATACCTTCGTATGGAGGTTGAAGAGATTTACGTACTAAGTCAGTACGTAAGAAGACATGCGAACAAGACTGGAGATTTTTGGAGACGAAAACATTAGGAGAAGTGTGTCTTGACGCAATAGATGGACGAAGGTGAGTAAAATGTTGTTTCAATTGTGAAACGAAATCAGATTGAGGAGTAGAAGTGGAGTTTTCGGTAAAGAATTCACCAGGAAGACGAATGTTAGTACCATAGATGAGCTCTGCCGATGAAAATTGGAAGTCTTCACGGAAAGTGGTTCGTAAACCGAGTAGTATTGACGGTAATATTCGCGTCCAGTCCGTCCTGTCGTAGGCCATTATCGCAGATTTTAAAGTTCGGTGCCAACGTTCGATGAGGCCGTTACATTTAGGATTGTAACTTGTAGTTCGTTTGCGTTCGAAACCGATTAGTTTTGACAACTCGCTGAAGAGATTGGATTCGAATTGGGAGCCCTGATCAGTGACGATTACTGAAGGTACTCCGAAACGAGAAATCCAATTGGAGTAGAGAGCTGATGCTACCGTTTCAGCTGTGATATCCGAGATAGGAATGGCTTCAGGCCAGCGAGTATAGCGGTCAATAATAGTGACACAATAGCGTTTGTCCTCAGAGGTAGGAAGTGGACCAATAATGTCCATGTGAATCTCGGAAAATCTTTGAGAAGTGGAAGGATAGTTACCTAAAGGAGATTGAGTATGGCGAGAGACTTTTGCCTTTTGGCAAGCCAGGCAGTTCTGAGCCATTTGTCGTACATCCTTTTTAATGGATGGCCAAATGACTTTTTCAGTAAGGAGTTTGACAGAACTATGGACTCCTGGGTGAGATAAATTATGGAGACTATTGAAAACAGATTGACGAAATTGCTTTGGAATAAAAGGTCGTGGATTACCAGAAGAGGTATCACATAAAATAGTTTTGGCATTAGAATTGCCAAACGATACTGGAAAGGATCGGAATTGAAGTGTGGGACTAGTGTCCACTAATTCCTTTAGTTCGTTATCGTTGAACTGAGCGTCAGCAATTTCGTCGTAGTTAATGTTTTCTGGAATTGATATTTGCTCGACACGAGAAAGTGTATCGGCAACTACATTATCAATTCCAGAAATGTGGCGAATATCAGTCGTGAATTGACTGATGAAATCTAAATGGCGGAATTGGCGAGGACTAGCTTTGGCAGGGTTCTGCGACAAAGCGTAAATGAGTGGCTTATGATCGGTAAAGAGTGTGAAGGTTCTACCTTCAAGGAGATAACGGAAGTGTTTAATTGCAGAGTAAGCTGCAAGGAGTTCGCGATCATAAGCGCTGTATTTCTGTTGCGTTTCATCGAGTCGCACAGAGAAGAAACTAAGTGGTGTCCAACAGTTGTTAATTTTTTGTTGGACAACAGCGCCAATTGCCTTATCGGAAGCGTCGACCATTACGGCAAGTTGGGCAGAGTGTAAGGGGTGAGAAAGAGTTGTTGCCTCACTGAGTTGCCGCTTGCATAAGTCGAAGGCTTGAATAGCGTCTTCGGACCATTGAATGACACGTTTGTCATTCTTTTTGGAACCTTTAAGGAAATCGTTGAGGATAGCTTGATTGCCACCAGCGTGAGGAATGAATCGGCGGTAGAAGTTAATCATTCCGAGAAAACGACGGAGTTGCATAACTGTTTCAGGACGTTCGAAACGATTGATAGCATCGACACGTTCAGGAGTAGGTTTGATTCCAGATGAATCAATAGAATGTCCGAGAAAGTCAACGTTGGTTTTAGCAAAGTTGCATTTATCAACGTTGATAATGAGACCAGCGTCGGAAAGACGCTCAAAAACAGTCCTAAGATGTTTGAGGTGTTCCTCAAAGGTTTCAGAAGCAATAAGGAGGTCATCTATGTAGATGAAACAGAAATTTAGGTCTCGGAGAAGAGAATGCATAAACCGTTGGAAGGATTGCGCAGAGTTTCGCAATCCGAAAGTCATTCGAACGAATTCGAAGAGTCCGAACGGAGTTGAAATTGCAGTTTTTGCAATATCGCGCTCATCAATAGGAATTTGATGATATGCGCGGACGAGATCGATAGTGGAGAAAAATTTGCATCCATGAAGCTGATGCGAAAAATGCGTAACATGAGTTACGTTATGTTTGACCGGCTTAGCTAGGTCATGTGGAGAAGTGATACCCTTAAAATCATTAAGGATATTTCGAATATGTATATCAACCGTATCATTGTTGATGGTTGTTAGTGAGAGCGTTGGAGAAGTGGAGATTTTGGCGAGAGTGAACAAGGATGTTAGTGGATCGACGAGGCGTCGATTTTTAATATCCACTAGGAGACCATACTTGTTCAAGAAATCAGCTCCAAGAATAGGGATGGTAACATTGGCGATAACAAAGGTCTGACAGAACACACGTCTGAGACCAATGTTTAGAGTTAGAGTTTTGTTACCATATGTACTAACAGGAGTGGCGTTAGCAGCGTAGAGAGTGAAAGCTGATTTCTTCGAGAGTTTTTCCTCTGTTGTTGCGGGGAGAACTGACACTTCAGCGCCTGTGTCAATCAAGAATTGTCGACGGGAGTTGATATCAAATATCAAAAGACGTAGTTTAGAGAAGCTATCATCACACGCCGCCTCATGTGATGAGCTTAGAAGTTTTTTGGAGAAGAAAATTTTGGGCAAAATAATTTGCAATCGGGCTCACATTTGCGTGCGTTATCCCCGTAAGTGTGGTGGTAATAACATATACCATCGAACATTTGAGTGCGCGACTTGGAACGAGGTCACGCGGAAGATTGATTAGGGCAATTGGAGCGATTATGCCGAAAATTGTTGTAGTCGTTTCGATCCTTGGATCTACTACGATTACGAGGGAAGGGTCGAGAAAAAGATTTGTGCTGCAAGGCATTCAGCAGCTGTGCGTGTTGGGTCTGCAATTCTTGATATCGCAGAGCCCAGACCTTGTCCTCACTGGAGGAAGAAGAAGGAGCGGCAGGAGTACCTACCGCACTTAGATTAGGACCAACTAATGTGGCAAAAATTCTGTCGGCTATCTCAGCAGTCTTTTGCAAGTCAGCCTTGACTACCGCGATAGCTGTACGCACAGCCTGTGGGAGTTTATCCTCCCAAAGAATTTTCAACATCTTTTCAGATACTAAACCTTGGGATTCAGCAGTTAAATCCCGAAGAAATTGTGAGGGCTTTTTATCCCCAAGTTCCATACCGCGAAGCACGTTGCGCAAGCGATCAGAAGGGCTGCTTGATAAGCGGTCTAGAAGAGCCTCTTTTAGCTTATCATAAGGATTAACCGTGTCTGGTTGAGAAATTTTGTCTCTTACCAGCGTAGCAAGACACGGCGTTAAGACACCAAGTACATAACCGTACTTGGCTTGCTGGGACTTAATGTTGCCCAGAGAGAATTGGCCCTCAAGCATGATAAACCAAAGTTCTGGTTTATCAGACCAAATGGGAGGGACTTTTGGGGTAATTGCGTTAATTTGGGGAGCGGATGTTGGAGAAAGGTTTTCAACCGAACTTGCAGGTGGCGGTTTTGGAGAGGAAGGTGTAGATGAGGAGGCAGATGTTTGATGGAGTTGCATTCTGGCAAATGCAGCTTCCATTCGTTCATCTAATATCTTGTCAAGCTGCTCTTGCGTTACCGTGAAGGTCTGAGCAGCTTGTTCCTGTTCAAGTTCGATTAAATTGGATGGGTCGCTCGCAGACACCACCGGAAAATTGCATCCGTTACTTAAGCGGGCAAGGAGGACGGCAACAAGGTAGAAAAATGTTGCAGTCAATAAAAATTCCTGTGCGTGTTGGTTCGCTATAACCAAACCGCACATCGCAACAAATAACGTAACCATAACAACAAGAATTTCCTTAACAGCACGCATTATGTATAGATAAAAATATGTAAAATATACGTAATCAAAAAAATTTTAACGATAGATACAAAATTTAATCACCGGTAGTAAAAGAAAAAGAAGTTACCTGAATTTTAAGTTGTGCGAGTTCTTTTTTCGGGGTCACCAGTTTGGTAGCAGGAGATCCAGGCGATGAGTTTGGTAGCAGGAGATCCAGGCGATGTGGCTTATCGTTGTTGCAGCTAGTGGCGTTGTCCAGGTGATGAATATGTTATTATTAATGAATGGGATATTAATTTTAGTTCATCGAAATTCCTCCGCAATGTAATTGTATCATTCAACTAATTGTTAGCTAACATAAGTTCTTTTTAAATATAAAATAATGATATTCCTTATTATTTGATTATCGCTTAAATACGAAATATGTTCCTTTGCTGTGTTATAAATGCAATATATTTCTCCTATATGACTATAGTTTTTTGTGAATAAAATAATATTTCTTGATTATTTTCAATGTGTCAAATTTATTCCAAAGGCTTGTTTAAAGTTTATTGAGTTGAATAACGAAAATAAATTCAACAAAAATAGAGACTAGAGTTCGACATATATAAATGTGTGTGTATTTAAATTGCATTAACTTTAACACTGAGATAAAACTTAATTATAACTTGAGATTATAATTGATTTTCAATATGCATATACATTTATTTAATTGAAATGGAGATTTAATGAAAGTGAAATTAATTCGTGGAAAAAACCACATTAGAATTTTTTTATGCTACGTTTTGACAATCTAATTTTATTTGTTTTTTTATTAGAATATTATAGTTTACTTTGATTTTTTAAAAGCAAATAACTTCTCCTCCTTTACACCGGCGTTTACGAAACCATTATATTAATTGCGTGCTGCTTAGTGAAACTCCAGTTGGAATTACCGGAACTGTAGTTAATGCCACACCTATATAACATCATAAACAAATAATATTAATGTATAGGAAGTTTTTAGTGTTTTCTTCCAGATACATACAACGAATTAATACCGAATAGTCATATAAATTGGAAGTTTTTCTGAGTTCCTTCTAATACACCTACAATGTCAAATATATGTGCTACCTGAGTCTGCCCAATAAAAATTAAAATTATTACCGGATTTGCCTATATAACATCATAAACAAATAATAGTAATGTATAGGAAGTTTTTAGTGTTTTCTTCCAGATGCATACAACGAATTAATACCGAACAATCATATAAATTGGAAGTTTTTCTGTGTTCCTTCCAATACACCTACAATGTCAAATAGATGTGCTACCTGAGCCTGCCAGTCTGCCCAATAAAAATATTATCGGAATATTCAACTAAATTGGAAGTTTTTGATACTTCTTCTAATACAACTACAAAGTTAAATAAATGCTCGAACGAGAAACCTTACCCAGATGTCATAATGAATTTAAAAGTTTGAAGTAAATTTCAACGCATCATTATTTTAAAAAAAAAAACTTTTGAACTAAATTTGAAGAAAAATTAAAATACTATAAATTACAATAATCTAAAAAATAAACTTAACACATTTACAAGAAAGTAAAGCAAAAGAAAAGGATTTAAGGTCATAATTTAAGTTGTATAATCTTTAAAAGTTTGATTTTTGAATTATATAAAAATCCAATATTGAATTAAATATAATCTCACAAGACGAATTAAGAATATATTCATAATTTGAATATAAATATAATTTAATAAGATATAAATCATATAGTTTGAGATAAATTTTAATAACTAAACGAATTAATAGAATTTAAACTCAAAAAGAAATAACAACATATTTGATATTGTATAAACTCAAACAACTATGAATTACCATTTATTGTTTATACAAATATAGAAATTTGTAGATTTATATAAAATCCAAAATAAAATAGTTGTAAGCTAAGAGGTGTGGTGAAGAGGGAAGAAATTTTTTCTTCATTCAGCGGAATGACAGATACAACTTGATCAATCAAGTTGGTCTAGCGCATGACGTTGGGAAGAAAAGTGTTTCATTCTACTCACGACAGTTCATCTTGGTTCACATTTCAAATGTATAAAAATGTTGGTGATATGGGCTGAAAAAACAAAATGTCATGTACATGGCATGCCCAAGCCAAAAAATAAAGTAAAACAAAAAAAAAAAAAAAAAGTTTGTATCTCCTTTAAATGATCCTGTATTTATTACCAAACATAACAGTCACAACCGTAGATCAAAAATTAAAAAAAAATTACAAATCAACAAAAACTAAACCCTCCATTTGGAGATGATGAAACGGATTTATGACGGAGTTAACCGTATTCATCAACACGTACTAAAATATACAAAAAAATGAAAATTCATTTATTACTAAGTTTACACCAGGATCTAATAGGTACATACTATACTTATTAGGTCAACTACGGTCGATGTAAACAGTTATCAAAAAAGTACGTATAGTAGAATTTTTTTGCCAACGAACACAAAATTTGTTTGTTATGCGCATATTGTTTGCACATGCGCATGCACATGCGCATATTGTTTGTACATTCAGTGTCTCGATTAAAATATTAAAAAAAACTATTGGGGTCCCATCGAAATGGACAAAAAAACTCATAAAAATTAATATATTACTATTGAAATTCAACCAATTATAATAGAAAACCAAAAACTAGTAAAAATATTAATGATTTTGTAGGCAATGTAACAAAATTTTGATAATTAAAAATAATTATAATAAAAATAACGACGCCTATGGAAACAAATATCACAACAAACAAATGGTACGAACTAGAAGTAGAAATTTAACTAATATAATTGTTTGGAAAACAAATTTATCCCAAAATAAATAATAATTCATCTCTGTTTTACTTTTTGTCTCATCTTTTATCTCTTGCTGCGTCGTAGCTGTCAGAGATTCGCTGGCAAAAAAATTCTACTATACCAAATATTTGGTAGGATGATTTGTTACGTATCAAATTAGAGACGTAGCAAATAGGTATTATTTTTACGGTGTGAACACTAAAATTAGGTATGACATTTAAAATAAAAACAAATCAACTTATTTTATAAATATATATTTATGTTTGATGTGATTTTTTTGCTGAAATTAAAAGTAAAATAAATTTTAGCATTAATATAATAAATGTTTTCAGTTTTTTATAAAAAATATATATGGAAATTATTTTTTCCTAGCCAAAAAATTAACAATGAAAAGGACGCGCTAAAAATTAATATGTCATACCTATAATTAATAAGAGTTTACATCACCGTATCAAATTTAAAAAGTATGATGGTGAAAATGGCTAGCAAATTTGATACGTAGCAAATTAGATACTGGTGTAAACTTAGTATATGTTAAGACATCTGAATCTTTTTATTTCAGATTAAAAAATTGAATGAGAAATTCGGGCTTTTTGTGAGCAATAATTAAACTCAAGTAACTAAGGAAATAATTTTTTCAATTCAAAGGTATTGGTGTAAATAAATCAGAAAAAACTCTGTTTTTCTCTTTTGCGTGTTTCGGTTGGGATTCGAACACATTAACTCAGTCCCACAGAATGAGTTCAAATCCTTTGGCAGACACGCTATACTTTGCCGAAACTTCATAATCATTCTATTTACTTAAGTTGAATTCTCAACTGTCATTAGACTCCTATATAGGGCGATTTTTCTGTTCCGGTGTTTACCGCAATGGCGCTGCAAAAAGAGGATAAGAGAATAAATTCAAAAAACTTTATATGGGATTTCATACAAAACACAACATGAATATTTTTAAAAACTATCTATGAAATATCTCATTTTACTACAATTGAATAGTTTATATTTGTTTATGATGTATTATTGACTATATATTAAGCTAACAGGCTGATTCTGAGTTAAGAGGTCTTAGCTATGATTATTTTTGTTATGACAATTTTTTTAAGAGGAATATCTTAATTGCGATTCTGTGAACGTTGTCATAAAAAACCTCATAATAACTCTACAAATATATTTTGGAGATCTTTCAAACGGCTATTTTTATAAACAAAAGTAGTATTATAAAATGTCATATTTTCTTGTTAAATAATTTAAATACAAATTAAAATACCATATAAATTATTATTAAGAATTATGGTAAATTATATTAATAATTTTTTATAAAAATCAAGTTTATGTTTTATAAAATTTTTTAAGGTATCAATAATTTTTGTTTGTGAAAATACAAAACGCCATTTTCAATAATCAAAAATGTATTTTATTTCATAATAATTTATTTACAATTAATATAAAATTATACCATATATTAATTATTTTGCAATAAATTTTTGAGAAAAGAATTATTGTTTTTCCTTAAAGTTTATATAAAATTTGCAAAGTTTTCATAAAACAACATGAGACGTAAAAGTTTGATATTGCAAATATGAAATTTTCAATCGCCATTTTATTTAAAACCAATATATATATATATTTTGTTTTATATTTTACTAATTTACTTCAAACTAAAATAAAATATAGATAATTATTATAAATTTTATAATAATTACATAAATAATTCATAGTTAATATTTAATCCTTTATTAATATTATTTTTCATACAAGAATTCAAATAAAAAATATGAAACTTTAAGTTATGATGCTTAAGATGACCATGTTTGATGGTCTTACGTTGAGAGGTTTTTTTTTGACATCTCACAGTTGTGACTACATACAGAATCGCATTTAAGAGGTTTTAGTCTTAGCTAAGAGAAAAGTCTTTGCTATGACTATTTTTACATCTGTGAGGGTATGTCAGAATCAGCCTGATAATATACAAAATATTTCATTTTCTTCCGTCCGTAAAACAAATACGAAAATAGGTTAAATTTTTCATACAACTTTGTATGGGAAATTTTGGCGATTTTTATGTTGCTTTTTTGAGCGACTTAAGAATAATATTTTATTTATTACGCTTAATATATAGTCAATAATACTTCATGAGCAAATTAAAATTCTTCAATTGTGGTAAAATGAGAAATTTCATAGATTACTTTTAAATTTATTCAAGTTGTGTTTTGTATGGAATCCCATATAAAATTTTTGAGATTTTTTCTCTTATCCCCTTTTTGCAGCGCCATTGCGGTGAACACCGGAACAGAAAAATCGCCCTTTAGGGCGATTTTTCTGTTCCTGTGTTTACCGCAATGGCGCTGCAAAAAGGGGATAAGAGAAAAAATCACAAAAATTTTATATGGAATTCCATACAAAACACAATTTGAATAATTTTAAAAGTTATCTATGAAATTTCTCATCTTACTACAATTAAATACTTTAAATTTGTTTATGAAGTATTATTGACAATATATTAAGCATAATATATAAAATATTTTCTTTTTTTCTGTCTGTAAAACAAATACGAAAATAGGTTAAATTTTTCATACAACTTTGTATGGGAAATTTTGGCAATTTTAATGTTTCTTTTTTGAGCGACTTAAGAATAATATTTTATATATTACGCTTAAAATATAGTCAATAATACTCCATAAGCAAATTAAAATTGTTCAATTGTGGTAAAATGAGAAACTTCATAGATAATTTTTAAAATTATTCAAGTTGTGTTTTGTATCAAATCCCATATAAAAGTTTTTGAATTTTTTCTCTTATCCCCCTTTTGCAGCGTCATTGCGGTAAACACCAGAACAGAAAAATCGCCCTATAGGAAATTTTATTGACATTATTTTTGGGGATTGAGAAATGTTATTCATTGCATAGAATCAATTCACAATTATATTTTTCAAGAAAAATGTAAGACAAAAGCATAATTTACCATTTCAAACTAAAATATTTAAAAATCTGAATTTTTTGGTTTCTGATATTTCTCCGTTCGATGTTGTTGATATTCTTCATCATCATGAATTTCCTTAAAACAACACCGACAAAATAAATCCCCATCGCAGCTTAAACATCGAATTATAGCATCTTCATTACAAATTGTACACCATGGTAATTCCTCTGGATCATCGGACGCCTTTGGAATCGTTGATATAAGTTCCTTTCCTTCGGGTGTTAATCCCTCATCCAATTTTGCTTCATCGAACGCCTAGAAAATTTTAAATATTTTGCTTATCCAGCAGAAAAAATGATTCGGTTCAACAAACCTTACTAACGATATTTTTCAGTGTTGTTGCCTCATCAACTTCTTCAAAGTCGAATTCGGTTTTATTTTTTGTACTACCATTAAATAGTTCTCCTCTTAGTTTTGCCAATTTTTCTTCAATTTCACGCGTAGGATCTATTTGATATGCTTCATAATTAACATTTAAATTACTTTCTTCTTCGAATTGTTTCAACAAATCGTTTATTTTCTCTTGATCTGTTCGGCGGTCAACCGTATGAATCATATTAATAGTGCTCTTTGTATAATCTTTGGGATTTACTCCTCTTAGATTGGCTAGCCTTGCTGATATTTCTTCGTCTGTCATTGGTTGTAATTCTTCAGTTTGGTTTTTTGATTTTTTCAAATCGTTTAATTTATCGGCAATAAATTTATCTAGATCCAATGCAGGTGGTAATCGCTCTTCACTATCCATAATTGTTGTTGAATAGGGTAATTTTGGGTCTTCTGGTTTAGGTGAATTTGATAGTTTATCAAAACAAGACAGACACACTTTTTTCTTAGCACCTCCATGTTTTAGAACTTCAATTGTTTTTTGCAAACATTTAGAGCAAAATGAATAGCCACAGCCTGGACAGCCAACCTTAAACGAACAATTTACCATTTGCACTAAGCTTGTATTTTATTTATTGATGTTTTACCTCTTTGTTAAATAATCCATAGTTTTTTAAACAACGAGTACAAGACATAACTTTATAAAAGTTTATATTGTGTTTTGCAAATGGGTTTTTATTTTTTAAATGTCAAAATCAAAGAATTAACAGGCTGATTCTGACATACCCTCACAGATGTAAAAATAGTCATAGCAAAGACTTTTCTCTTAGCTAAGACTAAAACCTCTTAAATGCGATTCTGTATGTAGTCACAACTGTGAGATGTCAAAAAAAAACCTCTCAACGTAAGACCATCAAACATGGTCATCTTAAGCATCATAACTTAAAGTTTCATATTTTTTATTTGAATTCTTGTATGAAAAATAATATTAATAAAGGATTAAATATTAACTATGAATTATTTATGTAATTATTATAAAATTTATAATAATTATCTATATTTTATTTTAGTTTGAAGCAAATTAGTAAAATATAAAACAAAATATATATATATATATTGGTTTTAAATAAAATGGCGATTGAAAATTTCATATTTGCAATATCAAACTTTTACGTCTCATGTTGTTTTATGAAAACTTTGCAAATTTTATATAAACTTTAAGGAAAAACAATAATTCTTTTCTCAAAAATTTATTGCAAAATAATTAATATATGGTATAATTTTATATTAATTGTAAATAAATTATTATGAAATAAAATACATTTTTGATTATTGAAAATGGCGTTTTGTATTTTCACAAACAAAAATTATTGATACCTTAAAAAATTTTATAAAACATAAACTTGATTTTTATAAAAAATTATTAATATAATTTACCATAATTCTTAATAATAATTTATATGGTATTTTAATTTGTATTTAAATTATTTAACAAGAAAATATGACATTTTATAATACTACTTTTGTTTATAAAAATAGCCGTTTGAAAGATCTCCAAAATATATTTGTAGAGTTATTATGAGGTTTTTTATGACAACGTTCACAGAATCGCAATTAAGATATTCCTCTTAAAAAAATTGTCATAACAAAAATAATCATAGCTAAGACCTCTTAACTCAGAATCAGCCTGTAAGAGAAGGAAGTGAAATTATAAAGTATGCTACAGACCTACAGTATATTGTACAATAAAACGTCGTGACGTCATAACGAAATAAAAATTTAGGGGATTTTTACGACACCTACAATTGACCTTTTTACTTAAACGTCAAAATGAAATGTCAAAAATATTTAGAAATATCCGGGTGCCAAAGTGAATTTGTGTTAATACAAAATCTTCAGTTTTTGTGTGAAAAGTGTTAAAAAATTATTTTAGAATTCAACTACGAATTGTTAATAACATTTATACAAGTAGTATGTATAAAGTGGTTAAATATATTCGATATATTTGTGTGAAAACAATGTTTTTGGTTGCCCGTGGTGATGTTTAGTTAGTACAAAATCTTCAGTTTTGTGTATGAAAAGAGTCAAAAAACAATTTAAACTAGTTAAAGAATAAACTAAACTACAAGTTAATAATAATATTAATACACGGGAAATGTTTAAATTGGTTAAATATACACAATAAATTATGTGAAAGTCAATATTTTGTGTTTATAGTACATCTTTTTTCCCGAAAAAAAACTTGACATATGTGATCAGCTGATTAGTATTTCGAAAACCTTAAATAATTGTTATTTCTCGTAAAGTTGTTTTTAATATATTTGCATTATTATTGGTTTTGAAGTAAATTTTAATACATAATTACTGATTTTTAATTATCATTAGACAGATTATAACGACGTAACGACAGATTACATACAGAAATATAACGACGTAACGACAGATTACATACAGTAATATAACATTGATTTTAACAGAAATTTGTTGGATATATTTCACAAATTTAAACACACCACTTGTATTGGTATTGTTATTAATTTGTAGCTTAGTTTATTGTTGAACTATTTTAAATTATTTTTTGGCACTTTTCATAAATAAAACTGAAGATTTTCCAGTAACTAAACAACACTGCGGGCAACCAAAAACATCGATTTAACTTAAATTTATGAAATATTTTTAACCAGTTTATACTTACTACTTGTTTAAATGTAATTAACAATTCCTAGATAAATTTTTAGTTTATTTTTGAACACTTTTCATACAAAAACTGACGATTTTGTATTAACAAAAATTCACTTTTGGCACCCGGCTTTGAAATCAACTATTTTATCTGTCAAAATATTTTAAGGAAAACACTCAATATTTTCTTCAGTTTTTTAATTGAAGAAAGATTTCGTGGTTATTCGGTTTTTTTAAAAAACTGAAGAAAATATTGTAGGTGTCGTAAAAATCCCCTAAATTTTTATTTCGGTATGACGTCACAACGTTTTATTGGTAGTGTTCGGTCGTGCAATATCATAATAAATATCACGATATTTTACGCATTGAATAAATATATAAGGAAGTGTCGCTACGTGTACGTACACAAATAATCGGTGAAGCATTTTTTTTTTGATTTTTTGTTAAGTTTGCCAATCTGTCAATGTCATTTCATTTGTGTACGTCGTATTTCAAAACAAACTAAAGAGTTTTTTTCTTAAAGTATTGAATTGTAATTCAGTTTTATACAAATTAGTATTTAAACTGTTTTTTTTACAACAATTAATTGTGTTTATACAGTTATTTATTCATAAAAATGGCGTACTGCATCAAAACATGTAAAAAAATTGTCAACATTCCAAAGCATTTTGCTGCTAAAATTACAATTATCAGATAAGGATATTTTGATAAAAAATGTTAAAAAAAACAATTTAGTATATATTTCTAATATATTTACAATAAGTTTGTGTCACAAAATTAATTATTTTCTAATTTAATTTTTTACTTAATTTCTCAAATGTAAGTTTGCCAAAATGTCAAAACAATTTTGTTAGACACGCCCATTTAAAGGAGTTGTATAAAGTTATTGTTTGTTATCATGGTATAACGAATATAAGGTATTCTTGACAGCTAAGCGAAAATTTTGTGTGACGTCATCCGGCGTAAATATAAAGAAACAAAAAATGTTTTGATTTGATAATTAGAGAAAACATAATTTTTACGTTATGGTTTTCCTTTTTTTTTTTCATTAACAATTTGTTTATTAAGTTTTCTAACTCTAAAGAACATTTTACAGGGTAGGAAATTCGACGTCCACGCCATGCTGCAGGGGTAATGCAGACAGAATTAGGTTGGTGCATCGGAGACAAGCAGAGAAAAACTGCTTAGTCTATTACGCTACATCACGGCGAATTGGCGCCTTAAAACTTCTTATAACCTTAACATCATAACAGAACCATTAACGAAAATTTGGGTTGGGACTGAGGTTAATACCATCACTCCGAAAAAAAGCTTTGTTAAATTTGATAACCAAAAAAAGAATACCAGACACTAACAAAACAACAGAAGTTTTACCTGGACGTGAGAAAGAACCAAACTACCGAATCGGAACGTGAAACGTGTGCAGCCTGATCGCTCATGATGCTTTAATAAGCCTAGAAACAGGGGCTGAGAGGCATAGGATGGATATCATTTCTCTGCAAGAAATTAGACAGCCAATAATCGGAAAACAAAACTCGAATAGTCACTTTATGCAGTAGTGGTCATTCTTCTCGAAATGAATTTAGTACTGATTTCCTTGTTGGTGCACGCATACAAGAAGCCGTGTTGAAATTCATCCTGGTCAATGAGAGGATTTGCTACTTAGGGTACGCGGTACATAAAACAATATTTCTCTTATTGCCTTGCATGCACCTACTGAAGCTAAGACCGTCAATATTTTCTACATAGCACTGGAGGAGGTTATGAAATCAACACCAACAATGATAATGGTGAGAGAATGACTGAGCTTGCATTATCAAATAATTTGAGAATTGCCAGTACTTTCTTTTCGCATCGATCGATTCATAAACAGACTTATGTTTTTAAACCGAATGGAAACTCTTGAAGTCAAATTGATCAAGTACTAGCAATAGCACGTTTCTTTTCGAGCGATTTGGATGTGCGTTCCTTTAGATGTGCAAATATTGGATGTAGCCACTTCCTTGTATGTTCTAAGTAAGGTTCCACTTTCAACGATCAATTCAACGATCTTTTACTCATCAGAGTATTTAAAGGTTTGTCTTTTAAAGTCCAATCATTTTCAGTGTAGTGTAAGGAACAAACTATCTTATAATAAATACGAACATTTTCTTTTTCCACATGATTCTATCCACTACAAATTGATTTATTTTTCTGGAAATTAAAAAACCTTATGTTTTGAGTATGATTTTTCACATTTGTTGAAAACTTTAACAGGTTTTAACGTAGTTCAGCATTTAAATTTGTATATGTTTTAATAGTAAAACAAATACTAAAGTTTATTAATTAATGAATGAATTAATTTCAATAATTTCATTAACTTATAAATCATACTAAATATATAAATCATACTAAATATATAAATCATACTAAACGTAGTTCAGCATTTAAATTTGTATATGTTTTAATAGTAAAACAAATACTAAAGTTTATTAATTAATGAATGAATTAATTTCAATAATTTCATTAACTTATAAATCATACTAAATATATTTTTAATTTAAAAACAATAGCTTTTCTCATTGATAATAGCAACAAACGTATTATATAAAACTCTGAATGACGTCAATCAAAATCAAAATGGCATCGCTGTCACTCTAGTGAGAATACCTTATTTTCATTTTACCATGGGGGATAAAAGAATAAATTCAAAAACTTTTATATGGGATTTCATACAAAACACAACTTTAATAATTTTAAAAATTATCTATGAAATTTCTCATTTTACCACAATTGAACAATTTTAATTTGCTTATGGAGTATTATTGACTATATTTTAAGCGTAATATATAAAATATTATTCTTAAGTCGCTCAAAAAAGAAACATAAAAATTGCCAAAATTTCCCATACAAAGTTGTATGAAAAATTTAACCTATTTTCGTATTTGTTTTACGGACAGAAGAAAAGAAAATATTTTATATATTAAGCTTAATATATAGTCAATAATAGTTCATAAACAAATTTAAGTTATTTAATTGTAGTAAAATAAGAAATTTCATAGATAACTTTTAAGATTATTCAAATTGTGTTTTGTATGGAATTCCATATAAAATTTTTGTGATTTTTTCTCTTATCCCCTTTTTGCAGCGCGATTGCGGTAAACACCGGAACAGAAAAATCGCCCTATAAATATGTTCGTGGGTTTTTATAGGGCGATTTTTCTGTTCCTGTGTTTACCGCAATGGCGCTGCAAAAGGGGGATAAGAGAATAAATTTAAAAACTTTTATATGGGATATCATACAAAACACAACTTGAATAATTTTAAAAATTATTTATGAAATTTCTCAGTTTACCACAATTGAACAATTTTAATTTGCTTATTGAGTATTATTGACTATATTTTAAGCGTAATATATAAAATATTATTCTTAAGTCGCTCAGAGAAGAAACATAAAAATTGTCAAAATTTCCCATACAAAGTTGTATGAAAAATTTAACATATTTTCGTATTTGTTTTACGGACAGAAGAAAAGAAAATATTTTATGTATTAAGCTTAATATATAGTCAATAATACTTCATAAACAAATTTAAATTATTTAATTGTAGTAAAATGAGAAATTTCATAAATAACTTTTAAAATTATTCAAATTGTGTTTTGTAAATTTTTGTGATTTTAGGTAGATTTCATATAAAAATCTACCTATTGCAATGGGCTTCATCTCGGAATTTCGGAAAAATTTTTGTGCCAAACGACTATATATGATAAGCGGAGACAAAAAAACAAAAAAAAAAAAAAATTTATATATATATATATATATATATATATATGTATATAAACGATATGAGATATAACGAAAACGACCGGCACTCTCACGGTCGCATTTGTTGAGCTAGATCAAAAAAATTTTCTGTACTTGTGTGTTCTAATAATATCTTGGACAAGTTCGTGAATCAGCAAAATCCGACCCGTGGTTAAGAAACTAGAGGCTTTTTTCTGAAAAAAATTGATTTTTTAAAACCGTTATAACGGCCGTTTGGATACTAATATTTCAAAAAATTTAACAAATTTAGAATTTTTGAAATCTTTTTTATCAATTTGTTTTAAAAATAACCCTCTGCAGTAAAAGGTTCCTGAGTGAGCGGCTCCAACAAAAAAGTTTGCAAAAAAATTTATTTTTTTAAACAACCGGCACTCTCACGGTCGCATTTATAAGGCCAGATCAAAAATCCTTTTCTAAAAATGTGCGTTTTATTAATATCTTGGACAAGTTCGTAAATCAGCCCAATCCAACCCATGGTTAAGAAACAAGAAGCTTTATACTAGAAAAAAACTCTGTTTTTTACATCCGTTATAACGGCCGTTTAGATTTCAATATTTTTAAAATCTTCATAAATTTAGAATTTTTGAAACCTTTTTAATCAGTTTCTTTCAAAAAAAGACCTCTGCAGTTAGAGGTTTCTGAGTGAGCGGCTCCAACAACAAAGCTTGTAAAACACAAAATGCGTTTGAATCAACCGGCGCTCTCACGGTTGAATTTGTGGAGCCAGATCAAAAAACCTTTCTTAAAAATGTGTGTTTTATTAATATCTTGAACAAGTTCGTAAATCAGAAAAATCTGACACATGGTTAAGGAACTATAGGCTTTATACTAGAAAAAAAAGTAGTTTTTTTAATCCGTTATAACGGCCGTTTGGATAATAATATTTTTAAAATCTTCATAAATTTAGAATCTGTGGAAACATTTTAATCCGTTTCTTATAAATATAAACCTCTGCAGTTAGAGGTTTTTGACTTGTTGGCTTCAACAAAAAAGTTTGCAACAATCCCCAACTACAATTTCCAAAATCCTTATAACAGTCAATGTCAACCTTATAACAGTCAAAAAAATATAAGAAATTAATTTTTTTCCTTAGAAATAAACTATTTTGATATTTTGCAGCAATTGCACGACATATGATATAGAGTAGGTTTGTGTCATAAATTGTCACACACATGTTCTGTGGTAGATTTGATATTTGTTTGTTGCAAAATTGGATAGATATAATTTTGCTTGTAGGTAGCTAATTATCTTTTTAAAATTTGTTCGATATCTGTTTGAAATTAGTTTGTTTTGTTTAAACTAATCTGATACATCAGATTCTACTGGCACACAAAACTGTCTGATCTCGAAATCTACCTATTTCTAGCGGATATACGTGCCGCTTGGACTTTTTTCTCTTATCAGCTTTTTGCAGCGCCATTGCGGTAAACACCGGAACAAAAAAATCGCCCCATAGAGCGATTTTTCTGTTCTGGTGTTTACCGCAATGGCAAAAGGGGGATAAGAGAAAAAATTCAAAAACTTTTATATGGGATTTCATACAAAACACAACTTGAATAATTTTAAAAATTATCTATGAAATTTCTCATTTTACCACAATTGAACAATCTTAATTTGCTTATGGAGTATCATTGACTATATTTTAAGCGTAATATATAAAATATTATTCTTAAGTCGCTCAAAAAAGAAACATAAAAATTGCCAAAATTTCTCATACAAAAAAATTGTAATTTTGTATGAAAAATTTACCCTATTTTCGTATTTGTTTTACGGACAGAAGAAAAGAAAATATTTTATATATTATGCTTAATATATTGTCAATAATACTTCATAAACAAATTTAAATTATTTAATTGTAGTAAAATGAGAAATTTCATAGATAACTTTTAAAATTATTCAAATTGTGTTTTGTATGGAATTCCATATGTAAACATAACATAACACAAAATATTGACTTTAACATAATTTATTGTATATATTTAACCAATTTAAACATTTCCCGTGTATTAATATTATTATTAACTTGTAGTTTAGTTTATTCTTTAACTAGTTTAAATTGTTTTTTGACTCTTTTCTTACACAAAACTGAAGATTTTGTACTAACTAAACATCACCACGGGCAACCAAAAACATTGTTTTCACACAAATATATCGAATATATTTAACCACTTTATACATACTACTTGTATAAATGTTATTAACAATTCGTAGTTGAATTTTAAAATAAATTTTTAACACTTTTCACACAAAAACTGAAGATTTTGTATTAACACAAATTCACTTTGGCCCCCGATATTTCTAAATATTTTTGACATTTCATTTTGACGTTTAAGTAAAAAGGTCAATGGCAGTGTTTTGTACTTGACACTAATAGCTGTGTTCCATACATAACACTCGCCCCCCCTATAACAGCTTGATTATATACAAAATTATTTTATGTTATATAAATTTACATTGTCTTTTAATCTTCATACCTTTTGGGCTTATGGATCAAACTTCTATCTCTAAATCTTTGTTGTGTGATATTTTGATAATTATTCTCATTTATACAGTTCTGAGAGATTTTATGCTTAACAAATATTACATGTTTATTTTTATCATATTTTGAATTATTGGGACTTTCATTACTTCCATTATTATAAGTCCTTTCTATTTGCTGGTGTTGGTTAAAGTTTTTTAATATTGCCCCTCTAGATCGTAAATGACAGAGATGGCCAAGCTTTATTACACGTGGAGCCGCAGTACAATAATCTTTCGTTACGAGAGCCAACATAAAAAATAAAAAATTTCAAAAGTATCAGTTGTTTGGAAATATTTATTTTATTGAAAACCAAATATGTACTTATGGTTAAAAATCCATACAAATACATATTTAAATTTTGTTACATGACATGCTTGCTGGTAGATGGCATGTTTGTTTGTAACTTGGCCGTGAATTTTCTGAAATCTGGTTCATAGTTTGTTAGCGCAGTATGAAATTATTCCGTTAAATGCTCATTTGTAAGTTGGTTTGATTTTATAAACTTCATTGTTGAAAAAAGTGATTCACAACAATATGTTGTACCGAATATGGAATTTTTTCAAATTGGGGTACTTTGATTGAGACACTAGTTTCCAAAACTCATTTGGAGATTGTGTAGCATTTGGCTTTGTGATGCATTTTAAGAATGTGATCTTCCTGTAGCTCTAGTAATTCCATTTCTCCTGAGGCACTGTCATTCAAAAGATAACAAGGAATCGATAAGCCCTCGTTAATAATGTCAATCTCGAATGGATTTACAAGTAAATTAAGAGAAATATTTAAATTATTCAGATCATTAAATCGCAAATGAAACTCTTTCAATAATTCTGCTAATTTACTCTTGTATTCACTCAGTTTGTTGTCATTAATTTTAGAGAGTATGCTTCAGACGAGGAAAGTGGTTGAACACTTTTGTTGTTAAATCTCGTTGAAAAAGTTGAATTTTTTTCATAAAACTCAGAATCGTTTGAACAATATCAGTAATAACTTTATCTTTTCCTTGTAATGCTAGGTTGAGGGATTGCAGATGCTCCATTATATCAGTCAAAAACATACAGTCATTAATCCATTCATCATCCTTTAATTCCAGATAGTGTTTTTCTTTTCCTTTGAGGAAATTTCTGATATGTTCCATAAAATCAATGAAATCACCGTTTGTTTCTTGCAATTTCCTTATGTTTTTAATTTCGTTATTATGGTCAATTATTAATTTTTTTTGGTTCAGGCCTTAGGGCAATACCTTACTGTCGTAGATGTAGAAGCAGTTGAGGTAGCATATGTCGGATTTGCACGTGTATTTTAATTCTATTTAATTATGAACTTATTCATTTTTTAATTGGAATATTAAAGGATACATTAAATTTAACGTCGGCAAATTGCCTAAAGATAAAATATCAAAAATATTGTTTATAAAAAAATTGCAGAAAAAGATAATCATAGAAAAACAAACGAATCCAAAAGGAAAGACTTTTGATTTTGAGAAAGATTTTTGTGCATTAATTTGAGATAAATACAGGTGATTTTATTTTTAGTCCACTAGAATATGTTAAACGTATAACCTTAAATAATAAAATTAGTTAAATTTATTTATAACAGCGGATTATAAACTTGATTCGCGAAGTAAAGTAGTATCAAACTAAAACAAAGCCGCAAAAAACCCCAACAGTAGTAACTTCGACAGGACGGACCTAAATATAATAATATGATTTGTAGCGTCCGCTATATTCGTCTAAACAACAATAAAACCAATTCATCTTCTTTTTCTAATTCAATAAAAATATATTTCAATAGTTTCAGTTCACTTTTACATTAATAATAATTTTAAAATTTGCTAATACTTAACGGCTAGTTAAATTTCGAATATACTATAAAAAACAAACGAACGTACTCAATTTTATTTCCAATTCTAACGAACAGATGTCGTTGCTAATTTTTGTTGAATCTTTGGTATTACACGATTTGATTTTTTGATTGGAAGATGTCAAACAAAAAAATCACATTTTTTAGATTCAATTCAGTTTTTAACTTTGGAAAATTTTTTGTTGAAAATTCCATTCCATTTTTGTTGCTAAAGATTAAAACATCTCAATTCAGTATTGTCTTAACAAAAAAAAAATGAAATAAAAGGAAACCACATTGAGTCAGATAAAAGTCCATTTTTTATTCTGGATTTGATGAATTCTTCCAAGAAATCATATAGATGTTGATAATAGAAATAGCAAATAATAAAATTGAATTTGTGATATAAATAAAAAAGTTTTTATGGTGAAAATAAATTAATTAAAATTCGACTAAACAAGTCGTAAAGTTGAATCTACAGTTTTCACGTTTTAGTTTTATCTTAAAATTTCATGAATGGTGATAGTGGAAAGGCTGTGATTATTATTGATTACGTTAGTGGAAAGGCAGAGATTGATATTGATTACGTTAGTGGAAAGGCTGAGATTATTATTGATTACGTTAGTGGAAAGGCTGTGATTATTATTGATTACGTTAGTGGAAAGGCAGAGATTGATATTGATTACGTTAGTGGAAAGGCTGAGATTATTATTGATTACGTTAGTGGAAAGGCTGTGATTATTATTGATTACGTTAGTGGAAAGGCAGAGATTGATATTGATTACGTTAGTGGAAAGGCTGTGATTGATATTGATTACGTTCGAAGGAAAGGCTGAAATTTGTTACATGATTGATTACATTGGTGGAAAGGCTGGAATTTGTGTTATCTTCAGTGGAAAGATTCCAACTAGTTGGATCCAAGGAATCTAATCAAATTGAAGACATCATTCATCAGATACAACAAAATAGTTAAGGTCAGATCTATTATTTTTAATTATTGTATCATATACGTATATTTTAAAATGTTAGAATAAAGTTCATTGTTAAGAGGTTCCCCAGATCTCAGAGTTTGTCTGAGACAATCCGTGCATCCCGGGTATATATTTTTTTTTTATATTAGTGTATAAAGGTCCAAGTTATTATATAGCTACTAACAATAACTGGCGTTCCGAAACAAAGACCTGGGGCTTTGTAGGGATATTTTTTTATATAGGGCGTTGTCAACCGGTTTGGGTGTTGCCAACCGGTATATTTTTTTTAATTTTTTTTGGAAAAATAAAACCAGTTTAGGTTTTTTTTGATAAACCAGTGGGTTTTTTGGTGTAATCAAATTAATTTTTTTTTAAAAAAAATTACCTTTAAAATTAATTTTTCCTTAAAAATAATATATTTTTTTTCCTTAAAAATAATATATAATATATAAAAATAATATATTAACGTAAAATAATATATTTTTGTTAGAATACTATCTAAATTTTAAATCTTTAATAGAAAACGGCAAATAATTTAAACCACAGTTTTTTTATTATTGGTTTTGGAAAAAATATTCGTAAGTAGATATAGATATTTGTTTTTGAATTTTATAATATGTACAACTCAATCAGGAGGTTTCAGGGGGGGATAAGTAGGAGTCGACCAGGGGGGTGTGAGCCGTGGATGAATGAGGTGGATGAGAGAGCGAATGTGGAGAGAAAGGAGAGAATGGTTGAGGCGAGGAATGTGGTGGATGGGATAATAAATGTGGTTTTGAATGAGGTGAAAAATGGGATATATCTGGAAATTATGGATGATATTTATGGAGAACGATATGATGAGTTATTGGATGATCTGATTCGTGAAATAGTGAATGAGGAGTTGAATGGGGTGAATGAGGAAGCGGATGAGATGGATGAAGTGACTGAGGAAGTGAATGTGGGCTGGCGTGAGAGGAGACGGGTTAAGAGAAACAGGAGCTCACACCTGAAGAGAAAGGAGAAGAGGAAGAAGGAGAAGGAGAGTCGCTTGGTCGTGGAGCTGGGAGCTTCCTCGACCAAGAGTACTCAAATAGAGGAGCTGGTTGAGGTGGTTCCCATCTCACCGATCACGCGACAGGAAGAGGAGTGGTCTGGTCCACAGGAGGCCCCTGTCCCTCACTGTATCATTAGTTAAGTGTTTGCTTGTTTGGAAAAAAAACCGTTTTGGGACAGCAATTTTTTTTTGGAGATTGTTTTTTTGTGCTGTCATTTGAATTTTAATAATACTAATTGTTTTTAATTTGGAAAAAAACCGTTTTGGGGAAGCAGTTTTTTTGAATTTTTTTTATGCTACCATGTAAATAGATTGTAAATATTTTTTGGTACTGACCATGTACATATTTTTTTTGCATGGAATGTACATTTAATGTATATAGTGTACATATTTTTTTAGTAGCATATATATTTTTTTTGTTTATGGTATATATTGGTATATACTAGTAAATGGTTTTTGTACATAGAGTAGGGTTTAATTAATATTTTCTCTCAGCGGTAGGCCTAAAAAGCCATCCATGGGGCTTATCCCTTTAACATTGATGTCGTTCTTAGATCGCCTATGGCCATCGGGGTTATGCGATCGAAGAACATTGGTTTCTTCTCTTCATTCGGCGAGGAAGTTCTCAGGGACGAGGAGTGGTGTTGCTGTGTTTGTACTTAGGTGCAAACCAGTAGTACCATTCTTTGCTCAGAGGCTTCTTCGGTGTAATGAAGAGAAGAACCAATTGTACTTTTGCTTTCAGGATCAGAGGCTTCACCTCATACAAATTCAAAAACTTTTCCATTTTTTCCACTTAGCTTTTACAATAAAACAATTTTTCATGGAGTTTAGGTTTTGAAGTCTGGTGCTCGGGAGCGTTCTTCAACTTTCGCATTAGGTTTAGTTGTAATTTATTTGTAGGTTAAACAAGCACAACTGGGTCAGTAGAAATGGACCTAGTGTCTAATCGTGACAGTTGTGATTGTTTTATTAGGTTGGGGAGAAACTGTTCTGTAGAATCTGGTCGTTAGGGGCTTTTCTAGTCAGTTCTCACATGCATTGTTAGAGTGGGCTCGCGAACGCGACATTTCAAATTTAAACAAAATGGATATTGTAACCATACTTACTTTTTAAATTGTCTCTAGACGAATCTTGATTTTGGGAATCTCTTACTACATTAAATAAAAATAAAATAAATAAAACAAATTTTTCGAAAATTAAATAAATAAATTTTTATTAAATAAAATAATTTTTTTTCGTAATTTAAATAGTTTTAGGTAACTAAATAAATAAATTTCTTTTAACTATACAATACATCAAGATATAAATAAATATTTTTTATTTTTTTTTAAAAATAAATCAATATTTCGAAGTTAAGACGGTGCATCCGATTAATAAACATCCTTTCTGAATATTTTTTATTTTTCAATTTTTTTTAAAAAATAAATAAATATATTTTAGGGGTGCTATCGTCAATAACTAATTTTAGGTATATATATATATTTCAGTATATCTGAAATTAAATAAATAAATTACATTTTTATATACAATATTTTAGGAATTTTTGTGAAAGGTGAAGCAAAGATTAGCGGCGACAGTGTTTTTTTTTTGTTCCTTTACAAGTTTGTTTTTACAAAAAAATTTTTTTTTGTGTTTTTGAATTGGGCGTTCGTTGTTTTTTTTCGTTTTGCGTTTTTCATTATTTTCACATTTACAGCGTACTAGCTACATTTTTTTTTTGTTGGAATTGGGTTTGTTATTGTTATTGACGTGTTTTTTGCGAATTCTGGACTTTATAAATTTTACCATCGAAATGTCAAGCCAACTAGACGTTGACCATCCGTTCTATGGTCTGGAACCCACCGAGCTGCAAGTCGAATGTTTGGTTCGGGGTGTGGACTTCAGGGGGGTCAATTGGGCAGAGGAACTGCGAAACCATGCAGACCATGGGTCAGTTCCCGTAACAGTATCTCATGCGAGAGATTTGATAGAGGAATCTCAAATGGTGGTGCAGGCAGCACAACTTGTTTTAGATCAAGTACGTTGACTTCAGTCACCGATTAATCAGACCTTCTTAGATGGTTTGGCGAATCGAGTGTTGCATTACACAGGTAGGATGAATAGGTTGGGTCCTCGCAATGACTTGCAAGAAGCCCGCACCTACGCCATCTCACAATTGTCACGCGCTTGGAATATAATAGGATCGTTGTCAACACGTCCAATATTGCAGAGTAAACCAGGAGTATCATCTGCTCCATCTGCTTCACCTGCTTTTCGACCAGGTGAGAGATCCACACCGATCCCAGTACAGCCAATAACTAAGACAATAAATAGTCTGAATCGTACAGACCATCAACAACAGAGACGGTCGGAACAATTACCACCGGCTTATTTTCAGCAATCGGGTTTGAGAGCTGAGGACCTTGCAATACCACAATTGGGTCCATCTTTCCAAGCTGAACACATACACAATAGTCCAGCATTAGCACAACCGCAACTACAATTAAATTATCCATCAGTACCACAGGTACAACCACTTCCAGTATATCCACAAGCTCCACTTACAGCACCACCACCATACAACCAACCTCCTCAGGTATGGCGTGACGCGGCTCCAGCGTTAGCACCAGTGGAGTACCGAGGGGTTCGTGGGAACAATTTGAGTCGTTATGACTCAAATTGGGTTCCAACCTTCACAGGAGATGGTCACTCTCCTGATGTTCATGAGTTTGTTCACAGAGTGGAGGCGGCTGCCAGGAGGGACCGTGTGAATTGGGACGACCTTAGGTCTATCGTTCCACGGTATCTCAAGGGGGCTGCCGACAGATACTATTTGAACTTAACTCATGAATATGAGGTGGTGACCTATCCAGTGTTAAGGGAGGGACTCCTACAAACCTTCGGTACGCTCACTGATGATAAGGCGATCTTGCGCGTTCTTCTGAACCGCAAACAAAAGTCAAAGGAGAGCGTATACGAATATCTAGTGGAGATTGGTTTGTTAAACCGTCGCTTAGCACGTCCATTTGCTGACCGTGAAATGCTAGAGATTGCTCGGGAGGGACTGAGTGTGGAGCTCAAAAACGCTACTCTGGCTGCAACAATACATTCTATTGATGAACTTCGGACTTTATGTCAGAAGTTTGAACGTTTGTGGTCCACACCAGTTCCGACCAGAACATCAAATTTAAGAATTAGCGAGTTACAACAGATGGATGATTATGAGGTGGATGCTGAACCAGAACAACATGGATATATTGAAACGGTGGATTCAACACAGAGACGGATATTGCAGCGACCTGGCATAACATTTGACAACAGTCAACCTGGTCCATCAATATCCAGACAACCAATAGTATGTTTCAGATGTGGAGTAAACGGTTATCGAGCTCCTGATTGCTCTAAGAATCGGATAAAATTGTATTGCTGGAAATGTAACAAACCGGACGTTATTTACGCAAATTGTTCATATTGTCACCCGTCGGTAAACTACCGTCCAAGAGTACATGCTTCGGGGATGGTACCCTCGGTTCAACATCCAGTGAGCCCGAAGAAATCGACGAGAAATGTAGGAACGCAGAACGATCCACCACCAAGGAAAACAGAATAAAATCACCTAGTACATTTAATTTCCCATCATTACATCACACATATTTTAGACGTCTTGAACGCAACATTAGATATTGGAGGATGAGGAAATTATTTCGCAAAGCTTGTGTTTCATCTATCCTTTCAGAAACAAAGGATCCTCGGCCGCGATTGACAATTAGGATTTTGGACAAAAATATTTCAGGATTATTGGATAGTGGAGCGTCAATCACAATACTTGGAAGAAATTCCTTGGATTTATTGGAATCATCAGGTACAACTTACCGTAAGTACACTTCGTGTATTCGTACGGCAGATGGTACTGCAAATAAAATTTTGGGTTACATAGAAATTCCAATAACCGTGAATGGCTCCACTAAACCAATGCGGTTTCATATTGTCCCTGGTTTACGAGAAGAGCTCTACCTGGGCATAGATTTCTGGGAGAAATTCGGTATTGTTCCTTCTTTTGTTAGTGAACTGACTCGTACAGAGCCAATAACTTTAAATACACACAACCTCACCACTGATCAGCAACATGAACTGGATATGATCAAGGATTCTTTCCCGTCATTTGAGGTGTCTGGGCTCGGAAAGACTTCTTTGGTTGAACATGTCATCGATGTTGGTGATAGTGCACCTGTTAAACAGAGGCATTATCCCACATCGCCGGCTGTTCAACTAAAGGTTTATGCCGAACTCGACCGAATGCTTCAAATGGGCGTGATCGAAGAGAGTAACAGTTCTTGGTGCTCGCCAGTGGTTTTGGTACAAAAAGAATCTGGTAAAAACAGATTATGTATTGATAGCCGTCGTGTCAATTCACTAACGAAAAAGGACGCTTACCCACTTCCCTTGATTGATGGCTTACTAGGTCGTCTAAATAGCACAAAGTACATTTCAAGTATTGATCTCAAAGATGCTTTCTGGCAGATTCCTCTGGCAGAAGCATCTAGAGACAAGACAGCCTTCACAGTGCCTGGTCGTCCATTGTATCAATTCCGGGTTATGCCCTTTGGATTGTGCAATGCTCCCCAGACAATGTGTCGGCTAATGCACAAAGTGATACCACATCAATATCACGAAAATGTCTTTGTTTATTTAGATGATCTATTGGTAGTCTCTTCCACGTTCCAGGAACATATGGAATTGCTGTCCAAAGTCTCTTCATTGTTAAGAGCGGCTGGGTTAACAATAAACCTCAAGAAAAGTAAATTTGTTCTGAGAGAGGTGAAATACTTGGGATTTTTGGTTGGTGAAGATGGTCTTCGAACAGACCCTGACAAAGTAAGAGCTGTTGCTGAGTATCCAGCTCCGTCAACAGTGAAACAAATACGTAGACTATTAGGAATGGCCGGTTGGTACCAACGTTTCATACCAAATTATGCAAGCGTGGTATCACCGATTACGGATTTATTAAAGAAAAGTTCTGGGAAATTGAAATGGACATTGGAAGCGCAAGCTGCTTTCGAAAATTTGAAACGATTGCTGACTACAGCACCAGTATTAGTAAACCCTGACTATAATAAAGAGTTCTTTATTAGATGCGATGCGAGTCTGACAGGGATAGGTAGTGTGTTGTATCAGATCGACGAAGACGGAAAAGAGTGTCCGATAGCCTTCATGTCGAAAAAACTTAACAAAGCTCAAAGGAACTACTCAGTTTCTGAGCTTGAATGTCTTGCGGCAATTCTGAGTGTGAAGAAATTCAGGGGCTATGTTGAAGGTCACCGATTCACAATAGTGACTGATCACTCAAGTCTGAAGTGGCTTATGTCACAGAAAGACTTGAGTGGTCGTCTGGCTAGGTGGAGCCTAAAACTCCAACATATGGATTTTACCATTGTCCACCAAAAAGGTACCCAAAATATAGTCCCTGATGCTCTATCTCGTCTTTATGACGATACACACGAGAAATTGACGGAAGCATTAACACATCACATTAACGACATTAAAATCGACAATGAAGGTTATCGGCACAACGAATATACGGATATGATAGCTAAAGTTCAATCATCTCCTAAGGACTTTCCATCAGTTAAAGTCGTGGATGATAAGCTATACATACGTATTGAGCCAAGACCTGATGCAATACCCAACGATGTTCCTGTGTGGAAACTCTGGGTACCAAAACCGATGACTTCCAACATGATTCAGAAACATCATGATGATAGTACTGCTGCTCATGGGGGTGTTAAGAAGACTTTAGAATTAATTCGACGTCTTTATTATTGGCCGGGCATGGCGTCACAGGTACACAACTATGTTGTGTCCTGCGACACATGTAAACAAACAAAAGCCACGAATCAGATATTGCGTCCTCCGATGCAATATCAATTCGAAACAGCACGTCCATGGCAGAGAGTCTATATAGATTTTTTGGGACCGTATCCTCGTTCTACACTTGGGAATACGGTGTTATTGATAGTTCTGGATCATGCTACGAAGTTTGTACTACTGAAACCACTTAGAAACGCAACTTCACCGAAGGTGAATGCTTTTCTAAGGAACGAAGTGTTTCTTACATATGGGGTACCGGAGTTTCTACACAGTGACAATGGCAAACAGTTCACTAGTAGGAACTTTCAAAGTCTTTTGTCAGATTTCGGCATTAAACACATTAGGACCGGTGTCTATAGTCCTCAAAGCAACGCGTCAGAGCGGGTCAATAGGTCAGTTCTAGCTGCAATTCGAGCGTTCATAAAAGGTCAACATACCAAGTGGGATTCACAAATTGGTGAAATCGCATATGCACTGCGGGCTGCAGTACATTCTGCTACCAAGTACTCACCGTACTATCTATTATTTGGTCAACATCCAATCTCGTATGGAAATACTTACCATTTGTTGAGATCACTACACCAGCTTGGTGAAGATGCTGGTGAGGAATTAGAACGTTCTGATCATTTGACTCTGCTTCGGAACCGGGTTCAACAAAATTTAAAAGCAACCTTCAAAAAGTCGCAACATCAGTACAACCTGCGATCTAAACTACGGACTTTTCAACCACAACAACGTGTGTTTGTACGGCAACATCATTTGAGTGACGCTACAAAATTCTCGGCAAAATTGGCTCCAAAGTTCTTACCTGCGATGATTAAGACTAAGATTGGAAATGTACTCTATGAGTGCACAGTTATGAGCGGTAAGAATCTTGGAGTCCATCACGCGAAAGACATCAGGGAATGATGTCTTTTCGTTAGGTAGGGTCGTTCCTCTGGCTGATTGTCGTCTCTGGGGTTCACATCTTCAGTGTCATACTTACTGGTTGTATCGGGGTGTCCATAGTGCTGACGTTCGGATGGATGGTCGGTCTCAATACTCAGTGAAGTTCTTAAGGACTTCATGAGTGTTGGAACCGGTCATCAGTCTTGACGCCAGTGACTGTGGGTTACTCGATCCCAGATACAGATTAGTTGTGGGAAGTAGTTCGATGGTTTCTGACGTAGAGGGGGTGACGACGTTTTTGTGATTTCAAGGGTAAATACCTTGGGTTTTTACCTTGAATTCATGGTGTAACGTCCGCTATATTCGCCTAAATAACAATAAAACCAATTCATCTTCTTTTTCTAATTCAATAAAAATATATTTCAATAGTTTCAGTTCACTTTTACATTAATAATAATTTTAAAATTTGCTAATACTTAACGGCTAGTTAAATTTCGAATATACTATAAAAAACAAACGAACGTACTCAATTTTATTTCCAATTCTAACGAACAGATGTCGTTGCTAATTTTTGTTGAATCTTTGGTATTACACGATTTGATTTTTTGATTGGAAGATGTCAAACAAAAAAATCACATTTTTTAGATTCAATTCAGTTTTTAACTTTGAAAATTTTTTGTTGAAAATTCCATTCCATTTTTGTTGCTAAAGATTAAAACATCTCAATTCAGTATTGTCTTAACAAAAAAAAAATGAAATAAAAGGAAACCACATTGAGTCAGATAAAAGTCCATTTTTTATTCTGGATTTGATGAATTCTTCCAAGAAATCATATAGATGTTGATAATAGAAATAGCAAATAATAAAATTGAATTTGTGATATAAATAAAAAAGTTTTTATGGTGAAAATAAATTAATTAAAATTCGACTAAACAAGTCGTAAAGTTGAATCTACAGTTTTCACGTTTAAGTTTTATCTTAAAATTTCATGAATGGTGATAGTGGAAAGGCTGTGATTATTATTGATTACGTTAGTGGAAAGGCAGAGATTGATATTGATTACGTTAGTGGAAAGGCTGAGATTATTATTGATTACGTTAGTGGAAAGGCTGTGATTATTATTGATTACGTTAGTGGAAAGGCAGAGATTGATATTGATTACGTTAGTGGAAAGGCTGAGATTATTATTGATTACGTTAGTGGAAAGGCTGTGATTATTATTGATTACGTTAGTGGAAAGGCAGAGATTGATATTGATTACGTTAGTGGAAAGGCTGTGATTGATATTGATTACGTTCGAAGGAAAGGCTGAAATTTGTTACATGATTGATTACATTGGTGGAAAGGCTGGAATTTGTGTTATCTTCAGTGGAAAGATTCCAACTAGTTGGATCCAAGGAATCTAATCAAATTGAAGACATCATTCATCAGATACAACAAAATAGTTAAGGTCAGATCTATTATTTTTAATTATTGTATCATATACGTATATTTTAAAATGTTAGAATAAAGTTCATTGTTAAGAGGTTCCCCAGATCTCAGAGTTTGTCTGAGACAATCCGTGCATCCCGGGTATATATTTTTTTTTTATATTAGTGTATAAAGGTCCAAGCTATTATATAGCTACTAACAGATTGTATTAAATCATATTATATTAAATTATATGTATTATTCTAATTGTATTACAATTTTTTTATGAATTATTAAATATTATTTAATTTTTTCATTTCTTTTCGAGAGCCGCATTTATTCTTTCAAAGAGCCGCATGCGGCTCGCGAGCCGCGGTTTGGCCATGTGTGGTATATGATCTACGTGGCGTTTAGTAATTTTATTATCTGTTGTTTTGCAAAGATAATTTCTTGGACCAATGATTCTTTCTACAATTGCGTTCTTCCATGTAGTCTTATTAGGGTCTTTGTAATCTATTATAATAACATTATCGTTAACGTTAAATTTTCGTTCGTACGTCTTTGTACTCTTTGTTTTGTTTTTTATTTGCCTTTCTGTATTGCACGCTTTGTTGTTCTTATCGATCTCATCACTACCCCTATTAAGTTCACAATTTCCTTCACCCTGACTAGGTCGCAGCAAATCCAATTCAATTTTAGGCTTAAAATTTAAAATTTCTGAATAAGGTGGAATGTTAGTAGTCGAATGTTTGATACTAAGGTAATCTAACAAGAAGTTGCATATAGTCTTTTCAATATCTATTGACTTATCTTTTTCTAAACCCTGTACACATTTTGCTATTATGGCATTTTTTATTGTTTTCACGGCATTTTCCGCTGCTCCATTAGTCGCCGGAAAACCTACTGCCGTAAATGTATGTTTTAGTTTTAATCTGTCTGTAAATTTTTTAAAAACATCTGCTGTAAACTGTGCTCCGTTATTCGAGACTATATGATCCGGTAACCCGAATCTTGCAAAGATTTCTCTAAGTTTTCTGATAGTAAAATCAGCAGTGGGATGGTTAATTAAAAAAACTTCAAACCACTTAGATTTTGCATCAATAACAATTAAATAGTACATTATATACCGAGGTGATAAAGTAAATTTTCTACATTGAGGGGGATATTAATTCGCGAGAAACGAAATTTCGAGCGAATTAAGCAATATAAAAAATGCACTAAAACTCTTAATTATTCACAAAATAAAATGTCAATTAATAAGCAAATGGTGAATAAATAAAAATTTTGATTTGGTGAAACATTGTTTATCATATCATTGGATTGCGTATTGGATATTTATTATTCAGGGCTGCTTAGTTAGAAATTTATTTTCAATGAATTTTCTTAAAACTGTATAAAAATCACATATGCTTTGCATTAAAAAATATAGCTTTTATTTATTTTTGACATGAAATTGAAAATCTATTCAATATTGTTGAGCCAAATTTAGAATTTTTTTTATTCTACAACTCACAACTAAACTAAATTTCAACAGAATTCTGTTTAACACGAATTAAAATTTCAAATAAACTAACCTATAGTTGCAAAGAAGTTTTTGCATTCATTCATTATTTATTATTATTAAAATAAAATCAAAACGCTTATCATTTTTTAATTTATTATTATTATTTTAGAAAGAAACTAAAAAAATTCAAAGATGAACTCAGTTAACAAACGAACAAAAATTATATTTTCATTATTTACGAAGGTACTAAAATACTTATTATTAGGTGTGGGGAATAATTATTAGTAACCATAGTTGAGAAAAATGACTTTTGTCTTGGGTTTTTGAGTAAATAATTGAAATTTCTCATGCAAGTAGTAAAAAAAAATAATTATTTTTAATGGGTCCCGCGTAATCCATGTGAATCCTACCCCATGGACGGTCAGGGCTTTCCCATGGAATTACTTTTGATTTAGGCGGACCTGGAAGCGTTACCAAACAACCTTCACAGTTTTTTATTAAAGTCTCAATGTCATTGTCTGTTTCTGGCAACCATACGTATGAGCGTAAAATAGACTTCGTTTTCACCATACCTAAATGTGTTTCATGAATTCTGTTTAAAATTGTGTCTTGCAAACTTTTAGGTATAACTATTCGATGTCCCCTCATTAATATTTGTTTTTCAACTACTAGTTCCCTGTGATTGCTAATGTATTTCTTGTATTTTTCTGTTTTCTTTAACTCTTCGAATTTATTTTCGTGAACCGCTTTAATTATAGCCTGCAAAATCTTGTCTTCTAACGTTTTTTTTAAAAGCATATCGTAATCTATTAGTAGATCTGTGTTAGTCGTAACACAATACAAATAAGATTGTTCTACCTCTGTTGCTTTGTCTTCTTCAGGGTTCTTATTGGGTATTCTAGAAAAAATGTCTGCATGGTTATCCTTGGATCTCACATGCTTAATTGTAAAATCAAAAGCTGACAAATGAAGAGCCCAACGCTACAAATGGCTTGCAGTCATTTGTGGAATGCCCTTTGTCTCGCCAAAAATACCCAATAACGGTTTATGATCCGTAACTAAAGTAAAATGATGTCCGAGTAAATATTGGTAAAATTTTTTTGTCCCGAAAATTATAGCTAGAGCTTCTTTTTGTAATACCCCATAGTTTTGTTCCGCAGAGTTTAAAGTACGGGATGCGTATTCTATCGCTCTCTCAGTTCCATCTGGAAAAACATGAGATAATACTGCCCCTACGCCCACGCTTGAAGCATCGCTTGTTAAAATAATCGGAAGCTGAGGGTTAAAATACACTAAAGTTTCGTTTGACATTAAATCTCTTTTTATGTTGTCAAATGCATTTTGGCATTCTATTGTCCATTCCAAAATCTGATCTTTTCGCATCAATTCGTACAGCGGTTTTAATTTGGTAGCAATATCTGAAATAAATTTTCCGAAATAATTTAAAAGTCCGCAAAACGACTTTACTTCGTGAATATTTTCGGGTGGACGTGTGTCCAAAATTATCTTGGTATCATTTATTTTATTTATACCTTTAGATGAAACTATATGTCCT
The DNA here is from genome assembly GCA_963693315.1 of Diogma glabrata. Classification (NCBI taxonomy): domain Eukaryota; kingdom Metazoa; phylum Arthropoda; class Insecta; order Diptera; family Cylindrotomidae; genus Diogma; species Diogma glabrata. The sequence goes on along the minus strand of OY856187.1, from coordinate 268,431,543 downwards.
AAATACTCGATTTCAGATTTTGCAAAGCTACATTTATTTTTATTTAACCTGAGATTTGCATTTCTTAATTTTCCAAAAACTGCATGTAGTCTTTCATTATGAGTTAGTATGTCTGGAGCTGCAACTATAATATCGTCAAGAAAACTCGTTACACCAGAGATATTACCTAAAACCTTCTCTATTTCCCTTTGGAATATACCTGTAGCTGGTTTTATTCCAAAAGGTAACCTATTCATTACGTAATTTTCTTTATGTGTACTCCACGTCACCAGTTTTTTTGAATCGTCGTCTAGTTCGATCTGATTGTACGCACGTGATAGATCTATTTTCTAAAATACTTTGTTGCGCTGTAAAATACTAAAAATTTCGTTAATTCGCGGTAGCGGATGATTCGTCTCTTTCAAGAATCTGTTTATCGTCATTTTGTAATCAGCGCATATTCGTACTCTACCGTCACTCTTTAGAATAGGTACCAAAGGAGTTCCCCAATCCGTTGAGTCTACTTTTTTTATTATATTTTCATTTTCCAAGTCGTCTAACTGTTTGTCTATTTTTAAAGGCTTCGGCAATTGATCGTGGTCTAAGCAAAATTGGTTCAATATCATCTTTTGTTTCTAATTTAACTTTAACACCTTTCAACTTACCGATAGTGTTTTCAAATAAATCGGAAAAATTATCTACTATTTTTAAAACATTACTATCAAGTATATTAAAATTATTTAAAGAAATATTTTTAACTTTAAATTCATTAAAGAAATTTCTTCTAACTATACAGACTTTGGCATTTTTTGTTACTAAGAATTTAAAATAATTTTTTACGTTTTTATGCCAAATTATAGGAAAAAAGGCTCCTACTACCGATAATTTATTGCCACCGTAGCCAGTAACAATCGTATCATCTGTAACTAATAAATTTTTATCGAAATATTTATTAAAAATATCATCAGGTATAGCTGACACTGCTGCACCTGAATCAATTTGAAAATTTAATTCTACTTCAAAAATTTTTAATTTTATTTCAATTGGTTTTTTTTTTTTTTTTTTTTTTTTTTATTCAAAGTTAGGCATGTTTAGTGTTAATTATAATAAATTATAAATTAACGTCTCTGAATATCCGAAGATACCATGCCAACTAGGGATAAGAATGGAATGCAAATTAGGATTCTCTGAGAAATTTATGAACGTTAACTTTAAAGCCTTGAGGATTAAATTCATCAGGGAAAACCCAGGAAGGTAAGGCATTCCAACGATGAGAGACTCTGTTGAAAAAGTCACGTTGGAAGGCTACAGTTCTACACCTAATTATTTGAACTGTAAAGGGATGCGCTGCTACGTTTGCTCTGGTGTGACGCGAAAGGTTTGCTGATTTAGGTAAAATCGATTTGATCTCTTCAGAAGCTCGTTCATCCATAATATATTTATAAAATATAGTCAAATCAGCAACATTTCTTCTGTGCTGCAAGGAATCAAGACCGTTAGTAAGACTTGGGTTACCAATGAGTTTAATAGCTCTACGCTGTACAGAATCAAGGCAGTTGAGACTACTCAAGTAAGCTCCACCCCATATGTGAGAACAGTATTCCATGCAGGGACGTATAAAAGATTTATAAACTAAAAGAAGTTGTTCGCTATCGAAAAACTTACGACATCGCCCCAAAAAACCTAACTTTTGAACAGCATTCTTAGCCAGATTAAAAATATGAGAATTCCACTTCATATTGTTTTCAATCTCAACTCCTAGAAGTCTGACAGACTCATTCTCTAAAAGATTTTTGGGGCCAAACGTTAATGGAAAAAGATTGGGTGTCGTTATCCTAGAAAAATGACAAACCTGTGTTTTGCTTGTATTGAATTCAACACTGTTAGCAATACCCCAATCCATAATTGTTTTAAGATCAGTGTTAAGGGAATCTATCAATTTTGACCTACACTCACTAAGCGCTAAGGGTGTATATAATTTAGGTGCTTCATGAGACGCATGAAGCGTGCTATCATCAGCAAAACTATGTATAGGATGAACCGTTGAGTCCAACAAATCATTAATATAGATAAGAAAAAGAGTTGGTGACAAAGCGGAACCCTGAGGAACTCCTGCATTAGTTGAAAAAGTATTCGATGATACACCGTCAACATTGACCCGAAATTTTCGATCAGATATAAAGCTCTGTGTCCAAGATATAAGCTGCTCGTCTAAACCATAGGATCTCAATTTGCATATTAGGTTGTTATGCCAAACTTTGTCAAATGCCTTGGAAATATCAAGAGCAATACCGAATGTTTCTCCAAAGTTTTCAAGCGACTTGTTCCAGATATGAGTGACAAAAGACAGCAAATCTCAATACTATTATAATTATTTAAATGAAAAACATCATTATCGTTACCCTGATTTTCATCCGTCAAATTGATTTGCTTCTGTTGCCGATGATCATCACAAACGGCTGCCATATGACCTTTCTTGTTACACTCATTGCATGTCGCATATTCTGCACTTAAAACTTTGATGATTTGAGTATCCGCAGTGGATGCATTTTTTGTTATCATTGTTTCTTGATGACGATCTGTATTTGGTAAATCTTCTGCTTCTTGAATGGCTTCTAGGTCTGGATCTGTAACCTTTGCTTTCGTTGCCCTGACGTTTAACTAAGTTGATATTTTCAGCTGGAGTTTCCATTGTTTTATTTTTACTTTTTAGTTCAATCCTTTGTGCTATTTTTACGGCTTTGTCAAATGTTAATGTGTCTTCATCTTGCTCCGATAAACTGACATATATTTTTGGTATACTGCCTGTTACCAATTTATCTAGCATCATGTTTTCAAGATGCTCGTTGAATTTGCATTTTAATGCCATTTTCCTTACTCTTATGACATAGCTTTGCACTGTTTCGTTAACAATCATTTTCATTTCGTAGAATTTTTTTCTTTCGTCGTAAATATTTGTGATTGAAACGAAATTCTTGCTCATTAATTCACATAGCTCGGCATAAGTTTTGCTGTTTGTGTCGACTGGGCTGCATAAACCATTTACTAAATAGTACGTAGCTGATGCTAAGTACGCTAACAAAGATGATTGTTTGCCATCTTCTTCCGTAATTTTCATCGTTTTGAAATAATTTTCAAGGCGTCCCTTGTAAATACTCCATTCATATTCTTCATGATTGAATATTGGTGCATTATGCATTGCCACCAATTCTGTCGCCATTTTGGGTCGCTTCTTTGTTTTGATATTTTTTTTCACTTAATATAATTGTATATCCTTTATATTGTTTTTGCCTTAACTTTTATTTTCTCTACGTCGCCAATGTTATGTTTGGTAATAAATACAGGATCATTTAAAGGAGATACAAACTTTATTACATTTATTTTAACACAATTATTATTTTGCGACCACACCCTGTCGAGTACAAAACAAGAGTGTGTTTACATCGAGATAGATTAATTTCTATAAATATGCTCGTGGGTTTTTATAGCAGTGTTTTGTACTTGACACTAATAGCTGTGTTCCATACATAACAGTGACAACCCCGCTTTCTTCCGTTACTGCTATTGACATACGAGTTAACGTGAGAACGAGAAGTGGTTTGTGACTTCTGACAATAACAGTGAAATATCACTACCTAGCCAAGGTCTTAGCGATCCTAAGGCCCGCTATACACTTGAGCTAAACTATGTGAACTATGCGAACTTACGGACACAAAACATTTAAAAAAAGAAAATAAAAAAGAAAACATTACATTCATTACATTTTGTTTAAAAAATATTATTCGCGTTAAAACATTACATTAGTTCGCATAGTTTAGCTCAAGTCAAAATTTATCTGAATGCGAAATAAGGAAGACGTGTTTTCAATTAGCTCTACTTTTTAAGTTTTTTAAGTTTTACGTAAAATTTAAATAGATTTTTCGCACTCTGCGTAACTTTTGTTTAATTGTGTTTAATTTAATAATTTATATTCAATTATTGATAATTTGAAAAATATAAAAAAATGACAACGAACTGTAAGAAATGTGATAAAGGTTTTCGGAATGGGACAATTTTTATTTGTAATGGTTATTGCGGTAATGCTTTCCATTTAAAATGTGTGTCCTTGAGCGAATATGATTCGACTCTTGTACATCAAAATAAAAATATAATATTTTTGTGTGACGAATGTCTCGAATACAAAAAACGTTAATAAATAAAATTGAGAGTGTATTAACAATAGTAAACAAAATAAGGCTATGAGAACAATATTGAAAAGGGACATCTATACACCAATAACAGATATGCTTTCAGAACTGAAGTGGATGAGTGTTAAGCAAAGAAATATATTTACGGTGTTAATTTTCATTTTTAAAGTTAAAAACAACTTGATGCGAGCATATTTATCTCAGAATTTAATCTACGTAAATCAGTCAACAAATTATAATCTCAGAAATGCTAATGACTTTCGTCTCCAAAGGTTCAACAAGACTTCAACGCAAAATTCAGTTATGTTTAAAGGAACTAAAATGTATAATGAACTTCCAGATAATATCAAGCTAGAAGGAAATTTTAGAAAATTTAAAGAATTAACCCTCATTTTTGTCAAAGAAAATTTTTAATCTATTTTTATTTTCATTTTGTAGAACTTAAATATGTATAAAAAATTGTAATTTAAAGAGGTTTTATAAAACCAATAAAAAAATAATAATAATAATAATAATAATAAGTGTATGGCCTATCGGATGAACTGTATTCAGTCATCGCTACCACTCTCAATCTTAGTTTTGGAATACAGTGCTTTACATAATCAAGACGTAGGCCACTAATTGGATTATTGGCAACCCAATTTGTTTTGTTCGAAATTTTTCTAAAAATTTAAAAATTGCATACCCACCAAATTACCAATGCCACATTTACATATTTCTAAATATGTATGTAATATTTTTTTACCAGCGAATACTTGGTCTTTCTATTCATCTATTCAGTGTCGCAGGTTAAAATATTCAAAATAACTTGAAATTGACCAAAAACGCATAAAATTAATAAATTACTACTATTAGTATTTTATTTGTCCAATCGGAATTCGCATTGAACTGTCAAAACGTAATTTTCAAATAAAATGAACCATAGAATTCGATTTGGATATTACCCAACGAATTTCATTTCTACAGGAGAAAGTTTCTACACCTTTTCCATTGACCTTTTTACTTAAACGTCAAAATGAAATGTCAAAAATATTTAGAAATATCCGGGTGCCAAAGCGAATTTGTGTTAATACAAAATCTTCAGTTTTTGTGTGAAAAGTGTTAAAAAATTATTTTAAAATTCAACTACGAATTGTTAATAACATTTATACAAGTAGTATGTATAAAGTGGTTAAATATATTCGATATATTTGTGTGAAAACAATGTTTTTGGTTGCCCGTGGTGATGTTTAGTTAGTACAAAATCTTCAGTTTTTTGTATGAAAAGAGTCAAAAAACAATTTAAACTAGTTAAAAAATAAACTAAATTACAAGTTAATAATAATATTAATACACGGGAAATGTTTAAATTGGTTAAATATATACAATAAATTATGTTAAAGTCAATATTTTGTGTTTATAGTACATCTTTTTTCCCGAAAAAAAACTTGACATATGTGATCAGCTGATTTGTATTTCGAAAACCTTAAATAATTGTTATTTCTTGCAAACCAATACCGTTTTGCGTTGTCTTTAAGTTGTTTTTAATATATTTGCATTGTTATTGGTTTTGAAGTAAATTTTAATACATAATTACTGATTTTTAATTATCATTAGACATATTATAACGACGTAACGACAGATTACATACAGAAATATAACGACGTAACGACAGATTACATACAGTAATATAACATTGATTTTAACAGAAATTTGTTGGATATATTTCACAAATTTAAACACACCACTTGTATTGGTATTGTTATTAATTTGTAGCTTAGTTTATTGTTGAACTATTTTAAATTATTTTTTGGCACTTTTCATAAATAAAACTGAAGATTTTCCAGTAACTAAACAACACTGCGGGCAACCAAAAACATCGATTTAACTTAAATTTATGAAATATTTTTAACCAGTTTATACTTACTACTTGTTTAAATGTAATTAACAATTCCTAGATAAATTTTTAGTTTATTTTTGAACACTTTTCATACAAAAACTGACGATTTTGTATTAACAAAAATTCACTTTTGGCACCCGGCTTTGAAATCAACTATTTTATCTGTCAAAATATTTTAAGGAAAACACTCAATAGGAAGGCTACACTACGATTCTATCTCGATTCCATCTATAAAATTTTAAAGACTTTTAATTGGTTAAATCTCAGAGCAAACTGCCATCTATTAACTAAATTTACGAAACTGAACTAAAACAAGAACAATGCAACAATCAACATTATATAAATAATTATAGTTTAGTATAGTTTAAACGTGAGAAAACTGGTTTCAATCATATTTATGTAAACGCATTTCCCTAAACAAAGTTTAGTAAAACTATATGTAGTTATTGTGCTTTTTAATTTCAATTTATGTAATTACGCTATTTTGATTAAAATTTACGTTTAAAATAATAATATTTCTTCCAAATTTTTACAGATATTCAACAATAATGGCGGCTAAAAAAAACGAAACGATTGATAAGATTTAAGGTGGAATGCGTATTCATCAAAGCAGGCATGTATAAATACTTAGGGCCATATCGACAGACGCAACTACAACTTTTAGTTGTAGTCACAGTTTTTTCGAAATTGATGTTCAAAACTGGTATTTTTAAACCACATTAAAACTACGAATTTAGTTGAGATTTTGATGGTATTTTTAAACGTGATTTAAAACTATAATTTTTCGAACACAGCAATAATTAGAAATCTGTAATTATGTATTAAAATTTATTGCAATATTAATAATAATGTAACTATAGTAAAGAAAACTTAAATACAACACAAAACAATATTGATTTGCAAGATTAACAATTATTTAGAGTTTTCAATTATTTAGAATTTTTATAAAGAACAAAATTGAAATACATATTTATGTTAATGTTTCAAAACATTTTATTATAAAATATTATTTGACAACGTATTGATTTAAAAAAATATATCATCGAATTTTAACCGTCAATTGTAAGTGCAAATTTAATCACCGATATCCATGACTAATACTAGTTTCCCACCGTAGCAATTTGCTAGCTAGTATAGTTTAATAAAGTATAATAGCAACGGTGTGAAAGCAAACTATCACAACAATTATTTTAAATTTGCTATTTTCATTTGCTAGCTAGTAAATATAATACTTATCAAATAAAGTATAATATCGACGGTGTGAAACGTAATTATTATTTTATAGGTGAAATGTCATTTTATGAAATTTGTAAACATTGCGTTTTCTTGCGATTTTTAGCTTGTAAGATTCATTTCTGATATTTAATAAATTAAAGTGCATGTATTAATTGTTGATTATGATATGGATATGTTTAGTATAGCATTATAAAGGAATAGGACATGAAAAACGTAGTCAACGTAGACGTTTGGTTTTCGTGAGAGAATTATTTAAAAAAGACGTTATAGAATAAAACTTATATGTATTTTATGCTGTTCAAAAACAATGGCAGGGTTGGTCTAAATCTAGTTTGATTTTCTCTTGGTTGTAAATTTCATTTTAAAAACTATAACGCTAATATCAAATATAAAATTGACAGTACGGTATTTTGATATATCAATTTTTTTTCTAGTGTCAAGTTATGTTTGGTTTCCCACCGAAACATTATCTTTATATAATATGAACGGTGAGAAATCAAACTAATATCAAATATTTGCTATACTACATAGTAAATTTCTGCGGTGGGAAACTAGTATAAATCTGCAACTACAACTTTAATCTACATTTAAAACTGACGATTTAATGTGGTTTAAAAATACCAAAACTGACACTTTAGTTGTAGTTGCGATTTTAGTTGGGTTTGTCGATATGGCCCTTAATTCAGTTCTGTTCGATATTATATTAAACTAAAATAATTTTAAAATTTATTTCAATAGATACATAGCAAAAAAGCTTAAAACTAAATGATAAATAAGCTACAACAATATGTTTTAATTTAAAAACATTACTAAAGTTAATTTAAATGTTTTAGTTTACCTAACTTTTGATTACAATTAAGCGAAAATTGTTAACAATATAAATATACCCAGTTAAAAATCCAATATCGATAACAACCGTTATTGATGTTGTTATCGACCAGCAGAACAAAGAAAAAACTATAAATTGTTATCTGGGTGCGCTGTCTCACTTTTGTTAGCAAAAGTCAGACATTTTGTTAAATTTCAAAAGTGATGACTGTGTTGTGAATTGTGGTGTTTTATATAAATGAAGTAATAATTATTATATTATAAAATTAAGGTGTTTTATAAAATTAATATTGTTAGATAAAACAAAAATCTTAACAGTCATATGTTAATTTTTTTTATATATATAAGAAATATGTGCATAATTTTTTAATATTTATATTATATAGTGCCTACTAATCTATAACCTAAAATTAAATTTATATATGTACATATTTCAATTTCATAAAAAGATATAATTGTTGATTTTTTAAAATATAAATTCAATATAAGTTTCAATGTAAATATGTTACCGTTTTTTTAAAATAAAATATATGAAAATAAAATTAATATGAAATTAAAACCACCCCGATTTTTATTTATATTTTGTATAGAAACCTAATAATAGTTTCAATTCAATAACCTTTTCAATAACAGTTATTGACAACGACATTGGTAACAGGTAATTGATTGCGTTATCGATAATAGCTAACTAGTATCTTATTGATAGTTTTCATCGATAATGTGGTGCCACAGTTTTGAACAAAAATTATCGATGATATTTCATCATGATGTACATAACGCGTTATCGATACATAGATGTTGCGTTATCGAGTGTTTATCAATAACTGATCGATAACACTTCTAACTGGGTATGTACAAGTAAAAAAAAAATATTAAACATGTTACTATATATAAAAATATGTTTTAATTATTTCAATATGCTTTATTCAATTTCTTCTCCGATTTCTACCTATAGAATCGTAGGTAGAAATTTGCCTAAATTTCACTATAGAATCGTTGGGGAATATTCCATAGCAATTCAAGTGGTAGTATTACATGATGAATTTTAGTAGAGCATTCGTTCACGAATCTGGCGGATATTTTATTTTTTTGCATACAAATTTCCATACCGTTTCCATCATGATTCTACTGCTCAGAAAAGAAGTTTCTTCAACGATTCATGAACGAATCGATAGCATTTTATTCGCTGGGTAATGTGGTTTTCTTTTTGCCAGAGCAGAAAATGTGATTTTCTTAAGATTTTTTTTTTCACAAAACGAATATGAAAAGTTTGATCTAATTTTGTAGTTGTGTTTGTGAGCTCTCGTTTAATGTTTTTGTTAATTAATGGTATTTAATTAAATAATTTTTTATTAATTTTGAATTTAAAACACCATTTAAACAAAACATTTATTTAAACAAATAACTATTTCACTTTAAAAAAATAATAATAAGCGTCTTGTTTGTTTACTAATTTTACAGATTTGTGAATGTATTTGTGTAAATTTATTGTATTTGCAACTTGATCTACCAAAAAATCTAGATTCAGAAAAAATATTTTCAGATCAAAAAAAGAGCAATTTTTTGTGCAAAAAGAATACGAAATGCAAAAAAAAGTGATCTGATAGCTGCTTTTTTTGCTCTTTGATCACTTTTTTTGTCAAAAAGAAAACGACATTGTGTTTTCTGAAGGTTGGTATTACTTGTTCAGAAAGTAAATATAAAATATAAAAATCAGCAAACTTGTTTATTTAATTTTTTATTATCGTTATAATTTTATGTCGAATTCTTTTCACCCAAATCCATCAAAAAAAATTGATGTAAATCAAAAATTTTGTTCTTTCACCCAAAAACATCAATTTTTTTTCCGATTTACATCAAAAAAAAAATGTGCATTTTTTCGTAAATTTTTTTGACATTACTAATATCAGCAAAGAAAATTTAAAAAATAAACGTTTTGTTAACGACAATTTTTATATAACTATGAATTGTTTAATTTTGAAGAATCAATAATTAATTCTAATTTATTGACTAATTTGTTTTGCATTATATATATACAATAATGTAACTAACATTTAATAAAATAACTCCTAATAAATAAAAAAAACTCTAAAATGGATTTATTAGAATTAAAATATTATATTTCATTGGGTGAATGAAAAAAGATGCATCATAGAAAAAAACGAAAACGCTTTTCTCTAAAATGAAGTAATTTAAATTGAAAACAAATATGAATGATTAAAACAAAATTATTTTATTTACAAATTAATTGAAACTAATATACATATTTCAATAAGCAATTGCAAAATATGCTATTATACGAAATTTTTCAAATTTAAAAGTAGACAACCCCCGTTCGGCAAAAAGCTATCATAATGAGCTCTTAAAGGTAAACTGTTTTAGATCTGACATCCGAAATAATCATCTCAAAGATAACATAAAGATATCAGAAAATCCTCTAATGCGCCACCTGCGGACATCTTTTAGATCTCTTCCAAACGATATCAGACAGATAACATTTTTCTGAGTTCCGAATGATGACATATTAGAGTTATCAAAAAGATATTAGATTCTTGATTTCCAATTTTAGGTTATTTTAAATAATTAAAATCATCATTTAACGTAATAATTCATTTTTTTATGTAATTTTTATGTAATAAATAAATAATTCGAATACATATATTGGTTAAGTAACAAATTAAAAAAAAAAACTTATAAACTAATTATTTAGTATTTATTTACTAATATTATCACTGCACCTTGTTGCTGTTTTTGTTTAGTTTCAAACGATCGCCAGCATGCTGTAGCCAACTTTTTATTACAAGCTCTATGTTGGTATCGTCAGCATTAATCCATTTTTGGCTAATTACATCTAAAAATACATGAGGATTAAAAAATATTTTTCTATACAAGAAATGAACGGACTCTAAAGCACTTAAGCTTTTCGATCTTGAGTTACTATATAGACAAACAATCACCTTTTATCAGCGCCATGTGGATCATATGTTTTGCCATAATCGTGTCTTTGGCACCCGTCCATGACATTCGGTACGCCATCACATTTGATATGGTGATAACCAACGCATTCCTTATATGCTTTTCGAAAGTCGTACCTCCGATTTGCTTGACAATGTTTTTCTTAAAAAAACAAAAAGAATAAAAATACAGTACTAGACTATTTAAGATTAAAGCAAGATTTCATTTAATCAAAAGTTAGAATATCGTTGCATAGTAAACCGGTATAAGTTTCTATCATGTGACTTAACGACTTAATTTGTTTAATTGAAATTTTAAACTCACATATTGAGTAGCTGCAATATTATTTTTTAATTTACTCTCGAACACACTTAATTGAGTTTTGGATTGAATCGGAAGTCCAAATTCTGAATGTAGATCTGCCGAATCAGATACATCATTTTTATCGGATAACATTAATAAAACTTTAGAAACTAATGTTTTCAAACTTTTAATTTCACTGCAAAGCTTTTCTGTTTGGATAAATTATAAATTAAAATATTACAAAATTAAATTTAAAACTAAATATGTATACTAAATTTAAAACTAAATATATATATCACTTAATTGCAGAAATGCACTAGTTTCACATAAGATATTATATTTTGAATTAATTAAGAACTGACGCAAGCGTCGGTTCTTTTGGCTTTCCGACAGTTTTTTAAATATTTTCCTATTCGGCATTTTTATTGTCTTTTTGTTTTTGTACCGATAAAAAAGAAGCTTAAAAAAGGAATAATAAAAATTTTGATCTGAAATATGTTTACTGTTTTTATTACAAAATTACATCACAAATCACAATGAAAAATAGTTGAAATCAACCAATACCGATTTTAGGCTATAGAAGAATGTTGACCAGATGATATCATTTTTAAGTCATAGAAATCTCGACAAAAGTTATCATAAAGGTAACTTTTTGGTCTCCATAAACTGATCTCTTCAAAAGGTTGCCAAAAAGATAACAATTTTCTGAGTTCTAAAAGACACCATCTTTTAGATAGCTTTATGATATCTTTCCGATGTTCATGCCGAGCGGGCCGCCATTTAAATATCACTAATGCAAACATATTTCACATCAACTTTTGTTTTTTGTTCTTTTCAGACCCGAATTTATAAATTGATTTAGAAAAGTCAAAAGAAAACCATATCAGATTTGGATTTGTATACATGAAATTGTTAGTGTAATTTGGCAAATAAAATACGGCTATTGTTGAAATTCAACCAATTATGATCAAAAACCAAAAACTATTAATGATTTTGTAGGCAGATACAAAATTTTGATAATTAAAAAAAATTATAATAAATATAACGGCGCCTATGTAAACAAATAAATTGTACGAACAAGAAGCAGAAAAGCACCTTAACAGGCTGATTCTGACATACCCTCACAGATGTAAAAATAGTCATAGCAAAGACTTTTCTCTTAGCTAAGACTAAAACCTATTAAATGCGATTCTGTATGTATAGTGTAGTCACAACTGTGAGAAAGGAGAAAGAAAAGAAAACCTCTTAATGTAAGACCATCAAACATGGTCATCTTAAGGCCCGCTATACACTTGAGCTAAGCTATATGCGAACTATTTTTTTTGTATATAACTTAATCAAATGGATGACTATACACTTTAGCTAAGCTATAAGCTTAAGTGTATTGCGGGCCTAAGGATCATAATTTAAAGTTTCATTTTTTTTATTTGAATTCTTGTATGAAAAATTATATTAATAAAGGATAAAATATTAATTATGAATTATTGATGTAATTATTATAAAATTTATCTATATTTTATTATAGTTTGAATCAAAATTATAAAACAAAATATATATTGATATTGATTTTAAATAAAATGGCGATTGAAAATTTCATATTTGCAATATCAAACTAGTATTAGTATAGTATTTAATTAAATAATTTTTTATTAATTTTGAATTTAAAACACCATTTAAACAAAACATTTATTTAAACAAATAACTATTTCACTTTAAAAAAATAATAATAAGCGTCTTGTTTGTTTACTAATTTTACAGATTTGTGAATGTATTTGTGTAAATTTATTGTATTTGCAACTTGATCTACCAAAAAATCTAGATTCAGAAAAAATATTTTCAGATCAAAAAAAGAGCAATTTTTTGTGCAAAAAGAATACGAAATGCAAAAAAAAGTGATCTGATAGCTGCTTTTTTTGCTCTTTGATCACTTTTTTTGTCAAAAAGAAAACGACATTGTGTTTTCTGAAGGTTGGTATTACTTGTTCAGAAAGTAAATATAAAATATAAAAATCAGCAAACTTGTTTATTTAATTTTTTATTATCGTTATAATTTTATGTCGAATTCTTTTCACCCAAATCCATCAAAAAAAATTGATGTAAATCAAAAATTTTGTTCTTTCACCCAAAAACATCAATTTTTTTTCCGATTTACATCAAAAAAAAAATGTGCATTTTTTCGTAAATTTTTTTGACATTACTAATATCAGCAAAGAAAATTTAAAAAATAAACGTTTTGTTAACGACAATTTTTATATAACTATGAATTGTTTAATTTTGAAGAATTAATTATTGTGTTTTGCATTATATATATACAATAATGTAACGAACATTTAATAAAATAACTCCTAATAAATAAAAAAAACTCTAAAATGGATTTATTAGAATTAAAATATTATATTTCATTGGGTGAATGAAAAAAGATGCATCATAGAAAAAAACGAAAACGCTTTTCTCTAAAATGAAGTAATTTAAATTGAAAACAAATATGAATGATTAAAACAAAATTATTTTATTTACAAATTAATTGAAACTAATATACATATTTCAATAAGCAATTGCAAAATATGCTATTATACCATGGTATAACGAATATAAGGTATTCTTGACAGCTAATCGAAAATTTTGTATGACGTCATCCGGCGTAAATATAAAGAAACAAAAAATGTTTTAATTTGAAAATTAGAGAAAATATAATTTTTACGTTATGGTTTTCCTTATTTTTTTTCATTAACAATTTGTTTATTAAGTTTTCTAACTCTAAAGAACATTTTACAGGGTAGGTAATTCGATGTCCACGCCATGCTGCAGGGGTAATGCAGACAGAATTAGGTTGGTGTATCGAAGACAAGCAGAGAAAAACTGCTTAGTCTATTACGCTACATCACGGCGAATTGGCGCCTTAAAACTTTTTATAACCTTAACATCATAACAGAACCATTAACGAAAATTTGGGTTGGGACTGAGGTTAATACCATCTCTCCGAAAAAAAAGCTTTGTTAAATTTGATAACCAAAAAAAGAATACCAGACACTAGCAAAACAACAGAAGTTTTACCTGGACGTGAGAAAGAACCAAACTACCGAATCGGAACGTGAAACGTGTGCAACCTGATCGCTCATGATACTTTAATAAGCCTAGAAACAGAGGCTGAGAGGCATAGGATGGATATCATTTATCTGTAAGAAATTAGACAGCCAACAATCGGAAAACAAAACTCGAATAGTCACTCTTTATGCAGTAGTGGTCATTCTTCTCGAAATGAATTTAGTGCTGGTTTCCTTGTTGGTGCACGCATACAAGAAGCCGTGTTGAAATTCATCCTGGTCAATGAGAGCATTTGCTACTTAGGGGTACACGGTACATAAAACAATATTTCTCTTATTGCCTTGCATGCACCTACTGAAGGAGGAGGTTATGAAATTAACACCAACAATGATAATGGTGAGAGAATGACTGAGTTTACATTATCAAATAATTTGAGAATTCCCATTACTTTCTTTTCGCATCGATCGATTCATAAGCAGACTTATGTTTTTAAACCGAATGGAAACTCGAAGTCAAATTGATCAAGTACTAGCAATAGCACGTTTCTTTTCGAGCGATTTGGATGTGCGTTCCTTTAGATGTGCAAATATTGGAAGTAACCACTTCCTTGTATGTTTTGAGATAAGGTTCCACTTTCAACGATCAATTCAAAGATCTTTTACTCATTAGAGTATTTAAAAGTTTGTCTTTTAAAGTCCAATCATTTTCAGTGAAGTGTAAGGAACAAACTATCCTATAATAAATACGAACATTTTTTTTTCCACATGATTCTATCCACTACAAATTGATTTATTTTTCTGGAAATTGAAAAACTTTATGTTTTGAGTATGATTTTTCACATTTGTTGAAAACTTTTGCAGGTTTTAACGCAGTTCGGCATTTAAATTTGTATATGTTTTAATAGTAAAACAAATACTAAAGTTCATTAATTAATGAATGAATTAATTTCAATCATTTCATTAACTAATAAATTAACTTATAAATCATACTAAATATATTCTTAATTTAAAAACAGTAGCTTTTCTCATTGATAATAACACAACAAACGTATTATATAAAACTCTGAATGACGTCAATCAAAATCAAAATGGCATCGCTGTCACTCTAGTGAGAATACCTTATTTTCATTTTACCATGACAAATAACTATTTCACTTTAAAAAAATAAAAATAAGCGTCTTGTTTGTTTACTAATTTTACAGATTTGTGGATGTATTTGTGTAAATTTATTGTATTTGCAACTTGATCTAGATTCTCAAAAAATCTAGATTCAGAAAAAATATTTTCAGATCAAAAAAAGAGCAATTTTTTGTGCAAAAAGAATACGAAATGCAAAAAAAAGTTATCTGATAGCTGCTTTTTTTGCTCTTGATCACTTTTTTTGTCAAAAAGAAAACGACATTGTGTTTTCTGAAGGCTGGTATTACTTGTTCAGAAAGTAAATATAAAATATAAAAATCAGCAAACTTGTTTATTTAATTTTTTATTATCGTTATAATTTTATGTCGAATTCTTTTCACCCAAATCCATCAAAAAAAATTGATGTAAATCAAAAATTTTGTTCTTTCACCCAAAAACATCAATTTTTTTTCCGATTTACACTTAGAGTATATATAAATATAGAGAGAACATAACTTTAAAATTGTATGAAGAGAGACATAAGAAATCGTGTTTGCTAATATGTCATATTCAATTTCTCATTTCGCCATTTGCATTTCTGTTATTTACAACAACCAACTATTGTATTAAATTATAAATTAAAAACAATTAAATAATTTAAAACGAAAAAAAAAGTACAATCTATTATTTTTAGTTGTGCTAATTTTTATAAAATGAATAAAAATAATTACGAGAGTATTTTACATTTATTGTGTTATTTCCAGTGATTTTATAATAGTGAACATTTTATTATTTTATAATGCAAATGTGCAAATATTTAAGTTATGTATACATCCTGAAAGTATATTATGAAAACTAGCTGGCGACCAACTTTTCATTATTGTGTAGTTTATTTTTAATAGATAAAAGATTAAAATTTATATATTTGGTTAGAATCAAATCCTAATCTGTCATTTTTCTTATTTCTTTTTATATAGTAGCAGTGAGGGAGAAACTATTATTTTTTTGTGGTAGGTTTTTTTCTTATAGATTTAAAAGAAACTCGCAATAATTGTACAATTTTGAATCAAATGAAAAATTTATGCACGTCTTTGGGAAGACAAACCGGTTTCTCTCTCAGAGAAATAAAGGAAAACAAACAAACAAAAAAACGATTTGACAGAAGATCAATCACGATTAATATTAGTTATGGTGGTCGGTTGGATTTACATCAAAAAAAAAATGTGTATTTTTTCGTAAATTTTTTTGACATTACTAATATCAGCAAAGAAAATTTAAAAAATAAACGTTTTGTTAACGACAATTTTTATATAACTATGAATTGTTTAATTTTGAAGAATTAATTATTGTGTTTTGCATTATATATATACAATAATGTAACTAACATTTAATAAAATAACTCCTAATAAATAAAAAAAACTAAAATGGATTTATTAGAATTAAAATATTATATTTCATTGGGCGAATGAAAAAAGATGCATCATAGAAAAAAACGAAAACGCTTTTCTCTAAAATGAAGTAATTTAAATTGAAAACAAATATGAATGATTAAAACAAAATTATTTTATTTACAAATTAATTGAAACTAATATACATATTTCAATAAGCAATTGCAAAATATGCTATTATACGAAATTTTTCAAATTTAAAAGTAGACAACCGCCATTTAAATATCACTAATGCAAACATATTTCACATCAACTTTTGTTTTTTGTTCTTTTCAGACCCGAATTTATAAATTGATTTAGAAAAGTCAAAAGAAAACCATATCAGATTTGGATTTGTATACATGAAATTGTTAGTGTAATTTGGCAAATAAAATACGGCTATTGTTGAAATTCAACCAATTATGATCAAAAACCAAAAACTATTAATGATTTTGTAGGCAGATACAAAATTTTGATAATTAAAAAAAATTATAATAAATATAACGGCGCCTATGTAAACAAATAAATTGTACGAACAAGAAGCAGAAAAGCACCTTAACAGGCTGATTCTGACATACCCTCACAGATGTAAAAATAGTCATAGCAAAGACTTTTCTCTTAGCTAAGACTAAAACCTCTTAAATGCGATTCTGTATGTATAGTGTAGTCACAACCAAAGAAAATAAACTAAAAGGTATGCTATTGCGCATCTCATCACAAATAATTTAAAAAATGTGACGTCACGTTGTGAGTACTAAATTGTAATACGCGCGAATATAACTAATAAATTTATATACATATATACTTATTTAAATATAAATAACGTTATTTTGATTACTAAAAAAGGTTTTTATTTAAATATAATTTAGTTTAGAGACAATCTTGTCAAAACGTTTTAATGCCAATATCCAAATTTATTGTCAAAGGAACGTTTTCATCAATAATTGAAGATAAATTCGATGGATTTTACCGCTGGTACTTGGCGAAACATGATGAATAATTAATTGTAAATAAAATTTGTTGTTGTAGTATTTCGTAATTGAGTTTTTATTATTGATAAATTAACTAATTTGACTATATTTAAGAGTTTTTTGTAAGCTCCTGAGGATGATGTTATAATCGAAATCCGATCGAGCATATAAATTAAATATAGTCAAATTAGTTAATATATCAATAATAAAAATTTAATTGCGAAATACTACAAGAAGGAATTTTATTTACAATTAAAAATTGAAGAGATTAGTTCTCTTCCTTCAAGATTTGGCTATCGACTTTATTTCTGCTGAAATATAATTGAATTATAATAATTAATAATTAATTCGTAATTAATTGTAATAATAATTAATTCGTGTGATAAATTTGTCATAACCTTATTTGAAGTCCGACATTCAATTATTTGAGATGGTTCAGATTCACATAAAAGTAACATGTTATTTTCTTCCAAATTTTCATCTATCTCCGCAATGACCAATAACCATTAATTCAACTGTAAACTAATTGATAATTATAATGAAGAAAGAAAAATACTAAATTTTCAACCTTTTTGAAATTCTATGACCGATTTTTCACAATTATCACAGGCCAAATTAAAAAATATGAAAATTCTAATAAACCATCGAAATGATCCCCAGATGATAATGTGAATGGTTAAACTATATATTCGGCTTGCTCCCTATATTATACTCTTCGTAGTTTGTGTGGCATAATTGAAGTGGAACTCTTAAAGTCTTAGCACCAGCTAACTTCGTGCATGTAGCTTTGATAAAAGGTCTTTAATTGTAAGCAGTCTACTTTACAATTACCAGACAGTTATTAGATCTAGCAATATCTGCTAACGGACTAACCATTGCCGGTTGCAGAAGTTTTCCAATGATGCAGAAAAAGTAAATGTTTTTGGTTATGTGTCACATCTAATAAAACTCACAAGAAATAATTTTGCAGATCATTGTTTCAATAAAATGTTAATCAAAAGTCTTACAGTGAGTAATTCACGGTATCAAAAAGTTTAAGCTATTAGCAAATGTGGCACATCAGGGTTCCTCGAATCTGATTCCTGGATTAAATGTTCCCAATTTTTTAAACCTTTAAGAATCTTTCTATTTTATAAAAATAGAATGAGTTGCTCGAATCAATTCGAAATGAAAAGGGCGTTTGAGAGAATACCTAAACAGATGGCAACCCTGGCCTAGACATGGTAGCAATTTTAAACAGTATTTGTTTGAGAACAATTACAACAAATGCATTCGAAAATATAAAACCTGCATCTGAAAATATGCAACAATTGTAGTACGATGGTCTGGAATATTTGGCAAGCTATCTATTATTTACATTGAAAGATTCGAGTTTAATAATTGATCATTTTCATGATAGATGTTGTACTTGAAATAAACGTTTTACAGACTTACTTACAGTCTTACTTACAGCCTTTAAAACCTATACCACGTACAGCTGAAGATGCAGCTGCTCCATCGCTCGAAGCAATATTTAGCGACGGTAATAGAAATCCATTGCTAATAAGGAAAAATTATTCCAAAAACTTAATAGACCTTTTGAAAGATGTAGACTGCGATGAGAAAACTAAAACCATTTTCTTCAGGTCTACAATGTATACTTTCGAAAAAACGACTTAAATGAAACAATTTTGGACATAACAACCGTAAAAAGAAAATTAAATAAAATGGTCCATTAAATTATATTTCTGACCAATTTCCTTTAAACCCTTTAAATAAACCCTCTAATTACTATTTTAATTTATTATCATTATTAATAATTAAAATGTCTCAATCAAAAGTATTCTCATAATCAGAATAATCAGATTTTATATATGTATTCTTATACGAGTTTATATAATTTTCGCACATTTTTCCATTTAAATATTATATTATATATTTCAAAAAATAAATTTATTTAATTTTTATCCTTTATTTAAAACAAATTATTTTATTTGCAAAATAAAATAAAATATGAAACCGTTTACGACTTAAGTTTTTTCCATTGAAACGAAAATTAATCAACTCACTACGTGACGTCATGCGCAGAAAAAACCAAAATAGAAACTTTAACAATCATACCTTGTAGTTTATTTTCTTTGGTCACAACTGTGAGAAAGGAGAAAGAAAAGAAAACCTCTTAATGTAAGACCATCAAACATGGTCATCTTAAGGCCCGCTATTCACTTGAGCTAAGCTATATGCGAACTATTTTTTTTGTATATAACTTAATCAAATGGATGACTATACACTTTAGCTAAGCTATAAGCTTAAGTGTATTGCGGGCCTAAGGATCATAATTTAAAGTTTCATTTTTTTTATTTGAATTCTTGTATGAAAAATTATATTAATAAAGGATAAAATATTAATTATGAATTATTGATGTAATTATTATAAAATTTATCTATATTTTATTATAGTTTGAATCAAAATTATAAAACAAAATATATATTGATATTGATTTTAAATAAAATGGCGATTGAAAATTTCATATTTGCAATATCAAACTAGTATTAGTATAGTATTTAATTAAATAATTTTTTATTAATTTTGAATTTAAAACACCATTTAAACAAAACATTTATTTAAACAAATAACTATTTCACTTTAAAAAAATAATAATAAGCGTCTTGTTTGTTTACTAATTTTACAGATTTGTGAATGTATTTGTTGTAACGTAGACTAACAACTAATGAGCTATATGTCATCGAACATAATATTACCTGTTGGTATTATATATTGCCAACTTCATTGTACACTATGCAAATCAATAAATGTCACTTGTCACCTATCATCCGAAGCGTTATCATTTACATTACATGGTGTCAGAATAAAATTCAATTCCTGCGAAAAGTAATAATTAAAACTACAAAATTTGATCGGAAAGTAAAAGTACAATATTTTCTGATCATAATAAACATAAAATCGACGTATAAAAGTTTGTAATTTAGTCGATATTTGAAGAATCGAAAATTTATTCCAAAGAAAAATTCAGCGTGAAAAAATTCACACATATTAATATATTCTCTTTTCAGACAAAAATCTGCAATAAAATAAACTTGTGAATTGCAACCAATAAAACTAATCTTCAACAATGAATTCATTATTCTTGAGACCTCCAAAACCTTTTATAATAACCGAAAATGTGGCAAATGATTGGAAATGTTGGGTTCAACAATTTGAGTTTTTTTCAACAGCAGCTCAATTGGATAAAGAAGATGCAAAACGTCAAGCGGCGACATTGATGTCATGTCTAGGTCAAGAAGCTGGTAAGATTTTTAATACGTTTGAATTAAAAGATGAAGAAATGATTGTGAAAACTATATTAGAAAAATTTACGAATCATTTCACTCCAAAGGTAAATATAACCTACGAAAGATATATTTTTAATAAAATATACCAAATGGATGGTGAATCATTCGATGAGTTTCTTACAAGAAGTAAAACTCAAATTTTAAAATGTGAATTTAAAACACTTACGGATGATTTATTAAGAGATAGAATTGTTGTCGGGATAATATCTCAAAATTTAAGAGAACGTCTCTTAGTAGATGATAAATTAACGTTAGATAAAGCCGTCACTATGTGTAAGTCAAATGAGGTTACGTTCAAACAATTATCGGTAATGAAAAATGAAAACGAAGAAATTAACGCGATTCATAAATTTCCAAATACAAATCAAAAATATAAATTAAATAAAAACAATTTCGGTCCCAGTAAAAAATATGACAATTTACAAAATAAAAGTAGTGTCCAGGAAATTTTTTTCTGTAATCGTTGTAAATCGAAACATGGAAAAAAAAGTTGTCCAGCATATGGAAAGACTTGCGAGAGTTGTGGTATATTAAACCACTTCTCAAAAGCGTGTAGAATTAATAAAAATAAGCGAGTTAATCAAATCGACGATGAAGAGTTCGAACTTGATGACGAAAATTTAGAAATTGCGTATATTAACAGTCTAGTTCTCGAAAGTAGCGTAGATACAGTACACAACAATAGTCTTAGTTCAGGGAAATATGATTGGTACGAAACTATAGAAATAAATAATTCGGAAGTTAAATTTAAACTTGATACAGGAGCTCAATGCAACGTAATAAATAAGGCATTGGCTGATGAATTAAATGCTAGAATTAATAGATCTGAAACGCGTAAGTTAGTTACGTACAGTGGTGCAAAAATTGCAGTACTAGGAGAAGTTAGACTAAAATGCATGGTTAAAAATAAAAATCACGTCTTACTATTTAAAGTCGTTAAAGAAAGTACGATTCCAATTTTAGGTATTAGATCTTGTGTCGACTTAGAATTAATTTATAGAAACTGGGAAGAAAATAAAGTTTTTAGAATTAACGAGGAAATATATAATGGCTTAGGCTGCCTTAAAAATTTTGAATATGACATAGATTTAGTGCCAAATCCAGAATTCAATATAACACCACCACGTCGTATTCCATACGCGATTAGATCTAAAGTAAAAGAAGAATTAGATAATATGGTTAAATATGGCGTAATAAAACCCATAACTGACCCTACACCTGCCGTGTCCCCTATAGTAATAATTAAAAAACATAATAAAATTAGACTTTGTATTGACCCTACAGATGTAAATAAAAATATTTTGCGTCGTCACTACCCGCTCAAAACTCTTGAAGAAATAACAGCAAAAATTAGAAATTCTAAATATTACACCTTGTTAGACTGCAAAAGAGGGTTTTGGCAGATTAAAGTTAGCGAACGATCTCAAAAATATTTAGCTTTCTCTACGCCCTGGGGCCGATACACTTGTCTGCGTCTACCTTTCGGTTTATCATCTGCCCCAGAGGTATTTCAGCAAATAATGAATGACTTATTACACGGTTTGGAAAATGTAGAGTGCTCAATAGACGATATTTTAATTCATGCTTCGACTCTCGAAGAATTAGAAACAAAAACAGAACAAGTAATAAAAATTATTGAAAAATCAGGTCTAAAATTAAATAAAGAAAAATGCAGTTTTAATCAAACATCTATTAAATTCTTAGGACATATTATTTCTTGCGAAGGTTTAAAACCTGATAATGACAAACTAGAAGCTATTCACAATTTAGATAGGCCTAGGAATGTAAAACAGGTTCAACGGTTGTTGGGAATGATCACGTACGTATCCAAATTTATTCCAAATTGCTCCGACGAAACAGCTCCACTTAGAGAACTTCTACGAAAGGAAGTGCAATTCCATTGGGATGAACATCAAGAAAATGCATATCAAAAAATTAAACAATGGTTAACAACACCACCAATTTTGCAATTCTTCGATGTTAACAAAGATGTTAAATTGTCCGTAGATGCCAGCAAGCATGCCATTGGAGCCGTATTAATCCAGGATGATCACCCAATTGCCTACGCATCTAAATCGCTCACAGTGGCTCAACAAAATTATCCACAAATCGAAAAAGAGGCTACTGCGATACGATTTGCCTGTGAAAAGTTTCACGAGTATATCTACGGTAAAAAATTAACAATAGAAACCGACCATAAACCGTTGGAAATAATTTTTAAAAAATCGATACAAAAGGCACCGGCTAGACTACAAAGGATTTTATTTGACGTCCTTCAATACTCACCAAAAATAGTTTACAGAAAAGGCACTGAAATTCCCTTAGCAGATGCATTAAGTCGGGATGTCATAAATAGCGAACCGGAAAAACAAGAAGATGAATTGGAAATTCAAATCATCATCCCTATGTCAGATAACGCCATTGAAGAATTAAAACATGATATTGAAGCTGATCAAAATATGCAAAAACTAATTTCGTTGATTCAAAATGGTTGGCCAGAGAATGAATCAAAAATTCCAGCTGAAATCAAACATTTTTCTAATTTTAAAGAAGAGTTAGCCGTTTATGATAAAATAATATTTAAAGGCGACAAAATCGTTATTCCAAAAACTCAAATTTCAAAAATATTAAAATGCACACATACTGGACATTTGGGAATACAAAGTACCATAAAACGAACGCGACAAATATTCTATTGGAAAAATTTATTTAATGATGTCGTTAATTACATCGAAAAATGTGCAATTTGTCAGCAGACTCAAAAAGGTAATACAAAAGAACCAATTATTAATAAGGAAGTTCCTGATTTGCCTTGGCAAATTGTTGCAACTGATTTATTTACATCAAAGGCAAAAAACTATATACTTATTGTTGACAGTTATTCCGGATTTATAGACTTCGAAAAACTACAATCATTAACTTCAGAAGAAGTTATTAAATACCTCAAGAAAGTTTTTGCAACACATGGTACACCTCAAATAGTGGAAAGTGATAATGGCCCGCAGTATTCTTCACAACAGTTCAAAAAATTTGCGAAGGAGTGGAATTTTGAACATAAGACCTCCAGTCCGAAACATGCACGTTCAAATGGACTAGCTGAGCGCGGAGTACAAACTGTGAAACTGTTAATGAAAAAATGTGATAAGGACCAAACAGATATATTTTAATTTAAAATAATTTATTTAAAATAAATTTAATAATTTTTTGCTTTAACAACTTTTTTTATAATATTTTGTTACATGTTTCAACCATAAATGGTCATTCTCAAACATTTGAAAATATTATGAATCAAATAAAAACATTTTTCATTCAACAAAATTTTTGTTTGATAAAAAGCATACTACAGAAAATTTTAATTGAAATAACTTGAATAAAAATTATTTTTTATAAACAAATTTTAGAAGCTTGCTATTTTAATTTTATGAATGAAATATGATTTTTAACAGAAATTTTAATTGAATTATTCTAAAACAGAATTGTATAAAATATTTGAATTAAAAGAAAGTTTGTCATTTAAAATTAAATTTGGTTGTGTTTTGAACCCTTTGTAAATTTCAAATTCTTCAAGAGAGTCCATTAAAACACCTTGATTACATAAATGTAAAGCCTTCAAATTTTGTTCAAAACTGGTATAATTATGATTGTTATCAACTAAATGGTTTGCAAAAATAGACTTTAGATTTTGTTTATTTTTCTTCATTGGAAGATGCTCTTTGAATCTATCTTTGAAACATCTGCCGGTTTTCCCGATGTAAAACTTTCCACATGAATCACATTTAATTTTATATACTCCTGAACAAGATTCTAATTTAACATTTAATTTTGGTTTAAACATTTTATATAAATTATTGTTTGTGCGGAAGGATATTTTATATTTATATTTTTTAAAATGGTTTCGTAAAATATTTGGCAAGATATTTGTGTATTCCATTGATACATATTTTATATTATTCTCATTGTTAATATTTGGATTATTTAATTTGTTTATTTTCCTTGAAAGTAATTTATCAATAAATTTAGAGTCATATCCATTATCTAAAGCAATAAATTTTATAGTGTTTAGTTCTTCTTGAAAATTTAGAATATTCATTGGAATATTTAGCATGCGATGAATTAGTGAGTTGAATGTTGCTGTTTTTTGTGAATGTGGGTGATGTGATGTTTTATTTATAGTAATGCTAGAAGTTGTAGGTTTCCGATAAATTTTATATTCAAAATTATTATTGTTTTTCAAAATTGTTAAATCCAAAAAATTTATTTGATTATTATCTTCAATTTCAAGAGTAAATTTTATATATGGATGAACATTGTTCAAATAATTTTTGAAAATTTCTATTTGTCGAATTGTACCATTAAATAAAATGAAGGTATCATCAACATATCTTGAGTATGAAATTATTAAATTTTGTTGTTTATTTAAATTTGAGAATATAAATTTATTTTCAAAATAATTTAAGAAAACATTAGCGAGTAAACCGCTTAATGGAGATCCCATTGCAAGCCCTTTTTCTTGAATAAAAAATTTATCATCAAAAGTAAAATAATTTTGTTGTAGAATAACTCGAATTATAATAATCAATTCATTAATTTTAAGTATATTTAAAGTACCAGTGTTTTTTAAATTTTCTTCTAATATATCAATATTTTATACAATTCTGTTTTAGAATAATTCAATTAAAATTTCTGTTAAAAATCATATTTCATTCATAAAATTAAAATAGCAAGCTTCTAAAATTTGTTTATAAAAAATAATTTTTATTCAAGTTATTTCAATTAAAATTTTCTGTAGTATGCTTTTTATCAAACAAAAATTTTGTTGAATGAAAAATGTTTTTATTTGATTCATAATATTTTCAAATGTTTGAGAATGACCATTTATGGTTGAAACATGTAACAGAATATTATAAAAAAAGTTGTTAAAGCAAAAAATTATTAAATTTATTTTAAATAAATTATTTTAAATTAATTTAAACAACTGGAAACCAAACCATCA
Source organism: Diogma glabrata (assembly GCA_963693315.1). Lineage (NCBI taxonomy): Eukaryota > Metazoa > Arthropoda > Insecta > Diptera > Cylindrotomidae > Diogma > Diogma glabrata. The sequence continues at coordinate 268,405,290 of OY856187.1, read as the reverse complement.
TTATTTTAAGTTAATTAACCAACTTAAAATTTTTTTAAAATGTTTAAACAGATATATATCTCGCTTTACAAAATTGGAGAAACACACCACGAAATAACGAATTACAATCACCGAACCAAAGGCTTTTTAGCAGATTAACCCGAACAAATATACCAATTAATCAGAATCTGTTAAAACCAAATGTAATCGAGAATGTCAAAGAGAATTTAACCAAACAACGTAAAACACAAAAATACTATGCGGATAAAGGCACAAAAGAATCAAAAAGTCTTCAAGAAACTGATAAAATTAGAATTCAAATGGGACCTCGAGATTGGATCGGTGGAACCGTTGTTAACAAAACCCCATCACCAAGATCAGTAATTGTACAATCAGACGACGGTAGAGTTTATAGACGAAACACCGAGTACTTACACTCAACTAAAGCAACAATACCGTCAACAAACAGAAGTTGTTCTCTCAATATCCCACCGGAAAATCCTACCGAAGGAAATCAGCCAAGTCAGCAAGATACGCGTGATGAAAATCTTGAAGAACCCCAGCAAAATGATCAAAATACAACGCCAAATCAAGAATCTACACCTGAAACACGTGATCACCCACAACCAATGAACATAGATAGTAGAGTCTCTAGATTTGGTAGAACAATAAAACCAGTGCAAAAACTAAATTTATAAAACATTTTTTTTTAATCATTATATTTTGTTTAAAATAAATAAATAATTATTTCTATCATAATTAATGAATTAAATGTAAAGTAGAAATAATAGCGTGTTGCACACGTAAGTTGTCATTATCATTAACTTAAAAATAAAAAAAAAAAAAAAAAAAAATAGAGGATTAGATATATGTTAGAAAAATATTGACATTGTAATTAAGTTTATTCCATTGTACATGTTCGATGCCAATTAGGAAATAGCTTCAATTGATTGAATTGAATATAAAAAGGGAGATGTAACGTAGACTAACAACTAATGAGCTATATGTCATCGAACATAATATTACCTGTTGGTATTATATATTGCCAACTTCATTGTACACTATGCAAATCAATAAATGTCACTTGTCACCTATCATCCGAAGCGTTATCATTTACATTACATTTGTGTAAATTTATTGTATTTGCAACTTGATCTACCAAAAAATCTAGATTCAGAAAAAATATTTTCAGATCAAAAAAAGAGCAATTTTTTGTGCAAAAAGAATACGAAATGCAAAAAAAAGTGTTTTGATAGCTGCTTTTTTTGCTCTTTGATCACTTTTTTTGTCAAAAAGAAAACGACATTGTGTTTTCTGAAGGTTGGTATTACTTGTTCAGAAAGTAAATATAAAATATAAAAATCAGCAAACTTGTTTATTTAATTTTTTATTATCGTTATAATTTTATGTCGAATTCTTTTCACCCAAATCCATCAAAAAAAATTGATGTAAATCAAAAATTTTGTTCTTTCACCCAAAAACATCAATTTTTTTTCCGATTTACATCAAAAAAAAAATGTGCATTTTTTCGTAAATTTTTTTGACATTACTAATATCAGCAAAGAAAATTTAAAAAATAAACGTTTTGTTAACGACAATTTTTATATAACTATGAATTGTTTAATTTTGAAGAATTAATTATTGTGTTTTGCATTATATATATACAATAATGTAACTAACATTTAATAAAATAAATCCTAACAAATAAAAAAAACTCTAAAATGGATTTATTAGAATTAAAATATTATATTTCATTGGGTGAATGAAAAAAGATGCATCATAGAAAAAAACGAAAACGCTTTTCTCTAAAATGAAGTAATTTAAATTGAAAACAAATATGAATGATTAAAACAAAATTATTTTATTTACAAATTAATTGAAACTAATATACATATTTCAATAAGCAATTGCAAAATATGCTATTATACCATGGTATAACGAATATAAGGTATTCTTGACAGCTAATCGAAAATTTTGTATGACGTCATCCGGCGTAAATATAAAGAAACAAAAAATGTTTTAATTTGAAAATTAGAGAAAATATAATTTTTACGTTATGGTTTTCCTTATTTTTTTTCATTAACAATTTGTTTATTAAGTTTTCTAACTCTAAAGAACATTTTACAGGGTAGGTAATTCGATGTCCACGCCATGCTGCAGGGGTAATGCAGACAGAATTAGGTTGGTGTATCGAAGACAAGCAGAGAAAAACTGCTTAGTCTATTACGCTACATCACGGCGAATTGGCGCCTTAAAACTTTTTATAACCTTAACATCATAACAGAACCATTAACGAAAATTTGGGTTGGGACTGAGGTTAATACCATCTCTCCGAAAAAAAAGCTTTGTTAAATTTGATAACCAAAAAAAGAATACCAGACACTAGCAAAACAACAGAAGTTTTACCTGGACGTGAGAAAGAACCAAACTACCGAATCGGAACGTGAAACGTGTGCAACCTGATCGCTCATGATACTTTAATAAGCCTAGAAACAGAGGCTGAGAGGCATAGGATGGATATCATTTATCTGTAAGAAATTAGACAGCCAACAATCGGAAAACAAAACTCGAATAGTCACTCTTTATGCAGTAGTGGTCATTCTTCTCGAAATGAATTTAGTGCTGGTTTCCTTGTTGGTGCACGCATACAAGAAGCCGTGTTGAAATTCATCCTGGTCAATGAGAGCATTTGCTACTTAGGGGTACACGGTACATAAAACAATATTTCTCTTATTGCCTTGCATGCACCTACTGAAGGAGGAGGTTATGAAATCAACACCAACAATGATAATGGTGAGAGAATGACTGAGTTTGCATTATCAAATAATTTGAGAATTCCCATTACTTTCTTTTCGAATCGATCGATTCATAAGCAGACTTATGTTTTTAAACCGAATGGAAACTCGAAGTCAAATTGATCAAGTACTAGCAATAGCACGTTTCTTTTCGAGCGATTTGGATGTGCGTTCCTTTAGATGTGCAAATATTGGAAGTAACCACTTCCTTGTATGTTTTGAGATAAGGTTCCACTTTCAACGATCAATTCAAAGATCTTTTACTCATTAGAGTATTTAAAAGTTTGTCTTTTAAAGTCCAATCATTTTCAGTGAAGTGTAAGGAACAAACTATCCTATAATAAATACGAACATTTTTTTTTCCACATGATTCTATCCACTACAAATTGATTTATTTTTCTGGAAATTGAAAAACTTTATGTTTTGAGTATGATTTTTCACATTTGTTGAAAACTTTTGCAGGTTTTAACGTAGTTCGGCATTTAAATTTGTATATGTTTTAATAGTAAAACAAATACTAAAGTTCATTAATTAATGAATGAATTAATTTCAATCATTTCATTAACTAATAAATTAACTTATAAATCATACTAAATATATTCTTAATTTAAAAACAGTAGCTTTTCTCATTGATAATAACACAACAAACGTATTATATAAAACTCTGAATGACGTCAATCAAAATCAAAATGGCATCGCTGTCACTCTAGTGAGAATACCTTATTTTCATTTTCCATGACAAATAACTATTTCACTTTAAAAAAATAATAACAAGCGTCTTGTTTGTTTACTAATTTTACAGATTTGTGAATGTATTTGTGTAAATTTATTGTATTTGCAACTTGATCTAGATTCTCAAAAAATCTAGATTCAGAAAAAATATTTTCAGATCAAAAAAAAAGCAATTTTTTGTGCAAAAAGAATACGAAATGCAAAAAAAAGTGATCTGATAGCTGCTTTTTTTGCTCTTTGATCACTTTTTTTGTCAAAAAGAAAACGACATTGTGTTTTCTGAAGGTTGGTATTACTTGTTCAGAAAGTAAATATAAAATATAAAAATCAGCAAACTTGTTTATTTAATTTTTTATTATCGTTATAATTTTATGTCGAATTCTTTTCACCCAAATCCATCAAAAAAAATTGATGTAAATCAAAAATTTTGTTCTTTCACCCAAAAACATCAATTTTTTTTCCGATTTACATCAAAAAAAAAATGTGTATTTTTTCGTAAATTTTTTTGACATTACTAATATCAGCAAAGAAAATTTAAAAAATAAACGTTTTGTTAACGACAATTTTTATATAACTATGAATTGTTTAATTTTGAAGAATTAATTATTGTGTTTTGCATTATATATATACAATAATGTAACTAACATTTAATAAAATAACTCCTAATAAATAAAAAAAACTAAAATGGATTTATTAGAATTAAAATATTATATTTCATTGGGTGAATGAAAAAAGATGCATCATAGAAAAAAACGAAAACGCTTTTCTCTAAAATGAAGTAATTTAAATTGAAAACAAATATGAATGATTAAAACAAAATTATTTTATTTACAAATTAATTGAAACTAATATACATATTTCAATAAGCAATTACAAAATATGCTATTATACGAAATTTTTCAAATTTAAAAGTAGACAACCGCCATTTAAATATCACTAATGCAAACATATTTCACATCAACTTTTGTTTTTTGTTCTTTTCAGACCCGAATTTATAAATTGATTTAGAAAAGTCAAAAGAAAACCATATCAGATTTGGATTTGTATACATGAAATTGTTAGTGTAATTTGGCAAATAAAATACGGCTATTGTTGAAATTCAACCAATTATGATCAAAAACCAAAAACTATTAATGATTTTGTAGGCAGATAAAAAATATTGATAATTAAAAAAAATTATAATAAATATAACGGCGCCTATGTAAACAAATAAATTGTACGAACAAGAAGCAGAAAAGCACCTTAACAGGCTGATTCTGACATACCCTCACAGATGTAAAAATAGTCATAGCAAAGACTTTTCTCTTAGCTAAGACTAAAACCTATTAAATGCGATTCTGTATGTATAGTGTAGTCACAACTGTGAGAAAGGAGAAAGAAAAGAAAACCTCTTAATGTAAGACCATCAAACATGGTCAACTTAAGCCCGCTATACACTTGAGCTAAGCTATATGCGAACTATTTTTTTTGTATATAACTTAATCAAATGGATGACTATACACTTGAGCTAAGCTATAAGCTTAAGTGTATAGCGGGCCTAAGGATCATAATTTAAAGTTTCTTTTTTTTTATTTGAATTCTTGTATGAAAAATTATATTAATAAAGGATAAAATATTAATTGTGAATTATTGATGTAATTATTATAAAATTTATCTATATTTTATTATAGTTTGAATCAAAATTATAAAACAAAATATATATTGATATATTGATTTTAAATAAAATGGCGATTGAAAATTTCATATTTGCAATATCAAACTTTGACGTCTCATGTTGTTTTATAAAAATTTTGAAAATTTTATATAAACTTTAAGGAAAAACTATCATTCATTTCTCACAAATTTATTGCAAAATTATTAATATATGGCATAATTTTCTGTTAATTGTATATATGTATATTATTATTAAATAAAATACATTTTTGATGTAACCAGGCTGATTCTGACATACCCTCATAGATGTAAAAATAGTCATAGCAAAGACTTTTCTCTTAGCTAAGACTAAAACCTCTTAAATGCGATTCTGTATGTATAGTGTAGTCACAACTGTGAGATGTCAAAAAAAAACCTCTTAACGTAAGACCATCAAACATGATCATCTTAAGCATCATAACTTAAAGTTTCATATTTTTCATTTGAATTCTTGTATGAAAAATTAAATTAATAAAGGGTAAAATATTAATTATAAATTATTTATGTAATTATTATAAAATTTATAATAATTATCTATGTTTTATTTTAGTTTGAATCAAAAATATAAAACAAAATATATATTGATATATGTATATTGATTTTAAAGAAAATGGCGAATGAAAATTTCATATTTGCAATATCAAACTTTTACGTCTCCTGTTGTTTTATGAAAATTTTGCAAATTTTATATAAACTGTAAGGAAAAACAATAATTCTTTTCTCACAAATTTATTGCAAAATAATTAATATATGGTATAATTTTATATAAATTATTATAAAATAAAATAAATTTTTGATTACTGAAAATGGCGTTTGGTATTTTCACAAACAAAAATTATTGATACCTTAAAAACTTTTATAAAACATAAACTTTATTTTTATAAAAAATTATTATATAATATACCATAATTCATAATAATAATTTATATGGTATTTAAATTATTTAAAAAGAAAATATGACATTTTATAATAATTTTGTTTATAAAAATAGCCGTTTGAAAGATCTCCAAAATATATTTGTAGAGTTATTATGAGGTTTTTTATGACAACGTTCACAGAATCGCAATTAAGGTATTCCTCTTAAAAAAATTGTCATAACAAAAATAATCATAGTTAAGACCTCTTAACTCAGAATCAGCCTGTAAGATTGATATTTACTAAAATGGCGGTTGAATATTTTCACAAACAAAAATTATTAATACCTTAAAAAATTTTCTAAAACATAAACTTGATTCTTCTAAAAAATTATTATATAATATACCATAATTCTTAATAATAATTTATATGGTATTTTAATTTGTATTTAAATTATTTAAAAAGGAAATATGATATTTTATAATAATTTTGTTTATAAAAATAGCCGTTTGAAAGATCTCCAAAATATATTTGTAGAGTTATTATGAGGTTTTTTATGACAACGTTCTCAGAATCGCAATTAAGATATTCCTCTTACAGGCTGATTCTGAGTTAAGAGGTCTTAGCTATGATTATTTTTGTTATGACAATTTTTTTAAGAGGAATATCTTAATTGCGATTCTGTGAACGTTGTCATAAAAAACCTCATAATAATTCTACAAATATTTTGGAGATCTTTCAAACGGCTATTTTTATAAACAAAATTATTATAAAATGTCATACTTTCTTTTTAAATAATTTAAAGACATATTGAAATACCATATAAATTATTATTAAGAAATATAGTAATATTATATAATAGTTTTTTTTATAAAAATCAAGTTTATGTTTTGGAAAATTTTTTGAGATATAAATAATTTTTGTTTGTGAAAATATTCAACCGCCATTTTATTGATTGAATATCAATCTTGAAATATATTTTATTGATTTATGTACAATTAATATAAAATTATACCATATAATATATTGATTATTATTATTTATTTTGCAATAGATTTGTGAAAAAAAATGATAGTTTTTCTTAAAGTTTATATAAAATTTGCACAAATAGAACAACATGAGACACCAAACTTTGATAGTGCAAATATATAATTTTCGATCGCCATTTTATTTAAAATCATTATCAATATATATTTTGTTTTATATTTTTATTCAAACTATAATAAAATATAGATAATTATTATAAATTTTATAATAATTACATAAATAATTCATAACTAATATTTTATCCTTTATTAATATAATTTTTCATACAAGAATTCAAATAAAAAAATATGTAACATTAAATTATGATGCTTAAGATGACCATGTTTGATGGTCTTACGTTAAGAGGTTTTTTTTTGACATCTCACAGTTGTGACTACATACAGAATCGCATTTAAGAGGTTTTAGTCTTAGCTAAGAGAAAAGTCTTTACTATGATTATTTTTACATCTGTGAGGGTATGTCAGAATCAGCCTGTTAACCCTTAAGACCTCTTAACTCAGAATCAGCCAGTTAAGGTGCATTCGATTTGACTGAAATAACTGAAAAAACAACAATTGTATACAATTTTTCAGTTGTTTCACTTACATCAGTCTTTAACTAATATAATTGTTTTCAAAACAAATTTATCCCAAAAATAAATAATACATCTGTAATCTGTTTAAGTTTTTGTCCCATCTTTCATCTCTTGTTGCGTGATATATGTCGAAAATTCATTGGTAAATATGGAGGGGCTGAAATCTCACAGCTCTGAGATATCAAGACTTCGGTCTGGGTAAAGGATTTTGATATAGTTTTCGGCAAAAAACTTTCACGAGGACATGGTTTTTAGTTTTGGGCAGCGATGTATATCAAACATAACTCTTTGTTAAAGTACAAGTATTTTTTATATCTGTTTAAAAATTTATTACAAAACTAACACGAAACATCAATACGTTGCCGGAAAATTATAATCAAAATTCCAAAAATATTGTTAAATTAAATAAAATCAAACTTTTTCAAAATTCCAAAAATATTCTAAAAATTAGAATGAAATCAAATATTTAAACTTTTTCTAAATTCCGATAATAATCCAAAAATTCTTAAAAATTCGAACTTTTCCAAAATTCTAAGAACATTGCAAAAATTCCTACAAAATCAAAAATTAAAACTTTTTTCAAAATTCCAAAAATTATAATAAAATCAAAAATTAAAAATTTTTTAAAATTCTAAAAATATTCCAAGAATTCTTACAAAATCAAAAATTAAAACTTTTTCCGAAATTCTAAAAATATTGCAAAAATTATTACAAAATCAAAATAGCAAACTTTTTCAAAATTCCAAAAACATTTCAAAAACTATAACAAATTCAAAAATTTCCATGTTCAATTTCATTTTCAAATACATTTACGTCATAAAAACAGCTACATTTTTTTTTCCAAAAAATTGGCTAAAAAATAAATGATTTGACATTTTTTGACCCACTTGACAACATTTTTTCGACAAACTTATAATGCCATAATTCTCAATAATAATAATAAAATTTCATTTCGAGCAAACAATTTTATTTTTTCCAAAAAATTGGGTAAAAAATAAATAAAAATCTCTCTTTTGACACACTTGACAACATTTTTTTTGACAAACTTATAATGCCATAATTCTCAATAATAATAATAAAATTTCAATTCAAACAAACAATTTTATTTTTTCCAAAAAGTTGGGTAAAAAATAAATAAAAATCTTTCTTTTGACACACTTGACAACATTTTTTTGACAAACTTATAATGCCATAATTATCAATAATAATAATAAAACCGAAGTAGTTTCATTTCAAACAAACAATTTTTTTTCCAAAAAATTGGGTAAAAAAATAAATAAAAATCTTTCTTTTGACACACTTGACAACATTTTTTTGACAAACTTATAATGCCATAATTCTCAATAATAATAATAAAATTTCATTTCCAACAAACAATTAATTTTATTTTTTTTTCCAAAAAATTAGGTAAAAAAAAAAATAAAAATTTTTCTTTTGACACACTTGACAACATTTTTTTGACAAACTTATAATGCAATAATCTAGTTTTTGATCTCACATACCAATCCCGACCATCAAGATTCCCCCAAATTTAATGTTCCTACTCGTAATCACTTAAAATGAACGTTTTTTCAGCCAAAAATATGAAAATTTGCTATTTTTGACACACATAATGATTTTTTTGACACACTTCCGGTACAGTTATCGAACACAGCGTCCTTTCGGACCTGCATCTTGTGAATACCTATTTTTAGAAAAAAAAATTTTTGAAATCCCTCCAGCCGTTTTCCCTGTAGTGTAGGTAATGACGGCGGCCGGCCGGCCGACAGACAGACATACATTTTTTTTTTTTTTAGAATCAGGAGGTCCTAAAACGTCGAGAAATGTCAAAAAAAGTGGGGGTAAAAATTTCACTTTGAGCTCATGAATGTAATACTTAGGTCTTTCAGACCGAAGTAATACTTATAAGTATTGATCTGGGCTTGTATGGCCGAGTGTGTTAACGTGCTAGACTATACACCTTAGGTTCGAGGGCTCAGTTCCGGTCAAGTCCAAAATGGATTTTACCGAAATAGAACTTCAGAACCGATCGGTAAAGTACGGAAGTTAGAGAAGGGATATGGAAGATTGAGGTAGATAAAGTAAAATGGAAATAATACACAATGATAACCAATAAAACAGATATGAAATTGACAAGTAGAAAAATAGATACAAAAATTGGCTATATGGACTGAAAAATGTCTTCAATGACATACGTCGCTGCCAAATAAAGTAAAAGTAAAAAAAGTATTGATCTGTGGTATAATTGTGAGGCTGGTTGGTATATTCTGGGCAAATTTCATTAAATATTTATAAAACGTTATTATTTATATATTACATATTTTTAAGTTTTATTTTTTTGCCTTATCTTTAATTGTATATTTATCATAAGTTTTAGTGGGGTCATAAGGCTCCCACCGACTAGCAGGAAAAATATGTTTATTTCGTTCATACCACGACCTCAACAAAACCTTCCCCGCATGAGACTCTTCTTTTTCAATAGTTGCGTCGGAAATCATTCGTATGTCATCATGAACATCAAATTGAAACAACGGTCCACTTTTCCCTCTGGCTTTCGTTACAATAAAATCATAAAAAGTATAATGATGCGGTAAAATTAAATCTTCCTTTACGTACATTAACTGATCCGCCATAACAGTTTTGAGTTCCCCAAATTCTTTTCTTAGCACTTCTAAACATTTTTGTAGAAATTGATAAATTGAATTTCCTTTTTTCATCGTAACACTTCGTCGATGTCCAGATCCATCCCAATAACTGAACGTTATTGTAATCTCTTGATCTTTTAAAGCTTGTTGTTGACCAGCCCATTCTTGACGTAACTCTTCTCTCAGCCGATTCTCACGTTCTTCTCGTTCACGATCTGGCAAAAATGATGTATCAACATCTGGATTCTTTTTAATTTTCTTCTTAATCGGTTCAATTTCTGTTTTTTCAATCCATTTTTCTTCTTCACTCTCACTTTCATTAACAAATCTATCATTTCCTTCGTCATCCTCCTCCAAATTAAATGACAATGCTTGGATTTGTTTTCGTTGTTTATTTTTTTCAGCTTGCTTTGCTTCCAAGGCACGTAGTTTTTCTTTGTCTTTTTCTTCTTTTTTTTGCGCTAATTTTTTTTCGCGTTCTCTTACTATATCTTCCTGTTTCGCTTTCATTTCATCCAGAGTAACAAGCCCAATTGTGGAACTTTTAAGTTGTTGTTCCACAGCATCATAGTGGCTTGCAAATTTATTCTCTATATTATTTAATTTTAAATCTTCTTCGATTTTCTTCTTACGAAATTCAATTTCTTGCTGTGCTATTTCACGTTTTTTCATTAACTGCATTGCACGGCCAGCTTCACTGGCAGCACCCTTGTAATGCGCCATAAGTAGTAAGATATTGTGTTTATTTCCCGTAATACTATTAAAATGAAAAACTATTTTGAACAAGACAATTCATAATTCATATGTCAAATATTATATAGAATGAAGCTATCAGCAATTAAATTTGTAGTTCATTTTAAGGTAGCCTCCACTGCACGCATACTAACACAAGCGTTTGCTAACTGTATATATTATAAATGTTTGAATTTTAAATGCTTGAAGATAAACAAAATCAAATCGCCATATTTTTGTTGAATTATCATAAAATCACTGATATTTTTGTCTACAATTCTTGTAGAAAAAAATATCATGAAAAATGTTATGACATTGATAGAACTAGTCTTCACGTGTGATCTCTTGTATAACTCGATTGTAGATGTTACGTGAAGACCCACAGTAAGTTAAAGTTAACGTTAAGTTAACGTTACCGACTGTAAATCGGGCATTAGGCGTGCTATACACCTGAGCTAAACTATGCAAAATATGCGAACTATGTTTTAGGTAGATATCATATAAAAATCTACCTATTGCAACGTACTTCATCTCGGAATTTCGGAAAAATTCTGGTGCCAATCGACTATAAATGATAAGCGGAGACGGAAAATCAAAATGAAAAAAAAATTTATATATATATATATTAGACTGGTCGTTAAAAACTAAATTTTCCGAGACGCCCCCTAGAAAAATTCTTTGTGGTCAAAAAACCACAACGGCATTATTTTTTTTTTTTTTTTAAATCAAAAGAACACGTGCCGCAAAATCGTCGAAGTTGAATTTTTGAAAAATTCGTAGATTTTTTCAAATATCTCATAAAATATGCAGATGTCAAAAAAAATCAAATAGCCATTTTTGTAGGAAATTTAATTCTCTACAGAAAAGGTGTATGTCATTTTTTCCCGAAAACGTATAGTTCTCAAGATATTTTGAAAATGAACTTGTAAGTTTTCGTAATTTTTAAAAAACATAAAAAATAAAGATGATGGAAAAGTCCTAATTTTTTTCTTATGCTATAGAATGAAATGTATAAAAAAATAATCGTGACAAAAAAATTAAAATTAGTACTTTTTCGTCGAAATTTTCATCATTTGGTTTTACGAGTTTTGAAGAATTTCAAGTTTTATTTCAAAATATCATCAGAAATATAGGTTTTAGGAAAAAAATGACTTGGACCTTTTTTGTAGAAAATTAAATTTCCTGCAAAAATGATTAAGTGATTTTTTTTGACATCTGCATATTTTATGAGATATTAACAATTTTATCAAAAAATAAACTTCGATGATTTTGCGGCACGTGTTCTTTTGACTTAAAAAAAAAAAATTAGTGCCGTTGTGGTTTTTTGACCACAAAGAATTTTTCTAGGGGCGTCTCGGAAAATTTAGTTTTTAACGACCAGTCTAATATATATATATATATATATATATATATATATATATATATATATATATATATATATATATATATATATATATATTATATATTATATATATATTATATATATATATATATATATATATATATATATATATATATATATATATATATATATATATATATATATATATATATATATATATATATATATATATATATATATATATATTTAAATTTAATTTTCTACAAGAAAGGTCCAAGTCATTTTTTTCCTAAAACCTATATTTCTGATGATATTTTGAAATAAAACTTGAAATTCTTCGAAACTCGTAAAACCAAATGATGAAAATTTCGACGAAAAAGTACAAATTTTGATTTTTTTTGTCGCGATTATTTTTTTATACATTTCATTCTATAGCATAAGAAGAAAATTAGGAGTTTTTCGTCATCTTTATTTTTTACGTTTTTTAAAATTACGAAAACTTACAAGTTCATTTTCAAAATATCATGAGAACTATACGTTTTCGGGAAAAAATGACATCCACTTTTTTTGTAGAGAATTAAATTTCCTACAAAAATGGTTATGTGATTTTTTTGACATCTGCATATTTTATGAGATATTTGAAAAAATCTACGAATTTTTCAAAAAATCAACTTCGACGATTTTGCGGCACGTGTTCTTTTGATTTAAAAAAAAAAAAATAATGCCGTTGTGGTTTTTTGACCACAAAGAATTTTTTTAGGGGGCGTCTCGGCAAATTTAGTTTTTAACGACCAGTCTAATATATATATATATATATATATATATATATATATATATATATATATATATATATATATATATATATATATATATATATATATATATATATATATATATATATATATATATATATATATATATATATATATATATATATATATATATATATATATATATATATATATATATATATATATATATATATATATATATATATATATATATATATATATATATATATATATATATATATATATATATATATATATATATATATATATATATATATATATATATATATATATATATATATATATATATATATATATATATATATATATATATATATATATATATATATATATATATATATATATATATATATATGAGCAATTTCACGAAGATTCAACATCGTTTTGACTTGACCCCTTTTAATTTTGATTATTTTTTGTTTATAGATAGTCTTTGATAAATAAAAAATACAAGTTCTCTTAGAATTTTTTTTTTCGACCAGGGGTCTTCACAGGGTGCCCCTCAATTTTTGTCATTTTGTGATGTGAGTGCATTTTGACGAGCGATTGTAGAAAAACTACTCAATCGATTTTCATAAATGATATGTCGTTGAATAGGTATTAGAACAAAGTTTTTAAAAATGTACACTGTTAATTTTTTTAAATAATTTTTAACGGTGTAACATAAGAAAAAAATGGTGT
>OY856187.1:268159528-268387028 GCA_963693315.1 Diogma glabrata | reverse complement strand
GCAATAATTGTAATATTACCTTTATCACTTGTTGAAATGTGGATATCTGGATTTTCCTTTAAGAACTTAGTTGTTTTTTTCATTGCCATTAAGAGGAACTTATCAATACGATTAAATTTTGTTTTATTTTTTATATGATTTGTGATAATATAAGTCAAATGAGAACGTATTTGCTTACGTAAATGATCATCAGTATATTTTGAAATAATAAACTCTATGTCAGCAATTAATTCTAATGTTGGTATTTGTTTAATGGGAAGTGTAAATTTAGGACCCAAACTCAAAAGAATCATCATCTCCTTTGGTACATCTTTATCTGATATATTTTGAATAAATTTTTCATCTAAATTAATATTTTCCAATGTTTCTTGTTCAAGTTGTAAACGTACAAATTTAGTGTATAAATGTTTATTATTTTGTGTAAGAAATTCATTAAATTGTATTGTTTCTTGTACATCAGTACCCTATTTCACCAAACTTACAAATTTGTAATTTCATACAAATTTTAACAAAATTTGTGAAAATTTGCATGAAATTACAAATTTGTAAGTTTGGTGAAATAGGGTACAGGTGCGCAAAAATCCTTGAAATATTTTATATTAAAATTACAGTCAGCAATTTCAGCATTTAAAATCACTTTATTTAGTTGTTGCACAGCATTATTAACTTTAGAATGTGCTTCTTTACATTTTGAATTAATCGAAATTCGTTGTGTTTTATGTAAAATAAAAATTGGAGTAATATTCCATCTTCTACATTTAAGCAAAAACACAAGACGCGCCATTTGATAAGCTAATTTTTTAATACTAATCAATTCATTTTGATTTGAGATGTTTAGCTCATTAGACATATTTTGTCGTGAAATATCCACTTGGTTTGAGAGTGGATCACAATTCATATTATAAACTTGTTTAGCCGGGTTTAAAATTTTATATTTTATTATTTTGTTTTTCCTCAATTTACCCCGTTTAATTGAATATAATTTTTATTAATAAATCTATATATTTCGGGCTAGGCCCATCTTCAGGATTATTAATAAAAATAATAAAAAATTATATCACAATAAGAAAAATGATGATGTCATAAATCAAGCATTACTTAAAATTGATTTTACTCCACTTTTTTGGTATTCATATGTTGATGACCATATTACATCTATTCCTGAAAGTAAAATACAAATGGTCCTTGATGCATTGCATTCGTATGATCCTAAAATCAGATTCACATATGAAGTTGAACAAAATAGCATATTAAATTATTTGGATTTAAGTATTCATCATTTGGATAATGGAAAGATTATAACTAATTGGTATCATAAAGAGATTGCTTCTAATCGATTATTAAATTACTATTCTACACATCCACGTAATATGAAGTTAAATGTAGCTAAATCTTTTATTCGAAAAATATTTCGACATAGCCATATAAACTTTTGGAATGATAATTTAAAAATAATTTATAACATACTTCGTACTAATAACTACCCTAAAAGTTTAATTGATAAAATGATTAGTCAGGTTCGTAATACTAATTTAAATCAATTGGGTCATAGTTATAATTATCTATCACTTGATCAAACAGCTAATAATATGGTATCAAATAATGAAAATTTAAATAAATATGCATCATTAACTTATGTTCCTGGTCTAAGCGAAACACTTTCTCGCTCTTGTTCACAGTTTGTTTCTAATATTAAAATGGCTATGAGGCCTAAAAATAAAAATAGTTATATTTTTACAAATTCAAAATCAAAAATACCTAAAGAACAACATAGTGGTGTTGTTTATAAGGTTGATTGTAATAACTGTAACACAACATATATTGGTGAAACAATTCAAAAATTAGGTGTTCGTATGGATCAACATAAATATGATTCTAAAAAAACTTCAGTCACTAATAATTGTTCTGCACTTGCTAAACATTCTATAGAAAATAAACATGAATTTAAATTCGATGATGTTCAAATTTTGGCTAAGGAAAGAAATAAAGCTAAATTACAGATACACGAGGTGTGCCAAATCATAAAAAATGAGGAAACAATTTGTAATTTTAAAAGTGATAAGAAGGATTTTTCGAATAATTATTTTAATTTAATCCGATTGTTCTAAAATTTAAAGTAACTTTAAGCTTTTCACTTGATTACCATTTTTTAAGTTAATTATAACATAGTAGCTCATGTTAAATTGTATATCGTTTTTTGTTTATATAATTTATGTCAAAATGTTATTTTTCTTATTGTGATATAATTTTTTATTATTTTTATTAATAATCCTGAAGATGGGCCTAGCCCGAAATATATAGATTTAATAATAAAAATTATATTCAATTAAACGGGGTAAATTGAGGAAAAACAAAATAATAAAATATAAAATTTTAAACCCGGCTAAACAAGTTTATAATATGAATTGTGATCCACTCTCAAACCAAGTGGATATTTCACGACAAAATATGTCTAATGAGCTAAACATCTCAAATCAAAATGAATTGATTAGTATTAAAAAATTAGCTTATCAAATGGCGCGTCTTGTGTTTTTGCTTAAATGTAGAAGATGGAATATTACTCCAATTTTTATTTTACATAAAACACAACGAATTTCGATTAATTCAAAATGTAAAGAAGCACATTCTAAAGTTAATAATGCTGTGCAACAACTAAATAAAGTGATTTTAAATGCTGAAATTGCTGACTGTAATTTTAATATAAAATATCTTAAGGATTTTTGCGCACCTGATGTACTAGAAACAATACAATTTAATGAATTTCTTACACAAAATAATAAACATTTATACACTAAATTTGTACGTTTACAACTTGAACAAGAAACATTGGAAAATATTAATTTAGATGAAAAATTTATTCAAAATATATCAGATAAAGATGTACCAAAGGAGATGATGATTCTTTTGAGTTTGGGTCCTAAATTTACACTTCCCATTAAACAAATACCAACATTAGAATTAATTGCTGACATAGAGTTTATTATTTCAAAATATACTGATGATCATTTACGTAAGCAAATACGTTCTCATTTGACTTATATTATCACAAATCATATAAAAAATAAAACAAAATTTAATCGTATTGATAAGTTCCTCTTAATGGCAATGAAAAAAACAACTAAGTTCTTAAAGGAAAATCCAGATATCCACATTTCAACAAGTGATAAAGGTAATATTACAATTATTGCTAACTTATCTGATTATGAAGATAAAATGAATCAATTACTAAATGATGATGAGAGTTTTGAGATATTACGTATTGATCCAACGGCAACACTTGAAAGAAAAAATAATAGATTGATTAGTACATTGAATAATAAAACGCACCAATATATTACACAAGAAATGGCTAAGAATCTCAAAACTTATATTTCAATTCCTCCTCGTATTTTTGGTCAAATTAAAATACATAAACCTAATAGAAATATACGTCCAGTTATCTCTACTATAAATTCTCCATGTTATAAATTGGCTAGATTTCTGTCAAGAGTTTTGAGAGATTCGTTTACTTCTAAATATACTTTAAAAAATTCTACACAATTTGTTAAGAAAATTATCAAACAAAATATTCCTGAAGAATTTAAATTGATTTCATTTGATGTAACTAACTGTTTTACAAATATCTCACCTCAATTGGCATTAAAAATAATTGAAAGAGATTTTGATGAATGCATTAGTACAAATACAAAAATTCCTAAGAAAGAATTTCTGAATCTTTTAAGTTTTTGTTTGATTGATTGTAACTACTTTAAATATGAAGAAAAATTTATGAAAATGAAGAATGGTTTATTTATGGGGTCTAGTTTAGCACCAATTTTGGTACAATGTGTTCTTGATGATGTCATAAATCAAGCATTACTTAAAATTGATTTTACTCCACTTTTTTGGTATTCATATGTTGATGACCATATTACATCTATTCCTGAAAATAAAATACAAATGGTCCTTGATGCATTGCATTCGTATGATCCTAAAATCAGATTCACATATGAAGTTGAACAAAATAGCATATTAAATTATTTGGATTTAAGTATTCATCATTTGGATAATGGAAAGATTATAACTAATTGGTATCATAAAGAGATTGCTTCTAATCGATTATTAAATTACTATTCTACACATCCACGTAATATGAAGTTAAATGTAGCTAAATCTTTTATTCGAAAAATATTTCGACATAGCCATATAAACTTTTGGAATGATAATTTAAAAATAATTTATAACATACTTCGTACTAATAACTACCCTAAAAGTTTAATTGATAAAATGATTAGTCAGGTTCGTAATACTAATTTAAATCAATTGGGTCATAGTTATAATTATCTATCACTTGATCAAACAGCTAATAATATGGTATCAAATAATGAAAATTTAAATAAATATGCATCATTAACTTATGTTTCTGGTCTAAGCGAAACACTTTCTCGCTCTTGTTCACAGTTTGTTTCTAATATTAAAATGGCTATGAGGCCTAAAAATAAAAATAGTTATATTTTTACAAATTCAAAATCAAAAATACCTAAAGAACAACATAGTGGTGTTGTTTATAAGGTTGATTGTAATAACTGTAACACAACATATATTGGTGAAACAATTCAAAAATTAGGTGTTCGTATGGATCAACATAAATATGATTCTAAAAAAACTTCAGTCACTAATAATTGTTCTGCACTTGCTAAACATTCTATAGAAAATAAACATGAATTTAAATTCGATGATGTTCAAATTTTGGCTAAGGAAAGAAATAAAACTAAATTACAGATACACGAGGTGTGCCAAATCATAAAAAATGAGGACACAATTTGTAATTTTAAAAGTGATAAGAAGGATTTTTCGAATAATTATTTTAATTTAATCCGATTGTTCTAAAATTTAAAGTAACTTTAAGCTTTTCACTTGATTACCATTTTTTAAGTTAATTATAACATAGTAACTCATGTTAAATTGTATATCGTTTTTTGTTTATATAATTTATGTCAAAATGTTATTTTTCTTATTGTGATATAATTTTTTATTATTTTTATTAATAATCCTGAAGATGGCCTAGCCCGAAATATATAGATTTAATAATAAAAATTATATTCAATTAAACGGGGTAAATTGAGGAAAAACAAAATAATAAAATATAAAATTTTAAACCCGGCTAAACAAGTTTATAATATGAATTAATTTTTTAATATTAAACTCTGTTCACGATAAACTTAGGTTTAAAAAGGAATTCCTTATGTGAAACTACACTGGATAAATAAATAAATAAATAATATGTAACCCAAAACTTCCTTCAACTTTTAATTTAAGTTTTTAAGGTTAATTGGAAAAAATTTAGCGGGTATGCGTATAAAATTTTGCAAAAAAATTTTTTTGCTCTATGCCTTGGGACACCCTAATATATATATATATATATATATATAGATTCTAGTTACACATGTATAAAGGAACAAAATTTTGACCGGCGCCCTTCAAAAATGCAAAATAAGAAAATAAGTGCCACCCTAATATATATATATATATATATATATATATATATATATATATATATATATATATATATATATATATATATATATATATATATATATATATATATATATATATATATATATATATATATATATATATATATATATATATATATATATATATATATATATTATATATATATATATAATATATATATATATATATATATATATATATATAATATATATATATATATATATATATATATATATTAGGGTGGCACTTATTTTCTTATTTTGCATTTCAAGGGCGCCGGTCAAAATTTTGTTCCTTTATACATGTGTAACTAGAATCTGAAATTTATGCTCAATTGAACAATTTTATCACGTGGCGACTTTAGCTCAAAGTTGAGAAATTTCAAAAAAAATATATCTTATCAACTTAAAACTTGGAAAACTCGAACAAAATAAGTAAAGGGTCCGTCACTGTGACATGGCCTATGGCCCTTTGTAGTATACGTGCTAGAACAAGTTGAGTCTCGTGCAACCTGTCCGTCCCTATATAATTTAAAAGTGTCTGTCAATAGGTGTGACGCAATGTTAAATCGAAAGACACTTTTCATATAACATAATGTCAATCTCTTGTTACTTTACGCAAATAACTTATTTAATAAGTTAAATAGAAAAATTAAAGAAAACAAAAGTTTTTTATAATTTTACTGTTACTCTATACATATATCAGCTTGTCAGGCCATCTTCTGGAGTAATCCAGATTACTCCAGAAGTTGGCCTAACAAGCTGAAATATATATAGAGTAACAGTAAAATTATAAAAAATGTTTGTTTTCTTTAATTTTTCTATTGAACTTATTAAATAAGTTATTTGCGTAAAGTAACAAGAGATTGACATTATCTTATTTGAAAACTTACGCCAAGTGCCAATGGCAAACAGTGTATAATTTAAAATGTATAATTTAAAATTTGGGAGCTTCATTGGATAAATTTATTGAATACCAAAATTCATCCCAGCAATTCTCATCGCCTCTAGCAGTATCTGGATTATCTCTTATTTGTTCTGAAATTTTTGTTTTATTAAAATCGTTTGTTTTATTTTGTGATTATTGCGGTTGGTTTATTTTATTTTTGTTTTAATTTTAAAAATATGGCTTCCCCAAACAATTCTCCCTTGCGTGCTGCCTCACCTGTGAATGCATTGGGTGTTAATGAAGCACCCATGTTAATGACTAATCAGCAGTTAGCTGATATTATCCAAGGAAACTGCTTGCAGCAGTTTGCCCATCAACAGTTCATGGCACAGCGACAGATGCACCTTGCTCACAACCTCCAACAACTGAACCAGATGTAGCTACAGTGAGCAATATTAATTTTGTTAAATTTAAAGCTCCCCAAAATTTGTTTGACCAAAACGCAATTGTTTAGTTCAGGATGTTGAAACTAAAATTTTTTAGTTCGAATGTTAGGTCGGAAATGACCAAATATTCACATGCATTAAGTGCAATTGATTCACGATTGCACAACAAATTGGCACCGTCACTAGATGTTTTTTAAAAGGTTTAATATTTCCTCAACATTTTTAAAATCACATCCATGCACATGGAGTAACTTAAGTGAATACAAAGAAGCGCAAAAAATTGTAAGTTGTTTAAAGGTAGACGCTGACTGATATCTTCTTCAGTCCCGCCTGTTTTTGCTACAGTACAACCAAGGTACACAAATTTGTCAACTTCGTCCACTTGTGTATTGTTGATGGTAATTGGTGTTATCGTTTTGGTGTTCAATCTCATAGCCTTTGTTTTTCTGATATTAATGTTGAGACCGACTTCATGTGCAAGGGTTGATAGCTTCTGTATTTTCTGCTGCATGTCCGTATATGTGTGTGTAAGTAGACAGATGTCATCTGCGTAGTCTAGATCATCGAGCCGTCTTGTTGTATTCCATTGGATTCCATTTGACTTGCATCATCGAGCTTCTCATGATACTATCTAGTACTATTAGGAATAGTAGCGGGGATAGTACACAGCCTTGTCTCACTCCTCGGTGGTTGTAGTATTCATCACTTTGCTGTCCTTTGTATTGTATTCTGTTTGCAGCATCCCGGTAAATTTCTTTGATTAGATCAACTATTTTCTTCGGGATGCCCATTTCACAAAGTGTCTTCTATATTGCGCTCCTGTTGATTGAGTCGAAGGTGCGTTCGAAGTCCACGAAGAGGAGATACAATGGTGAATTCCATTCATTTGATTGCTCAATGATGATACGGATTGATAAGTTCGGTACAGCTTCTTCCTGGTCTAAAGCCGGCTTGTTCATTTCTTAGTTTCATGTTAATTGATGGAGATATTCTTTCTAGAATGATCATTGCTAGTATTTTCATTATTGTGTTGAGCAGAGATATACCTCTCCAATTTTTGCATTCTCTTAGATCACCTTTCTTTGGATTGTTATGGTTAAACCTTCTTTCCATTTGGTTGGTATTTCACCTTCGTTCCATACATCAGCTAGTGGTGTTAGAGCTTCTGCTGTTGTGTTTACATCTGCTTTGAGTAATTCTGCTGATATATTATCTGTACCAGCAGATTTGTTGTTCTTGAGTTTCTGTATGGCATCTCTAACTTCCGTTCCGTTGGTGGATGGATGCTAATAGTTTCGTTATAGTTGTCATCCGGAGACTGCAAGTTATTTTTCTTGTTGGTGGCAGCTGTCTTCGAAGTATTCTTTCCATCTATTTAGCTGTTGTTCATGAGTTGTGAGGGTTTGACCAGATTCATCCTTTATTGGTGGAGTGTTTGTATATTTGTTGGTGACCTTTCTCACGCATTTGTGTAGTGTGCGCATATTTCTATTAGCTGCTGCTGTTTCCGCAGTTTTGAGAATGCTTTCTGTATATCTTCTGCGATCATTCCTTGCCATCTTTTTAACTTGTTTTGCTGTACTTTCATATTTGTTGCGGATCTCGGTTGTGTTCTTGTGACACAACTGCAACTTGAGCTGTCGACGCTCTTCAATTTTCTTCCATGTATCATCGCTAATCCATGGTTTCCGTGATTTGTCTTGGTAGCCTAGCACATCTGTAGCAGTTTTGATGTAAGCTTCTTTAACTTGTTCCCATTTTTCATCAATGCTGGTGATTTCGTTGTTTGGTAGATTGAGCTGGAGCGACTCTTTGAAGATGCTATTTGTATTTTTGTCGCTCAAACTATTGATGTTAAATTTCCTCTGGCATGACTTGTTGTTTTGTTTTACAGCGGCTGGTTTAATTTTGAATGTCGCAATTACCAGTTGATGGTCGCTGTGTATGTCTGCTCCTCGTTTTGCTCTGACGTCTTGTAGTGAGGATAGAAACTTCTTATTCACCAGTACGTGATCAATTTGATTCTTGGTTCTTCCATTTGGTGATGTCCAAGTGTATTTGTGTATGTTCTTGTGTCTTGGGAACTTGCTGCCTCCTATGAATAGTTGATTTGTGACACAACAATCGATGAGCCTTTCTCCATTATTGTTACGTGTTGATTCTAGTGCATTTTTGCCTATGACTGATTCCATTCCGGTGTTGTCGGTTCCAATTTTGGCATTGAAATCCCCTTGTATTACTTTGATGTCATTTTGGTATGCACTAGCCAGCGTTGCTTGGAGCTGTTCGTAGAATTCATCTTTTGTCGCATCATCAGCTTCTTCGGTAGGTGCATAGCACTGTATGATCGTTGTGTTTCTAATTTTCGATTGGAATCTTGCTGTTATTATTCTGTTACTGATTGGTTTCCATTCGAGAAGTGCTTTCTTTGCGTTAGGTGTTGTTAATATTGCTACGCCTTGTTCATGTGTGTTGGATTTACCAGAGAACATCATATAGTTTCCTTCACTTGTTGTTAACTCTCCGCTGTTTTTCCATCTTACTTCACTGAGTCCTAGTATCTCGATGTTATATTCTTTCATTACTTTCTCAACTTGTGCTAACCGCGATGTTTCTGTCAGAGTTCTGACATTCCAGTTTCCTACTCGTGTCCGGGTACGATAGCTAAGGGTCGATATTTTATTATTCCGGTTTGTTTTGCTTTGTATCTTTCTAGTATGCGTTTCTTTAATCATATGAATTTCGGATTCACCTTTAAGATTAACGGGTGATTGGGCCATCGAATCCTTGCCAGTTTCCAGGGCTGCTGGATAAGGTATACTGGCATACCGTGGGCGAGATATTCCTGCTTCAATGTGATTCAATCGTATTTCCATATTTTTTCTGGTGAAGTTCCCAAGCGGTCACCCGTTTAAGTTCGCAACCTTCCCAGTGTTGCTTAACTTCCTTGTAAGTGATGTTGACTTATCCACTTCTCCATCTCGCCTACATATATATATATATATATATATATATATATATATATATATATATATATATATATATATATATATATATATATATATATATATATATATATATATATATATATATATATATATATGTATATATATATATATATATATATATATATATATATATATATATATATATATATATATATATATATATATATATATATATATATAATATATATATATATATATATATATATATATATATATATATATATATATATATATATATATATATATATATATATATATATATATATATATATATATCCCAGCTAACACAGTAGGTGGATTTTAGCTCAAATATAGGTTGATATTATCTGTACAAAATTTTAGTGAACATTCTCATTTACCCTAAATTTATGTATAATAAAAGGTTAAATTTAACCTAAGTGTCGTACTTTTTCCATAAAAATATTGGTTAAATTTTCATGTAATTTTTATGTAATATGCTGGTTAATACGTGATTAAGTTTAACTATAATTTAACCAAATTTTAAGTTAAATAAGTGCAAATGTTATGTTATATTTTAGCTAATTATTAGTTAAATTTAACTTGCTTGTTACACATGCAAACCACAAAATGTATGCTCCGAAATTCTCCCCTAATGATCACATAAGCTTATTTTATAGTAGACTACAAACTAATATTATATTTTCAATAATTAATGTTTTTTATCGAATACCGAAAAGAAAATTGAAAATCAAAGTATTCAGTTTAAAAAAAAATAAATATTTAATTGTATTTTTAAGGGTTGTTCTCATTATTTTTTCCTGTTTTTGTTTTATGTATAAACAAGATCGAACCTTTCTTTATGTATGAACATTTAAATCCATTCAAAAATACGCTCCAAAGAATGTTTAAAAATGTTTATTTGAAGTCGGTTTTGAAATTGTCATAAAAACCTATTTTGTCCTTAAATGCATTAGTTTGAGAGATAGATAATATCGTATCCATAATTCCTAGCCATAAAATTATTTACCTGTTATTTAAGTTAAATTTTGTCAGGTGTTTCATGAAATAACTTAAATTTATCCTAAATTTTTTCACGTATTTTATTTAATACATGTAAATTATCTAGCTATTAAGTGGCAAATTGATCATATAATTCTTATCTAGAATACATTTAATAGCTACAATATCTGAATTTGGCAGAGTAAATTCATGTATATTTCATGTAACAGCTGAATACAAAACTAAGCAAGTGCAAATTATATGTAATTTTACTGTACCAAAGTCAGATATTGTAGTTATTACATGTTTTTTTCATGAAAATTACATGTAATTGAACCATTCATTTTTCTTTAACCTTACTTTATTATAGGGCTGTCATTCTACCATAAAAAAAGCTAAAAAATAATATTAAAAGAAACAAAATTTTTTAAAAATTGATTGAAAAAGCACCTTATTCTTGTTTCCTGAGTTTTATTATTTTTTATTATATACGCATTTCGAAAGCTAAATTTTAAAGTAAGATACATTCCATATTTCCATTATATACCGGTGGTTTAATAAAAACCCATTTTAAAAAATTAATAATCTAACTACAGAAAAATATAAAATATAAAGCAAAATGAATAAATCTAATAAAACAATTAAACCATTAGAGAAAATAAACAAAACTAGTAGGGTAGGGTGTGACCATAGCGGCCACGCCAAGAACTTCCCGTTAAGTTAAATAGGTAACATAAAGATATTTTCTTAAAACTTTAATAAATTGAAATTCTCTTTCTAAGACTTGCAATTAATCGTCATATTTTAATCTTTTGGTTACACTGGAAAGAAGATTTTCATTGCACCATATATTTAAAAAAACTAACGGTGGAGTCTACTTAAAGTCTACTTTGTCAACGTTGCTAAAATTTTTTCGATTTTTATCATACAATAACACCATTTTTAGGGTTTCGTACTTTGAAAAAGTAAAAACGGTACCCTATTGGTGAGACTTCGGTGTCCGTCCGAATTTCTACATAATCGATTTTCTCAAAAACTATGAGTGCTATCAACTTGAAATTTTTTACAGTTATTCAATGTATTTGTCCACGCCTACTGACAACAAGAAAATTTTGAATATTATTTTTTATCAATATTTTATGGACATTGATAAGGAGATAGTAAAACAAAAGTTTGTTTTAAGGAATCGAGTTTGGTTTAAAAAAATCAAAAACAATCCAAAAATCCAATCCTTGGTTGTTATAATTTCAAATGTTCATTGGAGGGGGTTGAGAGTAAAAATTACGAAAACAAAATATTTTTGGTCATGTCAAGTGGGGGGTATCATATGAAAGGTTATTTTTTTTCTAGTCTAAAACAGTTTTTTTTCTAATTTTCGAAAGCACAGTAATGGACTTATTTTAGAAAAAGTGAAATTTTAGTTTTGTCCCCCCCACTTATCTTCGAACATTACAAAAGAAAAAATTTTAAAAAATTCACGGTTGTAGGAACTTGGCAATAAAAAATGAAAAATTTTTTTTGGTCGTTATAATTTCAATTGTTCTTTGGAGGGGGTTGCGAGTAGAAATTTTGAAAAAAAAATATTTTTGACTTGGACAAGTGGGGTGTCATATGGAAGGTGATTTTTTTTGTAGTTCAAAATAATTTTTTTGTATTTTTCGAAAACACGGTTTCTGACTTATTTATAAAAATGTGAAAAGTTGTTTCTCTCCCACTCTTTATCTTCGAAGATTACAGAAGCGAAAAATTGAAAAAATTCACGGTTATAGACAATGTTGTAAAGATTGAACGAAAACTATAGCGGTTAGCTAATTATTTCAGATGTTCCTTAGAGGGGGTTGAGAGAAGAAATTTCGAACAAGTTGCAAAACGACTATAAACATTACAAAAACCTTATGCTCTAAGTTTCAACAAAATTAAATGTCAAGACTGAGAAGTCTAAAAAAACAGTTGTTCAACGAACCACAGACATCCTCCCCTAATCCTTTGCCAAATTTTGAAAAAAGCTGATTCAAAATAGCACATTTTCCATATTCAAATAAAACCGGATGCGTTTGCGGCTCATTTTAATTCAAAAGTTTCATCAAGTTTTCATGCGTTTGAGTAATGAAAATAACGCCTATTTTTCAAATTTTCTTAAAAAAATTCAAAAAGTAAGATAGCAATTGTTTATACAAATGTCATTATAAATGGCTGAAATGATGAAAAACAAAATGGGAGGTAAATAATCTTGATAGCATTATTTATTCTAGTAATACTTGCAAGAGATGATATTCAGTTTTTTGGAAACCCCTAAAAAATAAATGTACTGATTTCATTAGAAAAAGACTGGGCTGTAGGTTACACCAAGATATATCGATTGTGACCATTGAAGTTGAAATCGGATCATCCGTTGTTGAGAGAGCGTTGGACAAATGTTTGTCCACATACGATGATACACACGCACATACCCACACACACTACATACTGCCAGCTAAAAATAGCCTAAACAGCTTCAGGTGGTCTTGAAACGTAAAGATATTATAAAAATTTCGATTTCAAAAATCGACCCAAAAACAATAACTTCTCATATCGGAAAGTTAATAAACAGTTGACCAGGCAATCTCCTCTCGAACCTCTGACCTTTTTGTCAAATGTAGAAAATAACTCAGGTTTTTGATATTCAAGTAAACACGGATGCGGTTGCAGCTCATTTACATACAAAAGTTTCATCCGGATATCATTCGTTTGCATAAAGAAAATAACACGTAGTTTTTTCACATTTTGTTAAAAATCTCAAAAACTAAGATAGCAATTGTTTATACAAATGTCATTATAAATGTCTGACATGCTGACAAGCAATATGGAAGCTTCATGACCTTGATACCATTATTTATTAATCTCATGATATTTGCAAGAGATGATTTTCAGTTTTTTGGAAACCACTAAAAAACAAACGATATAATTTCGCTAGAAAAGGACTGGGCTCTAAGTTACGACAAGATACATCGATTGCGACCATTTTCGTTAAAATCGACCTATCCGTTGTTGAGAAATCGTTGGGCAAAAATTCTCCACACAGCGATATACACATACATACACACACACACACACATACAGACTGCCAGCTAAAAATAGTCTAAACAGCTTCAGGAGGTCATGAAACGTAAAGATATCAAAAAAATTCCGATTTCGAAAATCGACCCAAAACAATAACTTCCCATTTCGGGAAGTTAAAAATGAATTTGACAAAAGAAGTAAACCGAAATAATAACAGTTTTATGGTGTGTCCGTGGTGTGTAAGCTTCGAAATGTAAGCTATAAACCAAAAATCAAAACTGAGCCAAATGAGAAACCAGGCATGTATAAAATATCCTGCAACGACTGTGAAAAATTTTATGTAGGTCTTTCTCAACGCAAAATAGGACAACGCCAGAAAAAACACCTTACAGAAATAAAATACAAAAGTGCTGAGAATCCTAGCGTTGCCGCTCATATGCCGCTCAACAACACGTCACCATCAAATTTAGAGCTCATAAAAGAGATTAATAATCTAAAACACCTAGAAGCGTACGATTTTTTTTCATTGAAAAAGAAAATCAATTAAGCCCCGGTATCCTGATGAATAATAAAGAAGGAAACAAAATCTAATTTATTTAACCTAATAATTAAAAGACCGCCGAACATTTCGTCGCTTTAATAATGAAACAACGTATTCGCAAAAGTGTAGTTTCGAGATAATTGGGTTTAAAGATTTTTCGATTTTCTGATTTTCGTAAACTCGGCAGCACTAGTGAATGAATAAAGATAAATTGGAAAAAAAAATTCTACCAATTACTCTTGATTAAGTTCCCCACAGCATATTAAAATTTCACATTGGTACCTGCTGGCTTTTCTACCTAAAAAGAGGTGAAAAGTCAATCAGGTACCTTATACGTTATTTAATATTTGTCGATTACGATTAAGCCTAAAACTGATTATTATTGAAATAACGCATGATATTCTTAGAATTTTTTATTTAAATGAACCGGCCCATCATGTAGTCACGAATGATGCTTATACAATATTTTATATTTACCATTTCGTGTGGTGATCGTAATGTATGTAAAATATACGACACTGATTTTGCCCAAGTTATTATTCTGTAGGCATTGGAATATCGTACATGCATTTACGCTTTTATTTTTGAAACGCTGTTTCAATATTTAGCCAAATTCAAATTTGCATTTACGTTAATTATATCAATATATTAATTTTCACCCCCAGTTATAAAATAATTGGAAAATGTTAAAACGCCACTCTATAGAGATCCTCATGGGGAATGCAGGTCACCCATTATATAATAACAGCGTATAAATGGCATACGTTATTTCATTATTAAAGCGACGTATAATAAATAAATCACCTAAACTATATTTATGACTGAAGGATATCCACCCATTTCGGACATACCATAAAACTGTTATTATTTAGGTTCACTTCTTTTGTCAAATTCATTTTTATTTTTTTTATTTTTTTAATTTTCTCTAATGGTTTAATTATTTTATTGTTTTATTAGATCCGTTCTTTTTGCTTTATATTTTATATTTTTTAGTAGTTAGATTATTAATTTTTTAAAATGGGGTTTTATTAAACCACCGATATGTATATAATGGAATGTATCTTACTTTAAAATTTAGTTTTTATATACTATAGGTGATGAAAGCATAGCTTTCGAAATTCGTAAATAATAAAAAATAATAAAACAAGAATAGTAAACATGAATAATAAATAAATGTTGAATTGCTCAATAAACTGTTTTAAAAGCTCCTCTAAAGATGATTCATTTCAAACTGAGTCACGATAAATGTGATATTTTTAATTTAATATTCTTTTAAAAAAAATATAACAGCGCTGTTAATGAAATCTTGTTTTGCAAAGCCCATTGCCTTAGTTCGTTCAACAGATCTATTTTAGTTTGCGCGTTATGCTCATATTCCAGATGTTCGCGCATCAATTCCTCATCAATTCCTCCAATATCTGCTTCTGATAATAAAAATTCAGCATTTTCACCAACTTGGGATGTACAATCATCTGGCATATCATCGTCACACTCTACATTTTCAACACAAGTAACACTAACGGGGATATCGGTCATAGCATTTTCTGCTGGCAAATTGTTTTCAAAAATGGCATTCAGTTGTTGTGGCGGTGGCCGATCCATTTCTTCATCCGTTGACACATTTGATGCATCAAATCGTGCTTCGAATTCGGCCGCTCTCTTCCGCCGCATTATGTAGTATCTACCGTTTCTCTTAACTTTCTTTTTCAGGGGCATTTTTCACTATTTAAAAGATCGTTAGTGAGAGAAATATATAATAAAGACTGTATCCGAGCGATTTGATCAATTGAATCGAATTGTCATCGCAAAACGAGATTTGCTATAAATCTTTATGGATACTTATAAACACATTTACTTATTATATGTATTATATGAAAAAGACAGCAAAAACTTAGTAAACATTCGTTCACTAAGCCAAATTAAATGCAATATTACATGTAAAACTCGACCTATTTAACTTAACAGCAGTCTGAGAATTTTTTTAAAGTTTCAATGTTCCGTAGTTATGTTAATTTTAGGCTATTTAACTTATTTCATGAAATAACTGTTGCAATGTCAGCTAAATTACCGCTAGCTACACAACAGGTAATAAGTTAAATACATGTATTAGATACACTTTTGTAACTTAAATTTTCACTTAATACATGAAATACATGTACTATCTGTATTGCATGATATTTTTTACTTAAATTTGTATACTTAATATGTTAAATTTACCTATTAACTTATTTTTTTACACCAAAAACATATTAACTACAATTTTCGACTAGAAATACATGTACATTAATTAGCTGAAACAGTCATCTATTACCTTTTTCCACATATTTAACCAAACTTTTACTTAAATTTAACCAAATCCCAAAATGGTTCACCTAAATTTCACTAAGTGTGCTGGCTGGGATTTATATATATATATTATATATATATATATATATATATATATATATATATATATATATATATATATATATATATATATATATATATATATATATATAAATCCATATATATTATATATATATATATATATATATATATATATATATATATATATATATATATATATATATATATATATATATATATATATATATATATATATATATATATATATATATATATATATATATATATATATATATATATATATATATATATATATATATATATATATATATATATATATATATATATAATATATATATATATATATATATATATATATATATATATATATATATATATATATATATATATATATATATATATATATATATATATATATATATATATATATATATATATATATATGAGCAATTTCACGAAGATTCAACATCGTTTTGATTTGACCCCTTTTAATTTTGATTATTTTTTGTTTATAGATAGTCTTTGATAAATAAAAATACAAGTTCTCTTAGAATTTTTTTTTTCGACCAGGGGTCTTCACAGGGTGCCCCTCAATTTTTGTCATTTTGTGATGTGAGTGCATTTTGACGAGCGATTGTAGAAAAACTACTCAATCGATTTTCATAAATGATATGTCGTTGAATAGGTATTAGAACAAAGTTTTTAAAAATGTACACTGTTAATTTTTTGAAATAATTTTTAACGGTGTAACATAAGAAAAAAATGGTGTAATTGAAAAAAAGATGGCACTAACTTTTTTTTTTTTTTTTTTTAAACTAAATTGAAGCTTATTTTATATCTAACAACTTGAGAAAGTTTAGGACTAGCATCATTTTTTGTTTTAGAGATAAAATTCGTTGTGCATATGACTGTCGGGAATCAGTTTTTTTTGTTCTGAAGAAAAAATATAAAAATGGCGATTTTTAGATTCAGATTTTTTTTTTATGTTAAATATCAAATATTTTATTATTAAATGAACTTTTTAAAAAGCAATTTCAGTCAAGTTCAGCAAAATTTTGCGACATTTTGACTCGACCCTTTTTAATTTGGTCTATTTGTAATGAAGCGCTTTCTCCTTGGCGAACCAATGAGAAGGACATAGCAGGAAGCGTACCTAGCGAGATTGATTTTCAAGCCCCAAACTAGCTTCAGCCCATGGGAACGATAAAGTAACCCTGCTACTTCAGCACAAATACAGACATGTACGCTATTCACGAAAAATTGCAGAAATGGAAAGAAATACAAGTGGAAAAACGAAGACTCTGGCGACCCCTGTTGCGAAAGACCCACGATCAACACGTCCAACCCCTACGTTCACTCACATACGCCCACACACGTACACACACACCCATTCACACCCCTTTATCATTATGACCTAATTAATAAAGTAAATTCACTCACCCCATGATTAAACTCCGTCCTCCTATTCTGCTTCCATCAGCCCTCCATCCGCACGTGGATCACGTTAGGAATCTCTCAAAAATATTTGGTATGATAACAATGTTTAATGAAGTCGCACGTACAAACGTGGTACGAAATGTTAAGTAGAAACGTTATGTATATTCGTAAAAATCTTTGTAGAATCAACAAACCTATTGTAATTGAGGTAAAATTTTGTTGGATCGAAAATGATGTGATTGATGTAAAATATTGTGGAATCAAAAATGATGCAATTGTTGTAAAATATGGTTGAATCAAATAATGATATAATTGATGTAAAATATGGTTGAATCAAAAACGATGTAATTGTTGTAAAATATGGTTGAATCAAAAATGATGTAATTGATGGAAAATATTGTTGAAAAAATGATGTAATTGTTGTAAAATATGGTTGAGTCAAAAATGATGTAATTGTTGTAAAATATGGTTGAATCAAAAAACGATGTAATTGTTGTAAAATATGGTTGAATCAAATAATGATATAATTGACGGAAAATATTGCTGAATCAAAAATGATGTAATTGTTGTAAAATATGGTTGAATCAAAAAAACGATGTAATTGTTGTAAAATATGGTTGAATCAAATAATGATATAATTGATGGAAAATATTGTTGAATCAAAAATGATGTAATTGTTGTAGAATATGGTTGAATCAAAAACGATGAAATTGTTGTAAAATGTGGTTGAATCAAATAATGATAGGTAGAAACGTTATATAACTTTGTAAACTTTTGTTGGATCAAAAATGATGTAATCGATGTAAAACATTGTTGAATCAAAAACGACATGCAGCAACGTTATATAAGTTTGTAAAATTTTGCTGAATCAAAAAAGAAATGTTGTAATTGACGCCAGATTTCATTGAATCAAAAATGACATGTAGCAACGTTATATAAATTTGTAAACTGTTGCTGAATCAAAAATGTTGTAATTGATGTATACTATTGTTGAATCAAAAATGATACGTAGAAACGGCATATAAATTTGTAAAATTTTGTTGAATCAAAAAATGTTGTAATTGATGTAAAATATTGTTGAATCAAAAATGATGCGTAGTAACGTTATATAAATTTGTAAAATTTTGTTGAATCAAAAAAAATGATACGTAGTAACGTTATATAAATTAGTTGTTGAACCAAAATGAGAGGCAGAAATGTCAAACAAACTAGCAATCATCAGCGATAAATAATTCTGTATTCATAAACGTTGAATACAATGATATTTAGAAATGTTAATTAAACTTGCCATCAACAGCGTTGAATAATTTTGTAGTTGTAAACGTGGAATAATATGTTTGATTATAGTTGACCAAGTTGCATAAGTACCAAACGACCACTTGGTACCAATAATCGTTGAACAAAATTCCGAAGTAAATGCAGTAACTTCACCCGTGACAATTGTAATATGTTCTTTTAGGAGTATCAACCAGTGCGGACATGGAATAATTTAACTAGGCACGAATACGATTTTTCTTATATTTATTGAACAATAATATTAATTAAAGGAGTTAATAACATTACTGGCACGAATTAATTTGCCTATACACGAATGAAGTAATGAACAGCTCTTCACATGCATTAAATAATTTTACTATGTAAATGTTACACAAGCACTAATTGCAACATCTAATTTTGCTACCTACTAAAAGTTAATAAATAGTTCAATAAATTACACAAACACTAATTGTAATTTCTAATTTTGCTAGGTACAAAAAGTTAATAAATAGATCAATAAATTACACAAACACTAATTGTAATTTCTAATTTTGCTATGTACAAAAAGTTAATAAATAGTTCAATAAATTACACAAACACTAATTGTAATTTCTAATTTTGCTATGTACAAAAAGTTAATAAATAGTTCAATAAATTACACAAACACTAATTGTAATTTTTAATTTACTATGTTCGTTTTTTTTTGTCGGGATAGTATTAGAAATTTGTATATACATTAACTGCAACATACTAATTTTGGTTGTAAATAAACGGATTTACAAAGTGTATATACATTAACGGCAACATACTAATTTTGCTTAAACAGATTTTCCAAGTGTAGATACATTAATTGCAATATACTAAGTTCGGTGGTATTTAAACTAATGTCTAACGTTTGTAACCACTAATTGTAATGAAGGCTTTTCGATTTATACATTTACTACTTGCCATGAATGAAATTTGGTTTGTGCGTACACCAATTGCAATGAACTAACCTTAATTTTATAGATAACTAATTGCATTTAAACTACCGTGTAACGTTATATACACGACTGGGAATTTATTAATTTTGATTATTATACACATTAATTGCAATATATTCATTCGGATTGCCATTCAGCTAATTGTTAAAGGTTATAAACACTACCGGTGATTAATGAATTTTAGATTAGTATACACACTACTTGTAATGAATTAATTTAAGATTTTGTATCTACACCAATTGCAATGAAAATACTGTGTCAAGTTTATAAACACTAGTTGCAACATAATAACTTTCATTATAAACATATACTTGAGGCTTTCAATAATTGGATAACCACAAACATTAAACTATGGATCCCACGGTCAACGTTCTCATGTAATGAGTCTTCTTTTACTAAATAATTCCATAATATTCATTACCTGTGGTTCCAGTTAATCCTTTCGTTGGTTTTGTAGCTCTTCAATTGATATCTTAGTTGGTTCAGTAACATCCAAAAAAGGTAGATTTGTTTTTACTGAGATTATCCTCTCCGAAATCACACAAATCACCACACCCAAAATATTCGGCGGGTAAACGTCAACAGCAAAAAAAAATTAATATCACAACAGCTGGCGGTTGTTTTGACATCCAATTGACTAAAAGACGTCAACACAAGAATCAGAATGTAATAGAATAAGAGAATGAAAAGGCTACAGTGGCTCATTATATAGCCAAATTTTGTAGTCTCGCAATAACTCGAATACAGTGTTTAGATGAGAGATAATTAATTTACATCAGATTTTCAAATTATTGGGAACTTATTATAGTTCACGAAACCGTTTGCTACTTGATAATATTGTACTAAAATAAGGTTGGGATCCAGAATATTTCCGACACATCCATGATATTTATAATTGAATTCAAAATGAACTAGATGCAGATTCGATCATGGATATGATGTTTGGAAATTTAATAACTACATTCGGCAATATCAATACAGTGAAGTTCGGATCAAACACGGAAGGATTGTTGAAAGCAAAACACTCATACAAAGACAAATCAAATGGTCAACAAAGCAAAAATAGCAATTCGTTGTATGTTGACGATTGGAAACAAAATACACGTAGCTGTTGTGAGGTTTTGAGAATTTCGTTGTTTCATTACGGTTTGTGTTTTGAAACAAAAAAAGTTCAAACTCAAGTAGTAAGGCGAGAACAATCGAATGGAAGTATAACGCGCGTCAATTTTAGTGCGTTGTAAGATTAAATTCTGATTAATTTTTAGTGATTATACGGATGATGATTAAGGAAAATTATTAATTAATTCAAATTAACCAATATTGTGTTATATTAATGAATAAATAATTCAAGGTAATTAGTGTAATTTTCTTTCTCCCATACGTTTGTCCGGCTATTGCAGATTTAGTAGATTTTGAGAAATATAAGGAAACTATGGGTTAAGGAAACTACATGAAATATGACTATTGATGACGAAGGGATGAGAATCTATTACAAGTGGTACAGATTAATATAAGGAACAACAACTAAGAAAACTGCGACTGTAATACACTGCGTTCTGACATTATGCCAGACTATCCATTACAGAACAAGTGCTTTTTGGACGAACACCTACGACCAAAAAGAAGTTGAAAAAGGCATAGGCTGGTCGCCAATAGACCTTGTATATACATATTAGCTTGGTGAAGCACCTCGACGTACCACAGATTAGCAATCAATGCGATCAGTATTACAAACTCAGTCTTAGCAGAAACAAAGTAACGAAGTATCTAAGAATATACAAAAAAAACTTATGGGAGGGGTATCGATAAAATCAGTATTCTACTCTATTGCAAGCGGTGGATAACTAAAATCTTCCAGACCCAATTTCGGGCAGATCTGGGGGTTCCCGAGACTCTAAAGTCACAAAAAAATTGATTCAATCTGCTACAGATCGGAAGGAGAAACACCGTAGGACCGACTTCTTTAATGAAACATCCGACACAATTTCGTTTTTACGTTATGCGGGCTCGCAACCCACACCTGAACTAACACGAGTCTCATGCGTCTCCGACTCGCTAGCCGGGCCACACTGTTGTACGCTTCCGTCCAAGTGACTCGGAAGGTTGTTCACGTAGATTCAAGGTAACCAACTGAACCAAATTCAAATACGTTCAATCACGGAATTTACACTTATAAATAGTCAAAACAAAAAAAATTTTTGAAGCAAGACCCGAACACCACAGCTGATACCCGCTTACTGAACTGTGAATTCAAGACGAAACTACCCTCATATGGCCGTCGATAATCTTGACTTACAATGGCGGTAAAACACAAGCGAAAGTTACTAACATAGGGACAAAAGAAATTATCACCGATATTAGGCACGAATGTCCTTGGAATGGTAAACACCTCTACGTTTAGAAGCCAGGTCCTCCAGTTCGTAAGCAGCGCTACCTACCAACTTTATTACTCTGGCTTCAATAAACTTCTGTGCCGGTTTAGCCGATAATTTCTTACCGGCGTCACTCAAAATAAAATTCCTTCGGAACACCGTATCACCGGGTTTAAACAAAGTTAATCGAGCTCGTAAATTGTATCTTTCGGCACTTTTGACAAATGCTTCGGCAGTTAAATCAAGAATTCGAATTCGAATCTTATTAAGATAATCAGGTCGCAGAATCGTTTCACCTGGGTCATGAAGACTATTCAATCGTCTCAGCAGTTCATATGACGAACCATGAGTCACCATAGGTATTCCAAACATTGCGTAATATGGGGAACATTTAAGTGTCTGATGTAGGGAACAACGTAGTGCACAAGCGATCTCGCTCAAGTGCAGATCCCATTTAGAATGTTCCTCCTTTAAATAGGCTCTAATACCCGATAAAACACTTCTATTTACCCGTTCCGAAGCGTTAGCTTGAGGTGAATATAACGCTAGTAATGTATGTTTCACTCCGTGTTTCGCCAAGAAATCTCCAAATAGTTTAGACTTAAACTGCGTCCCATTATCGGACACAATAACTTCGGGACAACCAAATACGTGAAAGACATTGGTAGCCAATAGATGACAAATTGGTTCAGCGGTTAGTTTCCGTAAAGGAAATAAAAATGGATATTTAGTAACATGATCTAATACTACAAAGATAGCGATATTCCCGGCCTTTGAACGAGGATAAGGGCCAAGAATATCGATATATAATCGCTGTCCAATTCGTTCTGTTTTCATTTGGGACACCATGGGAGCAC
Organism: Diogma glabrata; assembly: GCA_963693315.1. Classification (NCBI taxonomy): domain Eukaryota; kingdom Metazoa; phylum Arthropoda; class Insecta; order Diptera; family Cylindrotomidae; genus Diogma; species Diogma glabrata. The sequence continues at coordinate 268,363,377 of OY856187.1, read as the reverse complement.
GAAGTGGAACATTAGTCGCTTTGATTTCTTTACAGGTCTTACAATTTCCTATGTAAGATTTAACCTGGGTATACATCCGAGGCCAATAGTAAAATTTACGAATGTTATACAAGGTTTTTGCTAGACCTCCATGAGATGAGGTAGGAGGATTGTGGGCCCTTGCAATACACTCGTCAGTGTATTCCTCAGGTAACCACAATTTCCAGACCTCACCCTCTGAAGGAATATCAGGATCTAGACAAGCCAATCGTTTATAAACCCGACTAGAAATTACCTTCAGATCAGGCAATGTACCGTCTGCTTCGGTAACCAGATTTACCAACTCCAGATATCGAGAAGTGTTGAAGAAAGGGGAATTAAGATCCAATTCAGGCACTGGACATAATTCAGATATGACGTCAACAGAGTCACGTCTTGATAGAGTGTCTGGAACTATGTTTAAACTTCCTTTTCGGTACTCAATATCAAAGACATAACCCTGCAATTTCAAGCTCCAACGAGCCAATCGACCAGAAAGGTCTTTTTGTTGCATTAACCATCTTAATGAAGCATGATCAGTTATGATCTTAAAGGCCTGACCCTCGACATACGCTCTAAATTTCTTTACTCCTAGTACGGCGGCTAGACACTCTTTCTCACTAGTTGAGTAATTGCGTTGCGCAGAATTTAGTTTCTTGGACATGTACGCTATGGGATGTTCCATACCGTCCATGTCACGCTGAAGTAATACACAGCCTATACCGTCATTACTAGCGTCGCATTGGAGAGTAAAAGGTCTAGTATAGTCGGGGTTTATGAGGATTGGTGCTGATATGAGAGCATTTTTGAGATTTATAAATGCTATCTCAGCTTCTGGTGTCCATACGAATTTATTAGAATTTTTCTTCAACAAATCTGATATTGGAGAGGACATAGCAGAGAAATCGGATATAAAACGGCGATAATAACCCGCCATACCCAGGAAACGTCGAATCTGTTTGGACGTACGCGGTGTAGGAAATCCAGAAATAGCTAGAGTTTTATCAGGATCAATTTTCAACGTACCACCTCCCACAACATATCCCAAATATTTTACCTCCGGCAAGAGAAACTTACTTTTTTCCACGTTTATCGTCAAGTTCGCACGTCTAAGGCACTGGGAGATATCTTCTAACAGTTTCAGATGGGCCTCAAAGGTATCTGTAACTATTAGAAGATCATCCAAGTATACGAAGACGCACGACTTGAGATGTGGAGGAATTACTTGGTCCATCAATTTGGTCATTGTTTGCGGCGCATTGCACAGTCCGAAAGGCATTCTTACGAACTGATACAATGGCCGCCCTGGGACCGTAAAAGCAGTTTTCTCTCGGGAGTGTTTTTCTAACGGTATCTGCCAGAAAGCGTCTTTCAGATCCAAACTGGAAATGAAATTACTTTGTGGCAGACGACTCAAGATTCCATCTATCTGTGGAAGGGGGTAAGCATCCTTTTTAGTGACGGTATTGACCTTTCGGCTATCCAAACAAAGACGATTCTTCCCGGGTTTGCGAATTAAGACCACAGGACTTGACCATGGGCTGTTTGAAACCTCTATAATACCCAGAGACAACATCCTATCCAGTTCTTCTCCCATCAGTTTCTCAATGGCGGGCGATATCGGATAGTGTCGTTGCTTGATGGGAGCTGCAGTCCCCACATCAATAACGTGTTCCAACAAATGTGTTCGACCCAGACCCATTTTTGAAAATGATGGTAGAAGCTGAATAGTGTTTTGTAGACGGGCTTGATCGTCCATCGACAACTCGGACAGCACTGGCTCCGTAGTCGGTAATGTAGGTAAATTAAACAAAGGGTTAAATAAGCCAAACGCGTTAAAGAAATCAATACCCAAGTATAGATTCTGTGTCAAAGACGGGATAATGTAGACATCCAAGGTTCTGACTTGGTTCATAAATGAAATCTTGGTTCTTATCAAACCCAAGATCTTCTGCCTTTGGCCATCTGCAGTACGGACTACCGCAGATGAATAAGTCAGAAGGTCTGGGGTTTGCACGATTTCCTTAGCAAAATCACCACCAATTACAGTCAAGGACGCTCCACTATCCAACAGTCCAGTATGTTGTTTACCCAATATGGAAACCGTGGCATAAGATCTCACATCGTTGGCCAATTTCACAATGGAGGAAATGGTTTTGGATTTAAACAAATGTCGTTGTTGCCAATAAATACGAGAACGGAGCGCAGAGCGCGATGGAAGTTTCAAAGATGATAATGAATCGACAAATATGTTTGAGCGTATTTTCAGGTATTCGTTCAATCGTTGTTGGAACGATTTGATTTTGGTCCATAATGGAGGTGGTTCAGTATGATCGAGTGTACGTTTCCATAAGTTCACATTAGGATCATGAGTGGGTACCATTGTACCAGAAGTAGTATTCAACGGGTGTTCTACAAAAGTGGATGTGGAAGCTCGGTTCAACAGTGCATCATGTACGAGTAAGTTATTGGGATTGGTAGATGAAATATCCGAAGGATCAGGAGGCAAATTAAATGTGGTCTCAGATGAATCTAAGACTGGTCCTGGGAGCGAGAAAAGGTGTTGGGATTCTGGCCCCCCCTTCGGTTTCCCTGACAATTTTCACAATTAGGACATAACACATCGTCCTTCCCACATCCCCAACAAAACAATCGCTGTGATTCACGACAATCGTGCCACCGATGACCAGGTCGTTTGCAGTTCCAACAAATAGTTGAACTGATTATTCGTCTCATATTAGGGGCAGGCTGTATTGCCGCAAGTTCGTTGGATGTAATTGGTAACGATTCAGTTGGCAATTCGCTAATTTGTATTTGTGAAAATTCACGTTCTAAATCCACCTCAGACACCGGTCTAGATGGTCTAATATTATAATCGCGCGGTCTGGTTATTGACTCGGCCCATAATTTTTCGCGGTCACGACAGAGCTGGCGCAGATGTTCCAGTCCATAGATGGTGACATAAAGTAGCTCCCTTCTAATTTCCAATCGTAGGTTGTTGCGAATCAAGGAGAACAACTCCACATTCGGCATCGGTTCTCGTAGTTTATCGCCTAGTCGATAAATTGATTGTAAGAATTCATCAAACAATTCGGTGGGCCGCTGTTTCCTGGCCCTCATCCGCTCCTTTACCTCTTCGTCCGTCTGTCTGTCCTGAAATTCTATTCGAAGAGCATGACATAAGTCAGTCCAAATAAGCTGTCGGTTCTGGCGAAAATATCTCCAGAACCAATCAGCTGCTCGATCTGTGAATAACAGGTACAGACAACGGGTGACAATAGTAAAATCGCTATTTAAACACATCTCTGTCAGCCGCTCTATTCTGAAGATGAACGCTTCAACATCCAGACCATCGGGTCTGCCTGAGAACGTAACATTCCAATTTCTAACCGTGGTAGAGTGCTGATCGAGATGTGTTCGTGATCTAGCCGGAGCAAGAGCAGGAGGAGGTTCAGCAAACATTGGTGGTACCGGTACGTTATTCCGTACATACGCATTTACTGGTGTATAATTTCCGGAATGAACCGATTGATGTCTCGGGGTGGTGGGCGATACTACATTATGTGCTAGGGGTAACAACACTTCAGGTGCCGGAGCACGTGATTGCATCATTGAGTGATTAATCCTTGAAATTTCCTGATCGATGTGAGCATTAACAGCTTCCTGAAAACCATGATCTTCCGCTGCCGTGGCACCATATATGGGAGATCGTTGGGCTATATTCACTCGCACTTCATCGGCGAGTCGAGATGGTGGAAGACGGTTTGCCAAAGGCGTAGACGAGGGCTGATTTCCGGTACTGGAACGACGTTGCCAACCTGCGGTAACAGATCGAGTCACAGGTCGCGGTGGGGGTGGCACTATTGTATAATTATTTTTATCTATCCCTCGAGGCAACCTCTGTAATTCTGCACGCTCACAAGCGGCTCGACAAATTGGGCAGGTGCGATTCTGCAACAACCAGTCGTTGAGGCAGATGTCATGAAAGAGATGGTTACACCGAGTGAGAAGTTTTACGTCGGCCGGCACTATTTCGTGTTGACAAACAGCACAAGAGCTGGACCTGTCCAGAACGTCAATCTTATCAACCGCAGACATTATGAAAACTCAAACCGCCGCACAGGACTAGACCAATAAAGACAAGTATATGGAGAGAAAATTGTTACACTAGCTAATTGTTACTTATTGCAAATGTTTAAAACGAATAAACAATCTAATTACCACCAGAAAAAAAAATATACTTTATTACAATATTTTAGTACTTAAAATATATTAGAGCAGAAGTTAGAGAGTTGTATGGAAATTTCGTTATTCAAACCTCAAACAGCCGCGCGATATCTTTCGCAATTCGACAATTATATTAAATAAGACTTATTATTATCTTGATATTATTTTATTACTATTTACAATTGTTTTCCAAGGTGCTGATACATGAACAGAACAAAAAAATTAAACGGTGAGATTTGAGAGAAAATAAGTATACCACAAATATGGCAGAAGATGGCAATTACGAAAATACTACTGTGTTCAAAGATATTAGAGTAGCGTTTAAAGAGTGGTATGTCGATATAATTATTATTAAGACGATGTAAGTATTCCAACCTTGAACAGCCGCGCGAGATCTGACCAATTCGACACAAGTATAATTTTTTTTTTTTTTTTTTTACTTTTAAAAAAAAATGTTAATCTGACAACAGCCGAGTGTGTAACACACAAAAAAAACTATCTTGGCTGATGCTTGTATTTGATTTGAACAAACAGGGTAAAAATTGTACTGTGAGAGAAAATGGGTATACTACAACTATGGCAGAAGATGAGCACAAAAGAAAATTTACAGACCCAATTCCGGGCAGGTCTGACGGTTCCCGATACTCAAAACTGAGTAACAAACAAAAAAAAATATATAGAAGTGCGGCAAGCCTACCGGTTCGGCAAGAAAATACTTAAAATTAACAAAATTGAATCTTGCCTGTACAAGAAAAAAATTATATATAAAAATTTAACCTAACATGCAGGAATATAATTTAAGGAAATCTCTAAGCTACTTAAATTAATATTTACAAATTAATACTTCTGCCGTGGACTTCTATCTGGATTATGGTATATGTAAGATTTGTCCTTTGATTTGACTTTATGTATATTTTATCCTTTTGTTACTTTATTAAGTATAATTTATCGTGTTGGTATCTAAAATTGTGATAGAGAAAAAAAAACCAATAAGTACATGATTTTATCAGCAGTTTTATTCATTTACTAATAAATATTTATTCATTTATTTATTAATAAATATTTATTTATTTATTTAATATATTTATTTATTTATTTATTCAATATATTTATTTATCTACTTATTTACTGACGACGGACGGACGGACCAATCACGGGGGGAGTCCACCACTCTGGGGTTGGAAGTGGTGATCGCCGTTCTTTCTTAATTTATGTTGATTTTATTTTGTTTTTTAGTTTGTTTGGGGACCAAAAAAAAGTTTAAAATTACACTACGTTAAAGGATGGGAACAAGGTAAGGGAAAGGGAGCAAGAAGGGATGAATAAGGAAAGGAGGAGGTGGGGTGAGACAGGAATAAGGTGGGATATGTGTCGTCGGCCCGTCACCCGGATGACAAGTGCCGCTGGAATGGTCAGAGGATAAATCCTCTGCACCATTATTCAATCAACCGACACTTCCCATCCGTGATCGAGAACGACGAAACATACGGGGAGGTGCTATGATCTGAGTTAATCCAATTAACTCGCGACATGAAGGCTGGGCGAACATCTTCCCTCAGCAGTTGATATCAAACTGCTTTAGAAGATGTTCCCCAGTATCATTCGCGAGAACTGGACAACTCAGATCATAGGATGCTAACGCTCCTGGGAGGGGACTCTAACGTTATGGAGTCGTTAGCCCAGCTGAGAATCTCGCTGCCACAGCGAGCCCAGAGCATAACCAGATGACCAGGCTGGATGTGATAGGCGTATACACCATTTCACAAATATCTAAGCCTGGCATCTGGAAACCTCTGGCATTCCCTGTGCCAGTAAGAAACCCAGCCGTTACTAGGGTCCGTGGGTTTGTAAAGCCCATTGAGAATGATCCCGAAGAATCATTCTCACCCTTGCGTTTCAAAAATACAAAAAAGGGATCATTGCTGGAGGCGTAGGGACGCAACTCCCCATCAAAGAAAAGTCTGAGGAATCTCAGACTTCCTTTGCTCCTGCGCGTTTGAAGCAGGGAATTGCTTCTACGCCGCCAGAGTCTTTAACTATTATATGGTGGATAATGAAATTGAATTTGAAGAAGAAAACATTTTAAGAAAAAAATTTTCCAAGTTTTTTTTTTTTTTTTGAACATATGGAGGGACTCCTCCAGAGTCCTACATTGCGGTAGGGACCCTTAGAGGAGCCCCACGTTGGGCGCCAATTTGTAATGAAGCGCTTTCTCCTTGGCGAACCAATGAGAAGGACATAGCAGGAAGCGTACCTAGCGAGATTGATTTTCAAGCCCCAAACTAGCTTCAGCCCATGGGAACGATAAAGTAACCCTGCTACTTCAGCACAAATACAGACATGTACGCTATTCACGAAAAATTGCAGAAATGGAAAGAAATACAAGTGGAAAAACGAAGACTCTGGCGACCCCTGTTGCGAAAGACCCACGATCAACACGTCCAACCCCTACGTTCACTCACATACGCCCACACACGTACACACACACCCATTCACACCCCTTTATCATTATGACCTAATTAATAAAGTAAATTCACTCACCCCATGATTAAACTCCGTCCTCCTATTCTGCTTCCATCAGCCCTCCATCCGCACGTGGATCACGTTAGGAATCTCTCAAAAATATTTGGTATGATAACAATGTTTAATGAAGTCGCACGTACAAACGTGGTACGAAATGTTAAGTAGAAACGTTATGTATATTCGTAAAAATCTTTGTAGAATCAACAAACCTATTGTAATTGAGGTAAAATTTTGTTGGATCGAAAATGATGTGATTGATGTAAAATATTGTGGAATCAAAAATGATGCAATTGTTGTAAAATATGGTTGAATCAAATAATGATATAATTGATGTAAAATATGGTTGAATCAAAAACGATGTAATTGTTGTAAAATATGGTTGAATCAAAAATGATGTAATTGATGGAAAATATTGTTGAAAAAATGATGTAATTGTTGTAAAATATGGTTGAGTCAAAAATGATGTAATTGTTGTAAAATATGGTTGAATCAAAAAACGATGTAATTGTTGTAAAACATGGTTGAATCAAATAATGATATAATTGACGGAAAATATTGCTGAATCAAAAATGATGTAATTGTTGTAAAATATGGTTGAATCAAAAAAACGATGTAATTGTTGTAAAATATGGTTGAATCAAATAATGATATAATTGATGGAAAATATTGTTGAATCAAAAATGATGTAATTGTTGTAGAATATGGTTGAATCAAAAACGATGGAATTGTTGTAAAATGTGGTTGAATCAAATAATGATAGGTAGAAACGTTATATAACTTTGTAAACTTTTGTTGGATCAAAAATGATGTAATCGATGTAAAACATTGTTGAATCAAAAACGACATGCAGCAACGTTATATAAGTTTGTAAAATTTTGCTGAATCAAAAAAGAAATGTTGTAATTGACGCCAGATTTCATTGAATCAAAAATGACATGTAGCAACGTTATATAAATTTGTAAACTGTTGCTGAATCAAAAATGTTGTAATTGATGTATACTATTGTTGAATCAAAAATGATACGTAGAAACGGCATATAAATTTGTAAAATTTTGTTGAATCAAAAAATGTTGTAATTGATGTAAAATATTGTTGAATCAAAAATGATGCGTAGTAACGTTATATAAATTTGTAAAATTTTGTTGAATCAAAAAAAATGATACGTAGTAACGTTATATAAATTAGTTGTTGAACCAAAATGAGAGGCAGAAATGTCAAACAAACTTGCAATCATCAGCGATAAATAATTCTGTATTCATAAACGTTGAATACAATGATATTTAGAAATGTTAATTAAACTTGCCATCAACAGCGTTGAATAATTTTGTAGTTGTAAACGTGGAATAATATGTTTGATTATAGTTGACCAAGTTGCATAAGTACCAAACGACCACTTGGTACCAATAATCGTTGAACAAAATTCCGAAGTAAATGCAGTAACTTCACCCGTGACAATTGTAATATGTTCTTTTAGGAGTATCAACCAGTGCGGACATGGAATAATTTAACTAGGCACGAATACGATTTTTCTTATATTTATTGAACAATAATATTAATTAAAGGAGTTAATAACATTACTGGCACGAACTAATTTGCCTATACACGAATGAAGTAATGAACAGCTCTTCACATGCATTAAATAATTTTACTATGTAAATGTTACACAAGCACTAATTGCAACATCTAATTTTGCTACCTACTAAAAGTTAATAAATAGTTCAATAAATTACACAAACACTAATTGTAATTTCTAATTTTGCTAGGTACAAAAAGTTAATAAATAGATCAATAAATTACACAAACACTAATTGTAATTTCTAATTTTGCTATGTACAAAAAGTTAATAAATAGTTCAATAAATTACACAAACACTAATTGTAATTTCTAATTTTGCTATGTACAAAAAGTTAATAAATAGTTCAATAAATTACACAAACACTAATTGTAATTTCTAATTTACTATGTTCGTTTTTTTTTGTCGGGATAGTATTAGAAATTTGTATATACATTAACTGCAACATACTAATTTTGGTTGTAAATAAACGGATTTACAAACTGTATATACATTAACGGCAACATACTAATTTTGCTTAAACAGATTTTCCAAGTGTAGATACATTAATTGCAATATACTAAGTTCGGTGGTATTTAAACTAATGTCTAACGTTTATAACCACTAATTGTAATGAAGGCTTTTCGATTTATACATTTACTACTTGCCATGAATGAAATTTGGTTTGTGCGTACACCAATTGCAATGAACTAACCTTAATTTTATAGATAACTAATTGCATTTAAACTACCGTGTAACGTTATATACACGACTGGGAATTTATTAATTTTGATTATTATACACATTAATTGCAATATATTCATTCGGATTGCCATTCAGCTAATTGTTAAAGGTTATAAACACTACCGGTGATTAATGAATTTTAGATTAGTATACACACTACTTGTAATGAATTAATTTAAGATTTTGTATCTACACCAATTGCAATGAAAATACTGTGTCAAGTTTATAAACACTAGTTGCAACATAATAACTTTCATTATAAACATATACTTGAGGCTTTCAATAATTGGATAACCACAAACATTAAACTATGGATCCCACGGTCAACGTTCTCATGTAATGAGTCTTCTTTTACTAAATAATTCCATAATATTCATTACCTGTGGTTCCAGTTAATCCTTTCGTTGGTTTTGTAGCTCTTCAATTGATATCTTAGTTGGTTCAGTAACATCCAAAAAAGGTAGATTTGTTTTTACTGAGATTATCCTCTCCGAAATCACACAAATCACCACACCCAAAATATTCGGCGGGTAAACGTCAACAGCAAAAAAAAATTAATATCACAACAGCTGGCGGTTGTTTTGACATCCAATTGACTAAAAGACGTCAACACAAGAATCAGAATGTAATAGAATAAGAGAATGAAAAGGCTACAGTGGCTCATTATATAGCCAAATTTTGTAGTCTCGCAATAACTCGAATACAGTGTTTAGATGAGAGATAATTAATTTACATCAGATTTTCAAATTATTGGGAACTTATTATAGTTCACGAAACCGTTTGCTACTTGATAATATTGTACTAAAATAAGGTTGGGATCCAGAATATTTCCGACACATCCATGATATTTATAATTGAATTCAAAATGAACTAGATGCAGATTCGATCATGGATATGATGTTTGGAAATTTAATAACTACATTCGGCAATATCAATACAGTGAAGTTCGGATCAAACACGGAAGGATTGTTGAAAGCAAAACACTCATACAAAGACAAATCAAATGGTCAACAAAGCAAAAATAGCAATTCGTTGTATGTTGACGATTGGAAACAAAATACACGTAGCTGTTGTGAGGTTTTGAGAATTTCGTTGTTTCATTACGGTTTGTGTTTTGAAACAAAAAAAGTTCAAACTCAAGTAGTAAGGCGAGAACAATCGAATGGAAGTATAACGCGCGTCAATTTTAGTGCGTTGTAAGATTAAATTCTGATTAATTTTTAGTGATTATACGGATGATGATTAAGGAAAATTATTAATTAATTCAAATTAACCAATATTGTGTTATATTAATGAATAAATAATTCAAGGTAATTAGTGTAATTTTCTTTCTCCCATACGTTTGTCCGGCTATTGCAGATTTAGTAGATTTTGAGAAATATAAGGAAACTATGGGTTAAGGAAACTACATGAAATATGACTATTGATGACGAAGGGATGAGAATCTATTACAAGTGGTACAGATTAATATAAGGAACAACAACTAAGAAAACTGCGACTGTAATACACTGCGTTCTGACATTATGCCAGACTATCCATTACATATTTTGGTCTATATTCGGTTTATAGATAGCCTTTGATAAATGAAAAATACGGCTTCAAGTAGAATTTTTTTAAATATAGACCAAAATAGACCAAATTAAAAAGGGTCGAGTCAAAATGTCGCAAAATTTTGCTGAACTTGACTGAAATTGCTTTTTAAAAAGTTCATTTAATAATAAAATATTTGATATTTAACATAAAAAAAAAATCTGGCGAACAAAAAAAACTGATTCCCTGCTTCAATTTAGTTTAAAAAAAACAAAAAAAAAGTTAGTGCCATCTTTTTTTCAATTACACCATTTTTTTCTTATGTTACACCGTTAAAAATTATTTCAAAAAATTAACAGTGTACATTTTTAAAAACTTTGTTCTAATACCTATTCAACGACATATCATTTATGAAAATCGATTGAGTAGTTTTTCTACAATCGCTCGTCAAAATGCACTCACATCACAAAATGACAAAAATTGAGGGGCACCTTGTGAAGACCCCTGGTCGAAAAAAAAAATTCTAAGAGAACTTGTATTTTTTATTTATCAAAGACTATCTATAAACAAAAAATAATCAAAATTAAAAGGGGTCAAGTCAAAACGATGTTGAATCTTCGTGAAATTGCTCATATATATATATATATATATATATATATATATATATATATATATATATATATATATATATATATATATATATATATATATATATATATATATATATATATATATATATAATTAAAAAGTTGATATATCAATATAAACAAAAAAATCTTGTTGACTCTAAAATTGTACCACCTATATCATGCAACTTTATACCTGAAGAAAATGTTTATTGTTCGCTTTCATATGTTCCTAGATTAACAGAACAAATTAAGAAAATTTTATTTGAAGAAAAAAATACAGCTATAAAATTATCAAACAAAATATTGAACAAGTCTCAACATTTATTGTTCAGTAATATTAAAGATAAAATTCCTTCTTTTAAGAAATCAAATCTTATTTATAAAATTCCTTGTTCTTGTGGTAAAATTTATATTGGACAAACTAGTCAAAAACTTCAAGATAGAATTTCACAACATAAAAGCACTGTGAAATTAAAACATGGTACCACTGCACTTGCACAACATTCTATTGAACAAGGTCACACTTGGGATTTAGATAAGACAACAATTTTAGATGAAGAAAATGATGTTAAAATTAGGGAGCTTATGGAGTCTGTTCATATTCATCTAAACAGAAAAAATTCTGTTAATTTCAAAAAAGATACCGACAATTTAAAAAAACCATACTTACATTTACTTAATACTATAAATTTTAAAAGAGGCTTTTTTTGATTTTATTACTTTTTCATTATATTAATATTTTTATCTAGATTGCTAAGAATCTATGTATATAGTTTTTTCAATCAACTTTTCGTTAATTTTTTGACTTGACATTTTTAACTTTGTTTTCCTAAAATTCTTTCTTTTTTCAATGTAAGATTATTAAATTTATCTTGTTATTTTTTGAATATTTTATATCTGTTTTATGGTTATATTATTATTTCTTTATAGATTAACTTGAAAATGCCTTTGTGGCGAAATATTGTTAGTTGAAATAAAGAATTTAAAACAATTTTATAATTTAATATTATTTCAATATTTTTTATTCCAAAAGTGGCTGAAAAAAGGTGCAAGTGATACATTTAAATTTATATATATATATATATATATATATATATATATATATATATATATATATATATATATATATATATATATATATATATATATATATATATATATATATATATATATATATATATATATATATATATATATATATATATATATATATATATATATATATATATAATATATATATATATATATATATATATATATATATATATATATATATATATATATATATATATATATATATATATATATATATATATATATATATATATATATATATATATATATATATATATATATATATATATATATATATATATATATATATATATATATATATATGCACAGGAGGGATCGATTTTGATCGATTATAATCAATGTTGATCTACGGGTCTGACTACCCTGCGTACTCCAGTCCCTGCCATTGACATATGAGTTAGCGTGAGATATCACATACCACTGGCAATGGCAGGAGATGTCATTAGCCAAGATGATATCTTAGGGTGCTGGCGGACGGACTTTAATTAGTCAACGGCAGCACTTCCGGTCTTAGCTGGGCAGCGTTCCGTAGCGGTACCGCTCATTAGCTCTTCCGAGGAATCGAACCAACACGTAGTTATGTGTGGGCTTTGTGCCTCGATTAAGGTGGTGGGCGGTGTGTCTGGGGTGCGCTGCATCAGCTGGATTATTGGCATTTTGTTTTGTTTTGTTTTCTGCAAATTTCTCACAATATGTTTTTCACTTATTATTTTGTTATTATTTCTTCATCTTATCATGAAATATTGGCATATTTTGTAGTATGATAGGATTTTTTACTTAGTTATGCATTTTAAAATAAAACACAAAAAAATAAAATAAACATTTTGATATATATATGGCAGCACAACCGAAAAAAAATAAGTCTGCAAGTGGTAAAGCAAATTTGCGCAATCCACCCGCCCATAAAGCGGCATGTCCACGGAATTTGCAGGGACAAAACATATATGAATCAATAAAAAATTTTAAAATACACGTTCAAACATCTGCGGATTGAACGCTAACCATGACCACGTGCAACATCATCTTGAGCACGACAAACCGAACATTCTATTCCTTACAGAAACACAAGTTTCTGAAAATTTTCTCTTCATAGAATCGCTTAATTCCAAATATAGGCTCGAATCAGCTTTCAAACTCCATCAGGGCGTATGCGCATTCATTCATGAGAGTGTTGCGTACATGCGCTTTCCAAATTTTGAACTACACGGTGACGGCTTCAATACAATGGTTTTAAAGATTTGTCTTCCAGAAATGACTTTTTTTACAATAGCTTTATACCGGTCCCCCAACAAACGTAACCCAAACTTTTTTAATATACTGACAAAAATTATGGACGAGATTAGAGCAAAGTCTCCTAATTGTGAAGTTATCGTTACCGGTGACTTCAACGTCCGCAACAAATCATGGTTGGAATTCTCCAAATCGACCGACGATGTTGACAATAGTGGAAAACTGGCAGAAATTTTTGCCGCGTCTCAGGGCCTATTCCAAATTGTTAAAAGCCCAACTTTCACTCCTCGTAATGGCGGTGATAATAGTTTTCTACTAGATCTCTATCTTACCACAATGCCAGATATTACGAGTGTCGATGTTGCGAAAGGTAGTATTGGAAATTCTGATCATTATTTAATCTCATCAGTTATCAAAACTGATTTACTTAAAACTACAGCTCCCAAACCCCGTAAAATATTTCACTACTCAAAAATGGATAAGAGTGGTCTTCAAAATTTTTTCCATGGTTTCCCTTTCGACCGTCATTGTTTTTACACTGACAATGTAAATGTTTCTGCTCAAAACTTTACAGAAACCATCCAATTTGCTATCAATAAATTTGTCCCTTTCTCCATAGTAAAACCCAAACAAAAATACTTGTATTCGAAAGCTGCCAAAACGGCACTTAGAAACAAACGTAGATCATTTAATATTTGGATTCATAACAAAACTCCCACTAATCGATCCCAATATCTAAAGGCCAACAAAATATCTAATCAGATTATCTCAAACGAAAAGTCCGAAATTGACAGAGCGAAAGCCTCAAAACTTACGTCTATGTCTGTTTCTGACAAGAGTTTCTACAGTGCCATTAATTCTTTAAATTCTGGTACAAAATTTTCTATTCCCCCTAATATTGATGGTGATTTAATCGTCAATGATCCCGCAAGAAAAGCTAACTTGTTCGCTGAACGCTTTGCTCTGAACTGCACTGTTTTGGAAACTCCTAAAGAAATACCCCAAATCCAGTCTTCAGGAGTTAATATGAATGAACTTCACTTCAAACCCAAAATAATCGCTAAACTTTTAAAGGGGTTAAACATCAACAAAGCATCAGGAATGGACAATATTCCACCCATTATTTTAAAAATCTTTTCCAAAGAGCTTGCACCAACTTTAACTAAAATATTCTACCAATCCTACAAATCTGGTATATTTCCCTCGTGCTGGAAGTTGGCAAATGTCCAGCCCGTCCCCAAAAAGGGACCAAAATCCGATTTCTCAAATTATAGGCCAATAGCTTTACTATCGGTCCTATCCAAAGTCTATGAGCATTATATTAATACACATATTTCAAAATTTCTGGAAGAAAATCATTTAATATCCGACAGCCAATACGGTTTTCGAAACAAAAGATCAACTACCGATCTATTAAACTATGTAGCGCATTGTTGGAACAGCATACTTGATAAAGGTGGTGAAACATACGTTATCGCTTTAGACATCTCCAAGGCATTCGATCGAGTCTGGCATGCCAACTTAATCAACAAGCTCGTTGCGTACGGTTTTCATCCCAATGTTATGAAGCTGATTCAAAATTTTCTATCCGACCGATACATTTCGGTAACCTTAGACGGATATTCTTCTGAGTCTAAACTAATTAACGCTGGTGTACCCCAAGGCTCAGTATTGTCCCCAACCCTATTTTTGATTTATATCAACGAATTGTTGAAAATCACCAGCAACCCAATAAATAGTTTTGCAGATGATAGTACTCTGCACAATTCGTTCGAGCCCCTTCCTTCAAAAGGTAAAATGCACGAACGAATTAATCCTGCCCGGAGAGACGCTGCCATAAACGTGAACAAAGACCTGAATAAAGTCGCCGACTGGAGTGACCAAAACCTTATCAATTTCAACTCCACCAAAACACAGCTGTTGATTGTTTCCAGATTAAAGACCGAGTTCCCCAAAGATATTTTATTTAGTATGTGTGATGAACCAATAGGTGAATGTAAAAACATTCGTTTATTGGGTGTCACAGTTTCAAATGACCTACTCTGGAACGATCATGTAATGGCGATGGCAAAAAGCGCGTCTAAAAAACTCGGCCTCCTAAATAGATGCAAAAAATTTTTCACTCCATACCAATTGCTCCATGTTTATAAGTCCTATATTCGTCCCTGTATGGAGTACTGCTGTCAAGTTTGGGGTGCTGCCTCTGTTTCCATCTTGGCCCTCTTGGACTCTATTCAAAAGCGAGCTATACGAATTGTAGGTGATCGAACTTTGACATCAAAACTTGATTCCCTACAACATCGTCGCACTGTTGCTGACCTCGTTGTTTTTTACAAATATCGTCATCAGCAGTGCTCAGATGAAATCAGCGGCATCATGCCTCAAACTTATTCTTACCCCCGTTCCACTCGGCAATCGGCTGCCGCAACCAGTGAAACGGTAAAGATCCCGCGCTGTCATACTGGCAGATCGCAGAGAGACTTCTTTGTCCGAACTGCGTACAAATGGAATAGTTTGCCGGAACACTTAGTCTCAGGAACACTTAGTCTCTATATGTGACACATATTCTAAACCCTATTACACAACACATTTTATTAAAAAAAAAAAAAAAAATATATATATATATATATATATATATATATATATATATATATATATATATATATATATATATATATATATACATATATATATATATATATATATATATATATATATATATATATATATATATATATATATATATATATATATATATATATATATATATATATATATATATATATATATATATATATATATATATATATATAACGATATGAGGTATAACGGAATTATCCGGCACTCTCACGGTCGCAATTTTCGACCTACACCAAAAATATTTTCTGTGTATGTTGCGGCAAACAATTTCTTGGACAAGTTCGCGAACTGGCCATATCGGGGTACCATTTAAGCGGCTAAAGTCTTAAAACTCGAATAATCTAAGGCGTCATAACTTCCATTTGAAACATAAAGTTTAAATAAAATTGATAAATATTGAATATTTGAACCTATTTTTATCATTTTTTGTCAGATGACAACCTTGGAATTTAGGATTCCTGAAAAATCAGCTGTTTTAAAAATTCTCTAAACTTTGTTGTCCTTGATCTAGATGAAAATGACCAAGCTCCAAAATGAAAACGTTTTTTCACGTGGATACCAACTTATATCTATCTAAAACTTAAAAAATAAATTGTTTAAATTCAGAGGTTGAGAGCCTGTGGCTATTAAAACGAAAACAAACGCAAACGGGCTTGCTTTCATCATTTTCGAATCTATTTTGATTAAACTAATACTAGCTTTTAGTTCAACTTTTCAACTATCATATCAGAAATTTTCAGCTTTCTATCCTTAGAAGTTCCAATGCAATTAACATTATACTAACTCAATGCAAGCCACTAAAACGCTATATAATTGCAAACAAATCTTATAAATATCCCATAGAAATATTAAAAAAAAATTCTTTTGTTTTTTGGTTTTTATTTTTTTTTTTTGCAAAATGATATTTTTTATCGTTGTTTTGAATGTTTGTTGTTGTTGTTTTGAAGATTTATTATTGTTTTGAATTAGGGAATAGTTTCTTTGGAATATTTGGAAATGGTTTAGTTGAAATAAATATATGTATATTGTATATGGATTACATATTTACAATTGATAGATATTTGTATTATATTTGAGGTGTAAAAGTTGTTTGATGTTGTTGTTGATTATAGTATGCCAGTTGTGATGTAGCTAGAACGTTAATCCATCAAAGGATTTAATTTGTTATTAAGTAGTTTTAACCAAATTAAACAAAACTATTAAATTGCATTGACAAAGTAGTTTCCGTTTATGTATTTAGTTTGGTTGGTTTGATAAATTTTTTGGATTATTTTTTTATTTTTTATTTAAACTAATATGACATATCCAATTCTATTTGTACACAAAGCTGTCGGATCCCGAAATCTACCTATTTCTAGCGGATATATGTGCCGCTTGGACTTTTTAAAAAAGTAATGTTTTAATGCGAATAAAGCTTTTTAAAAAAAATGCAATGTTCCCGTTTTTCTTTTCATTTTTAATGTTTTGTTTCCGTAATGTTTTTTTATAATTACGTTATATACATTATTTTTAAAAAACGTAGTTCGCATATTTTGCATAGTTTAGCTCAGGTGTATAGCGCGCCTTATAGTCATTAACACAAACTTAACGTTAACTTAACGTAAAGCTGAATTAATTTATTCTATCTTAAAGATCTTAATTTGAAAAAATTCTTCGTTGGAGTGACGTGAATAATCCATAGTATCAAAATGTTTATGTTTTTTCTGCATACACCTTATATTATTCACAAGAATAAGAAATAAAATAAATTTTATTTATTATACATCATTTATTATTATACAACTATAGTTTCAATCTCTGTGAGATCATCAACTGGTATTGATATGCAATTGAAGTTTTTGATTAAAGAATTTGTTAAGGATTTTTTGACGTTTAGTATAAAAACTGAAGAAAACTAATATTTAATTGCAAGTGACCATAAAAATAAAATTTTATTTATTGAAAAATGCAAAGGATATAAAAATAGCGAATTTAAAGTCAAATATTAGCATGAAATTAATATGAAAATAAAATTTTTTATTTTTAAATTTTGTATCTGTTGTATTCGTTTCTTTTTTAATAACAAACACTTTAGTTGTAGTTCACTTTATAATTAATTTATAATATATTTATATATTATCAACACGATATAATATTTTAGTATATAGATGCTTTGCATCTGACGTATAGACTACAAAAACTTGTAAGTATATAGTATGGTGGATTTGTAACGTCCGCTATATTCGCCTAAACAATAATAAAACCAATTCATCTTCTGTTTCTAATTCAATAAAAATGTATTTCATTAGTTTCAGTTCATTTTTTTACATTAATAATCATTTTAAAATTTTCTAATACTCAACGGCTAGTTAAATTTCGAATATACTATAAAAACAAACGAACGTACCCAATTTTATTTCCAATTCTAACGAACAGATGTCGTTACTAACTTTTGCTGAATCTTGGTATTACACGAATTTGATTTTGATTGGAAGATGTCAAATGATAAAAAAATCACATTTTTTCTGACATTCATTCCATGTTCAAATTTAAAACATAAAACATTTTAAGTTTTTTTTTGAGCTTTAATTCTTTTTATTAAAAGTTAATTGCTTGAATTAATTATATAAGTGAGTTTCCAGGGTCCTCCTAAAACCTGAAAAGTGCAAAAACAAAAGAAAGAAATGTTATAAAAAGAAAAAATTATAAAATGCCATAATGGCGAATCATTAATTCAATTCGTTTTAATCTGAAGTGGTGGCCGTGAAACTGATTCTAAATAAACAAACCAGTTTCCTCTAACTGATAATATATGAACATTTATCTGTATACAGTTGGAATTTTTCATATCTTCTGAAGTGGTGGCCGTGAAACAGATTCTAAATAAAAAATTACAGTCTCCTTTAAGTGAAAATTTATGAGCATACATGTGTATACGGCTAGAATTTTTAAGATCGTCATAAGTGGTGGCCGTGAACCTGATGCTAAATAAAGTCAGTTTCTTTGTAATGGATGTATGAAGATTTATATATATATATATATATATATATATATATATATATATATATATATATATATATATATATATATATATATATATATATATATATATATATATATATATATATATATATATATATATATATATATATATATATATATATATATATATATATATATATATATATATATATATATATATATATATATATATATATATATATATATTTATATATACATATATGCTGGAATGTGCTAAAGCATTTTGTTGGTTGGGGAACGGTTCATAAGGAAGAACACATCAACTGGAAGTTAATTGGATGACCACATTCAACAACAAAAAAGAAGATGAGTTTAATTTTTGAATTAATTTTATAAATACAATTTCCGTAGAATTTACGTTTTCTAAAATGATAGGCTAAGGAGTACTTTAATTTTAGATAGGAGATCCCCAGGTGCAGGTTGGTTGGAGTACCGATTCGTTCCCGGTTGCATTTAATTATATGTATATAAATATACATTGTTTATATTTTTTTTTTTGTGTTAAAAGTCCTAAATCCACAGGAATCTGTGGGAAACAAGTCCTATACGTGGCGTCGAACAAAAGGGACCATTATTTGAGTTATTTTTTTTACAGTTATTAATTTTAGTGGGAAAGCAAAAAGTTAATTTGGGCGTTGGCCGTCAAACCGGTTTTTGCTTTTCTGCCTTTTTTTTGGAAACCACTTACTGGTTTTTTTCTTTAAATATAAAACCAGTTTTGGTTTTTTTTGCGATTTTGCAATTTTGCAAGAATTTTTAATTTATTGGGTTCAATAACCTTTTTTCGTTTCAATTCTAATTCAATAATGTATACAATCAGGAGGTTCCAGAGGATGAGAGGTAGGAGTCGACTAGGGGGGTTTGAGCCGTGGATGAATGAGGTGGAAGAGAGAGAGCATTTGGAGAGAAAGGAGAGAATGGATGAGGCGAGGAATGTGGTGGCAGGAATTATGAATGTGATTATGGATGAAGTTAAGGATGGAATTTATAGGGAATTAATGAATGATATAGCCGAGGAGCAATATGATGAGTTTCTGGATGTGCTGGTGAAAGAAATAGTGAATGAGTGCGTAAATAAGGAAGCGAATGAGATGGATGTGGTGGATGAGGAAGTGAATGTGGGCTGGCGAGAAAGTAGGAGGATCTCCAGAAATAGGAGCACTCATTTGAAGAGAAAGGAGAGGAGAAGGAAGGCTAAGGAGAGTCGCTCGGTCGTGGAGCTGGGAGCTTCCTCGACCAAGAGTACTCAAGTCGAGGAGCTGGTTGAGGAGGTTTCCATCTCACCGACCACGCGACAGGTAGAGGAGTGGATTGGTCCACAGGTGGCTCCTGTCCCTGACTGCAGGATTAGTTAAAAGAACTAATTGTTTTTAATTTGAAAAAAAAACCGTTGAGGGACAGCAATTTTTTTTTGGGGATTGTTTTTTTTGTGCTGTCATTTGGAAAAATAATCTATTTTTTTAATTTGAAAAAAAACCGTTTTGGGGAAGCAGTTTTTTGAAATTTTTTTATGCTACTATGTACATAATATATAGATTGTACATATTGTAAATATTTTTGGTATACTATTGTACATATATTTTGTATACCAGGTAACATATTTTTTTTTTTATATATATAGTACAATTTTTTTGTACATAATGTACATAACGTAATTAAATTTTGTAAATAGTCATTGTGAATATAAATATTGTACATATTTTTATTATACATTTTGTAAATATTTTGTAAATATTTTTTTTTATTTTTCGTGTATTAGGTTTAATTAAAATTCTTTCTTAGCGGTAGGCCTAACAAGCCATCCATGGGGCTTCTCCCCTTAACGATGATGACGTTCTTAGATCGCCTATGGCCATCGGGGTTATGCGATCGAAGAACATTGGTTTCTTCTCTTCATTCGGCGAGGGAGTTCTCAGGGACGAGGAGTGGTGTTGCTGTGTTTGTACTTAGGTGCAAACCAGTAGTACCATTCTTTGCTCAGAGGCTTCTTCGGTGTAATGAAGAGAAGAACCAATTATACTTTGCTTTCAGGATCAGAGGCTTCACCTCATACAAATTCAAAAACTTTTCCATTTTTTCATTTAGTTTACAATAAAACAATTTTTCATGGAGTTTAGGTGTTGAAGTCTGGTGCTCGGGAGCGTTCTTCAACTTTCGCATTAGGTTTAGGTGTAATTTATTTGTAGGTTAAACAAGCACAACTGGGTCAGTAGAAATGGACCTAGTGTCTAATCGTGACAGTTGTGATTGTTTTATTATGTTGGGGAGAAACTGTTCTGTAGAATCTGGTCGTTAGAGGCTTTTCTAGTCAGTTCTCACATGCATTGTTGGAGTGGGCTCGCGAACGCGGGAATTCAAATTTAAACAATATGGATATTGTAGCCATACTTACTTTTTAAATTGTCTCCAGACGAATCTTGATTTTGGGAATCTCTTATCTTATTAAATAAAAATAAAGTAAATAAAACAAATTTTTCAAAAAATTAAATAAATAATTTTTATTAAATAAAATAATTTTTTTTTAGAATTAAATAATTTTAGGTAGCTAAATAAATAAATTTTCTTAATTAAGCAAATTACATTAAGATATAAATAAATATTCTTTGTTTTTCTAAAAAAATAAATAAATATTTCAAAGTTAAGACGGTGCATCCGATAAATAAACATTCTTTTGAATATTTTTTATTTTTCAATTTTTTTTTAAAAATAAATAAATATTTTTAGGGTGCTATCGTCAATAAATAATTTTAGGTATATAATTAATTCTGAAATTTCAGCATATCTGAAATTAAATAAATAAATTATATTTTTATATACAATATTTTAGGAATTTTTGTGAAAGGTGAAGCAAAGATTGGGTACGACAGTGGTCTTTTTTGTTCTTTTACGAAATTTTGTTTTTGCAAAAACTTTTGTGTTTTCGAATTGGGCGTTCGTTGTTTTTTTTCGTTTTTGCGTTTTTCATTATCTTTACATTTTCCATCGTACTAACTACATTTTTTGGGGAATCGGTTTTAGTATTGTTGGTGTTTGCGAGTTCATAATTTTACGGGTTTTACCATCAAAATGTCAAACCAACTAGACGTTGACCATCCGTTCTATGGTCTGGAACCCACCGAACTACAGATCGAATGTCTGGTTCGGGGTGTGAACTTCGGGGGGAACAATTGGGCAGAGGACTTTGCAATACCACAATTGGGTCCATCACTCCAAGCTGAACACATACACAATAGTCCAGCATTAGTACAACCGCAATTACAATTAAATTATCCATCAGTACCACAGGTACAACAACTACCAGTATATCCACCTGCTCCACTAACAGCACCACCACCATACAACCAACCTCCTCAGGTATGGCGTGACGCGGCTCCAGCGTTAGCACCAGTGGAGTACCGAGGGGTTCGTGGGAACAATTTGAGTCGTTATGACTCGAATTGGGTTCCAACCTTCACAGGAGATGGTCACTCTCCTGATGTTCATGAGTTTGTTCACAGAGTTGAGGCAGCTGCCAGGAGGGACCGTGTGAATTGGGACGACCTTAGGTCTATCGTTCCACGGTACCTCAAGGGGGCTGCCGACAGATACTATTTGAACTTAACTCATGAATATGAGGTGGTGACCTATCCAGTGCTAAGGGAGGGACTCCTACAAACCTTCGGTACGCTCACTGATGATAAGGCGATCTTGCGAGTTCTTCTGAACCGCAAACAAAAGTCAAAGGAGAGCGTGTACGAGTATCTGGTGGAGATTGGTTCGTTGAACCGTCGTTTAGCACGTCCATTTGCTGACCGTGAAATGCTAGAGATTGCTCGGGAGGGACTGAGTGTGGAGCTCAAGAATGCTACACTAGTAGCAACAATACATTCTATTGATGAACTTCGGACTTTATGTCAGAAGTTTGAACGGTTGTGGTCCACACCAGTTCCGACCAGAACATCAAATTTGAGAATTAGCGAGCTACAGCGGATGGATGATTATGAGGTGGATGTTAAACTAGATCGAGATGGATATATTGAAACGATGGATTCAACACAGTCCGAACAACAGCACGAAGAAAGCGACGAAAGATGTAGCGACGCAGGACGATCTTCCACCACCCAGGAAAACCAAATAAAATCATCTAGCACATTCAATTTCCCATCGTTACATCGAACATATTTTAGACGTCTTGAACGTAACATCAGATATTGGAGGATGAGGAAATTATTTCGTAAAGCTTGTATTTCATCTATCCTTTCAGAAACAAAGGATCTTCGGCCGCGATTGACAATTAAGATTTTGGACAAACATATTTCAGGACTATTGGATAGTGGAGCGTCAATCACAATACTTGGAAGAAATTCCTTGGAATTATTGGAATCTGCAGGTACAACTTACCGTAAGTACACTTCGTGTATTCGTACGGCAGATGGTACTGCAACTAAAATTTTGGGTTACATAGAAGTTCCAATAACTGTGAATGGCTCCACTAAACCATTGCGGTTCCATATAGTCCCTGGTTTACGAGAAGAGCTCTACCTGGGCATAGATTTCTGGGAGAAATTCGGTATTGTTCCTTCTTTTGTTAGTGAACTGACTCGCACAGAGCTACAAACTTTAAATACACACAACCTCACCACTGATCAGCAACATGAACTGGATATGATCAAGGATTCTTTCCCGTCATTTGAAGTGTCTGGACTCGGAAAGACTTCTTTGGTTGAACATGTCATCGATGTTGGTGATAGTGCACCTGTTAAACAGAGGCATTATCCCACTTCGCCGGCTGTTCAACTAAAGGTTTATGCCGAACTCGACCGAATGCTTCAAATGGGCGTGATCGAAGAGTCTAACAGTTCTTGGTGCTCGCCAGTGGTTTTGGTACAAAAAGAATCTGGTAAAAACAGATTATGTATTGATAGCCGTCGTGTCAATTCACTAACGAAAAAGGACGCTTACCCACTTCCCTTGATTGATGGCTTACTAGGTCGTCTAAATAGCACAAAGTACATTTCAAGTATTGATCTCAAAGATGCTTTCTGGCAGATTCCTCTGGCAGAAGCATCTAGAGACAAGACAGCCTTCACAGTGCCTGGTCGTCGTCCATTGTATCAATTTCGGGTTATGCCCTTTGGATTGTGCAATGCTCCCCAGACAATGTGTCGGCTAATGCACAAAGTGATACCACATCAATATCACGAAAATGTCTTTGTTTATTTAGATGATCTATTGGTAGTCTCTTCCACGTTCCAGGAACATATGGAATTGCTGTCCAAAGTCTCTTCATTGTTAAGAGCGGCTGGGTTAACAATAAACCTCAAGAAAAGTAAATTTGTTCTGAGAGAGGTGAAATACTTGGGATTTTTGGTTGGTGAAGATGGTCCTCGAACAGACCCTGACAAGGTAAGAGCTGTAGCAGAGTATCCAGCTCCATCTACAGTAAAACAAATACGTAGACTATTGGGAATGGCTGGTTGGTACCAACGTTTCATACCAAATTATGCAAGCGTGGTATCACCAATTACAGATTTATTGAAGAAGAGTTCGGGGAAATTGAAATGGACATTAGAAGCGCAAGCTGCTTTCGAAAATTTAAAACGATTGCTGACTACAGCACCAATATTAGTAAACCCTGACTATAATAAAGAGTTCTTTATTAGATGCGATGCGAGTCTGACAGGGATAGGTAGTGTGTTGTATCAGGTTGATACTGACGGACAAGAGTGTCCGATAGCCTTCATGTCGAAGAAATTAAATAAAGCTTAGAGAAATTATTCGGTTTCTGAGCTTGAATGTCTTGCGGCAATTCTGAGTGTGAAGAAATTCAGGGGCTATGTTGAAGGTCACCGTTTCACAATTGTGACTGATCACTCAAGTCTGAAGTGGCTTATGTCACAGAAAGACTTGAGTGGTCGTCTGGCTAGGTGGAGCCTAAAACTCCAACATATGGATTTTACCATTGTCCACCAAAAAGGTACCCAAAATATAGTCCCTGATGCTCTATCTCGTCTTTATGACGATACACACGAGGAATTGACGGAAGCATTAACACATCACATTAATGAAATTAAAATCGACAATGAAGGTTATCGGCACAAAGAATATACGGATATGATAGCTAAAGTTCAATCATCACCAAAGGACTTTCCATCAGTTAAAGTCATGGATGATAAGCTATACATACGTATTGAGCCAAGACCTGATGCAATACCCAACGATGTTCCTGTGTTTAAGCTCTGGGTACCAAAACCGATGACTTCCAACATGATTCAGAAACATCATGATGATAGTACTGCTGCTCATGGAGGTGTTAAAAAGACATTAGAATTACTTCGACGTCTTTATTATTGGCCGGGCATGGCGTCACAGGTACACAACTATGTTGTGTCCTGCGACACATGTAAACAAACAAAAGCCACGAATCAGATATTGCGTCCTCCGATGCAATATCAATTCGAAACAGCACGTCCATGGCAGAGAGTCTACATAGATTTTTTGGGACCGTACCCTCGTTCTACACTTGGGAATACGGTGTTATTAATAGTTCTGGATCATGCTACGAAGTTTGTACTACTGAAACCACTTAGAAATGCAACTTCACCGAAGGTGAATGCTTTTCTAAGGAATGAAGTGTTTCTTACATATGGGGTACCAGAGTTTCTACACAGTGACAATGGCAAACAGTTCACTAGTAGGAACTTTCAAAATCTTTTGTCAGATTTCGGCATTAAACACATTAGGACCGGTGTCTATAGTCCTCAAAGCAACGCGTCAGAGCGGGTCAATAGGTCAGTTCTAGCAGCAATTCGAGCGTTCATTAAAGGTCAACATACCAAGTGGGATTCACAAATTGGTGAAATCGCATATGCACTGCGGGCCGCAGTACATTCAGCTACCAAGTACTCACCGTACTATCTATTGTTTGGTCAACATCCAATCTCGGATGGAAATACTTACCATTTGTTGAGATCACTACACAAGCTTGGTGAAGATGCTGGTGAGGAAATAGAACGCTCTGATCATTTGACTCTGCTCAGGAACCGGGTTCAGGAAAATTTAAAAGCAGCTTTCAAGAAATCGCAACATCAGTATAACCTGCGATCTAAACTACGGACTTTTCAACCACAACAACGTGTGTTTGGACGGCAACATCATTTGAGTGACGCTACAAAAAAATTCTCGTCAAAATTGGCTCCAAAGTTCTTACCTGCAATGATTAAGACTAAGATTGGAAATGTACTCTACGAGTGCATAGATATGAGCGGTAAGAAACTTGGAGTCCATCACGCGAAAGACATCAGGGAATGATGTCTTACGTTCGGTAGGGTTGTTCCTCTGGCTGATTGTCGTCTCTGGGGTTCACATCTTCAGTGTCATACTTACTGGTTGTATCGGGGTGTCCATAGTGCTGACGTTCGGATGGATGGTCGGTCTCAATACTCAGTGTGGTTCCGAGGGACCTCATGAGTGTTGGAACCGGTCATCGGTCCTGACGCCAGTGACTTTGGGTTACTCGATCCCAGATACAGATTAGTTGTGGGAAGTGGTTCGGTGGTTTCTGACGTAGAGGGGGTGACGACGTTTTTGTGATTTCAAGAGTAAATACCTTGGTTTTTACCTTGAATTCATGGTGTAACGTCCGCTATATTCGCCTAAACAATAATAAAACCAATTCATCTTCTATTTCTAATTCAATAAAAATGTATTTCATTAGTTTCAGTTCATTTTTTTACATTAATAATCATTTTAAAATTTTCTAATACTCAACGGCTAGTTAAATTTCGAATATACTATAAAAACAAACGAACGTACCCAATTTTATTTCCAATTCTAACGAACAGATGTCGTTACTAACTTTTGCTGAATCTTGGTATTACACGATTTTGATTTTGATTGGAAGATGTCAAATGATAAAAAAATCACATTTTTTCTGACATTCATTCCATGTTCAAATTTTAAACATAAAACATTTTAAGTTTTTTTTTGAGCTTTAATTCTTTTTATTAAAAGTTAATTGCTTGAATTAATTATATAAGTGAGTTTCCAGGGTCCTCCTAAAACCTGAAAAGTGCAAAAACAAAAGAAAGAAATGTTATAAAAAGAAAAAATTATAAAATGCCATAATGGCGAATCATTAATTCAATTCGTTTTAATCTGAAGTGGTGGCCGTGAAACTGATTCTAAATAAACAAACCAGTTTCCTCTAACTGATAATATATGAACATTTATCTGTATACAGTTGGAATTTTTAATATCTTCTGAAGTGGTGGCCGCGAAACAGATTCTAAATAAAAAATTACAGTCTCCTTTAAGTGAAAATTTATGAGCATATATGTGTATACGGCTGGAATTTTTAAGATCGTCATAAGTGGTAGCCGTGAACCTGATGCTAAATAAAGTCAGTTTCTTTGTAATGGATGTATGAAGATTTATATATATATATATATATATATATATATATATATATATATATATATATATATATATATATATATATATATATATATATATATATATATATATATATATATATATATATATATTGTAACGACTCTTCGTTGGTTCTTTTTGATTATTGAACAAACACGACAGTAAAAGACAGATCTTTAGTTAACAGAATCTCAAACTTTATTTGTCATCAAATTACAGCAGCTTCCGTTTTTCCTTACAATAAATTCCAGGGTCTCCAATTTATGTACACCAAACTTCACCGCTTTTCCACAATTTGAATCAATAATATTCGGAATCGTAAAATCTGTATTTACTATTCCACTAAGTTCAGATTCTTTTTCTATTAGTACCCAGGCTCAGGTACCACCGATTATTCCTTAAACTTGCGAATATTTATAAACACTTTTAATTGCAAAAGTAGAACTGACTGTCTGATATTTTCGTTTGCTTATTTATATCGAAAAATAAATAAATCGAAACTTCTATAATCCACTAGAAATCAATACTACGTAGTCCGTACATCTGAAATAGGCCACACCTGTTTTCATTCATACTTGCATTTGTATTAGCGAACTCAAATTTAATTTATGCAAAATGTATTAAGTAACTCCTTTTAGTTCATTAATGTAAACATTTGTATAACAAATTTAATTTACATTAATTTATGCAATACAATTTGCAATACAAGTAAAAGATTGAAAAAAGGAGTTAACTTTTAATTCATGAATGAGTAAATAAAATTAACCCATTCTGGACGAAGTTTATTACATTGCCCTCCATTTAGTTTTGTTCGTCCCGAACAATATCAGAGATCGCATTGGTGCTGTTACCTTGGTACGGTGCCAACCTTTGCAGATGTATCACTTTCCTCTTGGTACGGGGTCCCTTTTGTATGCGGTAGATGACATCATTAATTCGTTTGATTATTTTATATGGGCCTTCCCAATCTGGCTGCAGCTTGGGTGATCTTCCTTTAGTTCTTCTGGGGTTGTATAGCCATACCAATTCTCCTTCTTGAAAACCGCCACTATTTGCATTTATGTCGTACCTGGTTTTCATTTTGTCACTGGCAATCTTAATGTGGTCTCGAACCTGCTGATGGATTTTATTCATCTTCTCCCTTAGTTGTCCCACATAATCTGTTTTCGTGGATACCAGACCTCCAGGGATGCCAAACTCGATGTCACTAGGAAGATGAGGTTCTCTTCCGAACATGATATTCGCTGGCGTTTCACTTGTCGTATCGTGCACTGCGCTACGATAGGCCATCAAGAATAACGGAAGATCCTTGTCCCAATTTCTTTGGTTGGCTTCTACTACCTTTGACAAATGTTCTTCCATGGTTCGGTTGAATCGTTCTACCATGCCATCTGACTGCGGGTTCATAGGTGTAGTTCGTGTTTTTCTAATGCCGAGTGTTCTGCACAGCTCTTCCATCAGTTGAGATTCGAAATTCCTTCCCTGGTCGGTATGCAACTCGAGCGGTGTTCCATATCTGCAAACCCATTCATTGACTAATGTTTCCGCGACCGTAACTGCTTCCTGGTTCGGTATTGCATAAGCTTCCGGCCATTTTGTAAAGTAATCAATGACCACCATGATGTATTTGTTACCTTTTGTCGTTTCCAGAAATGGCCCCGCGATGTCTATAGCAATTCTCTCCATTGGGGCACCCACATTGTACTGTTGCATCTCTCCTCGAGTTCTAGTTTTTGGTCCTTTGCTCGCCGCACAAGTATCACATCGCCGACACCATTGCTCTACGTCGGTTCGATACCTTACCCAATAAAACCTCTCCCTTACCTTAGCCAGGGTTTTATTGACTCCCAGTTGTCCTCCCGAAATACTTCCATGCAGCTTTCCCAGTACCTCTTCTACTCGACTTGATGGCAGCACCAGTTGCTCTAACACTTTCTTTCCATCAGCGGACTCCCATTTTCTTTTTAGTATTCCGTTGTCCATAATTAGTGAGTCCCATTGCGCCCAGTAGCATTTCACCTCCGTACTTAAAGGTGCTACCTCTTTCCACTCCGGTCGCCTTCCCTCGGTTTTCCATTTCAATATTGGAGCCATGGCTGGATCTTCTAGCTGCTCTCTTTTAATTGCTTCGGTACACAAGTCTTCAGGAGTTTGGAGCTTGATTTGCTTCAGTGTCATTGCCTTATTTCCCTCAGTTCTGCTATATGACTTGCGCTCCTCAACACAGGGTCTTCTTGAAAGATCTTCAGCGTTACCATGTATCCTTTTCTTCCGGTGTTCAACGCGGCAATCTCCTTCCTTTTTGACATTTGCCTCCTTTCTCTCAGTCCTGCTATATGACTTGCGCTCCTCAACACAGGGTCTTCTTGAAAGATCTTCAGCGTTACAACGTATCCTTCTCTTCCGGTGTTCAACGCGGCAATCTCCTTCCTTTTTGACATCCACTTACTTGTTTGAAAGGTTCATCAACTGGCCTGGAACTACTCCTTCTTTTGCTGCTACTCGTGTTTTGCATTCTTGTCTGATGTGCTCTAACTGCCCACAATTCCAGCATCTTACTCTGCTCGATCTTCTTCGTTGATTTCGTTCAGGCTTATCTTCCAACTTTTTGACATGCATTATCACTTCATCAAGCGCTGCTTTTAGTGGCTCTTCAGAAACTTCCGTCTTACGTACTTTATCTAAGGCAAGCGCTCTTTTTCCAGCTTCCATTTGTAGGGCCAATGCTAAGACTTCCGCAGGTACTTTCTTTCCGCTCAGATACAGCTGATTTCTCATTTGTATATCTCGAAGAGCATTGATAAATGTATCAGCTGCCAGCTCATCTCGATGTTCAGCATTATAGTTTGGGTATGACAGATTAACCAGTCTGACAATGTCAGCCTCTAATTCTTGCAAAGTTTCACTGACTCCCTGTTTTCGTGTCTTGAGCTGCATGCGATGGAGAGCTTGCATATGACTTTCCCCATATCTTACTTCTAAGGCCTCCATTAGCTTGCAGTAATCACGCTCTGTCGCTGATAGTGTCTGCAAGATTTCAGCAGCAGGTCCCTTCAATGCCAATATAAGCGCGTTTGCTTTTTGCTGGTGGTCAACACCAATTGTTGCTATCTCAAATTGCATTTTAAATATCTGATACGATGTAGATCCATCAAATGCAGGTATTTTCACTCTAGCTGGAGCTGAACTAGTTGATGGATTGATCATGTTATCTGACTTCCCTTGTGCTATTTCTTGGCGTAATTCACTTGAAAGTTTGCGTAGTTTCTCTTCATGTTCTTTGGTAACCTTCCGCAGCTCCTTTTCCATGTTGTTGATTTTAACCTCCGCACTGGATATACGTGACTCGATTACTTCACGTAGTTTTTGTTGATCTAATTTTTGTTCCGCTGCCAGTTTCTCTTGTCGGGCTTTTTGTTCTGCTGCCAGTTTCTCTTGTCGGGCCATCAGATTGTTTCCTTGTTTGGCGATCATATCAGCAAATTGTTGTTGTTGCTCTACTTTTTGTTCTGCTGCCAGTTTTTCTTGTCGGGCCATCATATCAGCAAGTTGTTGTTGTTGCTCTACTTTTTGTTGTTGTTGCTGTGCCATCATTTCTTTCATCAACACCATCATCGGATCAATTGCTGGGGCATTCTGAACCGGAGCTTCCTCCGACTCTATTTCTATGACCTCTGTATTTTGGCCTGCTTCTTCTAAAACTTTACGCAGCCGGAATGCAAGTTCTGCCTTTGTTCCATGGATTGGAGCATCCCTTTTCTTCAACTCATCCTTCAGCTGGCTCTGGCTGAGATCACTAATATTTACTGTCCTGACCATTGTTTCAATAATCCCACTTCTGACACCACTGTAACGACTCTTCGTTGGTTCTTTTTGATTATTGAACAAACACGACAGTAAAAGACAGATCTTTAGTTAACAGAATTTCAAACTTTATTTGTCATCAAATTACAGCAGCTTCCGTTTTTCCTTACAATAAATTCCAGGGTCTCCAATTTATGTACACCAAACTTCACCGCTTTTCCACAATTTGAATCAATAATATTCGGAATCGTAAAATCTGTATTTACTATTCCACTAAGTTCAGATTCTTTCTCTATTAGTACCCAGGCTCAGGTACCACCGATTATTCCTTAAACTTGCGAATATTTATAAACACTTTTAATTGCAAAAGTAGAACTGACTGTCTGATATTTTTGTTTGCTTATTTATATCGAAAAATAAATAAATCGAAACTTCTATAATCCACTAGAAATCAATACTACGTAGTCCGTACATCTGAAATAGGCCACACCTGTTTTCATTCATACTTGCATTTGTATTAGCGAACTCAAATTTAATTTATGCAAAATGTATTAGGTAACTCCTTTTAGTTCATTAATGTAAACATTTGTATAACAAATTTAATTTACATTAATTTATGCAATACAATTTGCAATACAAGTAAAAGATTGAAAAAAGGAGTTAACTTTTAATTCATGAATGAGTAAATAAAATTAACCCATTCTGGACGAAGTTTATTACAATATATATATATATATATATATATATATATATATATATATATATATATATATATATATATATATATATATATATATATATATATATATATATATATATATATATATATATATATATATATATATATATATATATATATATGCTGGAATGTACTAAAGCATTTTGTTGGTTGGGGAACGGATTCATAAGGAAGAACACATCAACTGGAAGTTAATTGGATGACCACATTCAACAACAAAAAAGAAGATGAGTTTAATTTTTGAATTAATTTTATAAATACAATTTCCGTAGAATTTACGTTTTCTAAAATGATAGGCTAAGGAGTACTTTAATTTTAGATAGGAGATCCCCAGGTGCAGGTTGGTTGGAG
Source organism: Diogma glabrata (assembly GCA_963693315.1). NCBI lineage: Eukaryota > Metazoa > Arthropoda > Insecta > Diptera > Cylindrotomidae > Diogma > Diogma glabrata. Next base: position 268,330,862 of record OY856187.1, on the reverse strand, counting down.
TACCGATTCGTTCCCGGTTGCATTTAATTATATGTATATAAATATACATTGTTTATATTTTTTTGTGTTAAAAGTCCTAAATCCACAGGAATCTGTGGGAAACAAGTCCTATAGATTATCATTAACATTTAGTGTTGCCATACTTATATTATACCATTTATAATGTTTATTCATTTTACTCTACAACATCTCCCCTTTTATTCTTAAATATACTTTTAATTAAATTTTACATTTACATAATTTCAATTTTAGTTCAATATCAAATTTACATTCTTTGATAACTATGTTATTTTTATTATTATTTCAATATCAAATTAACAATGCTTAACAAAATAATATTCATTCTTATTAAGTTATATTACAAAGTTTATTTCTTAATTTGATTTATAATTACGAACGATCGCATTCATTTAAATGGGATGGAGGCTTAAATACTCTACCCGACCTAGTTACGTAATTATTATTATTATTATTATTCTCAATATTTATACTGTTTCGAGATGTTTCAGTCCAATCTAAATTTGTATTTCGATTTCTATTAATATACCTTGTATCGTAAGTATTTGAATGATTATGAGGAATATCATCTTCCAGATATTTATTGAAATTAGGCTTATTGAACGACTTTTTTAAATGAAAGGTATTTTGTCTTAACTTTATATTATGTTCATTTTTTATTAAGTATGATCTAGGATTATTTAATTTCATAACTACTTCAGCTGGTTTCCACCAACCATCCTGTCTATACACTACATTCTGTCCTTTATGGAAATCTTTTCTCCTTTTGACTCTTTTGTCATGATACCTTTTATACTTCGTTTTATTGTGTAAAAGTTTTTCCCTTACGTGTGCCTCTAGCTTAGGTTTGAGTAATGAATCTTTCATTATTACTTTTGTCCTAGTGTAGGGTGACCAATATAAATTTTAGCCAATCCGGGACGAAAAATGCCATATTGGTATTTTTTGTATAATGACTTTATGGGTATTTGTCAATATGTTCTATATGCAATTTTTTTAGCAAATTAGCTTTTCGTGAAATTTTGAGTTGAAATCTTTGCAAGAGTCTTGCAGCAAGACAAAGCGATATTACCTCTTGAAATAACCTTTGCTTTGTCTTAAATTCGGCATCTCTCTCTCAATTTTCTGATGTCCATAGATTATAAATTATTGAAAAAACTTGTTCAGTCGCTACATTTGTTCCGGGCAGGCACGAAGATAGTTCCACTAATATTAGGATATTTTTGAATAGGATGTGATTATCTGCCAAATAGTCGGCCCATTTTGTATCAATACTCAAGTTGCTGTTGGTCCATTCTGCTAGTTTTTCAGTGTTTACATACTGTTTAAGATAGGTCAAATCATGGAATAAATTATTTCCCATTTCGGTAATTTCGTTCATATCAAAATATTTACGAACGCATTGACATGTTTTTTTCGATTGCAATGGCGCTCCATTTAACATCACTAATGAGTTTAATAATTCATTTAAAATGACAAATCAAAACTCTGAAAATTGAGTGCTTCAAAGTTATCAATATTCCACACAATTGGAGAAAAAATTTACGATATGGCCAATAAACCATTCTCGAGTTAGAGCCCCAGGAGAAAGGAATTCGTGGTCGGTTCGTGCTTGACACTTCAAAATGAGATCACGTATATCTTTTGAAACTTCCACTGCAGTCTTTTCCTTATTCAACACATTTTACATCGTTATGAAAAATGGAGGCTTGATTATGTAGAAAGGAAAGCCAAAGCACAGACTTCTCATCTTAAAAAAACTTGAATGGTTCTTGGCATTTTTTACACCACCACCATAGCTCGTTATTGCAAGCACCTCTGTTTTAAGTTCAAAAAACTTTTACAGGGTATTTTCATAAGCTCAACCATCGATCGACCGAGTCAACTGTGTCTAAAACATTTATATGTCATCAGAAAGTAAAATAGCTATATACTATTACCTCAGTCAAATTTATTTAGTTGCTCGTTTCGATCCCTAACCTCGTGGAGGTTGATGGTTTACATACAGAGTAACTGTGTGTTCTACTATCTAAGAACTATGTCAGAAGGTAGTCTAACCTGAAGGGTAAGACCTGATTTGTTTACCTGATGCGAGCAGTTCATGAGCTTCAATGCAAAATTGTTTAAGCGCAATCATATTATTTGTGCTCAGCAGTATACTAAGTGTATCTGCTGCTAAACAACCGTCAAATTCATTTTCAAGTAAGGACGATTTAAGATCGTTCCTTAAGGTCTCGTAATTAGTGCAATCCAGAAGAACAGGTAATACATATCATCTACATCTCATGTTGTGCATAAAGCATTGTCCCAAACATCAACACGCTTCAAATACTCTCTAAATTTGCCATGTTCAGTTATAAACTGGACCATTGGACCTGTCAGAGCAACCTTATTCGTACCTAAAGCAAAATTTGAATCGCTGATAAAAATATACGTATGCCTTACCGTATCTGAGACCTCCCAATGTGCCTTCCATTCATTGAGGGTCTCCTGGTGCAGTCCCTTTTTTATTTGCTTTCTTTCAACTCTGCTGTTTGTGTTGACAGCACGGTTGTATAATTTGGGATTGTGGCCGTAATGACCTGAGTCGGGGTGGTAGAAATGGATCTGTAACCTCGGATCATGCGGAGTAACATATTTCTTTCAGCGCTTAGTAACTGTGCATTATTCTTAACGTTAGTCCGCTCATACCAACCAGCTGAGCAGTAAGACATAATAGATTCCACAACGATCTTATAAATAAGATGTAGTATATTTCTATCAAGACCCCACCATTCTTGAGATAACCTTGTGAAGCTGTGGAAGAGGGACTTGGATTTCTAGCATATTCGTGTAGCATGACTTGATACCCTCATCTTCTCATCCAAGTTAACACCAAGATATCTGGTTGAGCTGACCATTTTGATTGTTTTTCCATTAACCTTAATGGTTGGTGGTCTAGCTCTGTCGTACTTGCCCTTTAGCTGTAGCACAACAGGTTTTTGCTCCGACATGCTTAATTTGTTTCTGCCCCAGGAATAAAAAGTATGACTTAAACCGTTGAAATAATTGTAAAATTCTTTTTATTAGGAGCATAACCGCCAACCATCTTGTTTTGCTTGCGCCAAGTAGTCGACGAGTCAAACTTATGCAATTTTCAAAATCAAATTTTATTGGATTTTTTTTTAATATCTCATAAAAATTTTGTATGGTAATTGGTGCTAGAAAAACGGAACAATTCAGGACTTTTTTAATATTCCGGGACAATTTCCGGGACATTTTCAATGCGGGACGGCAGACTTAAATCCGGGACTGTCCCGGAGAATCCGATAGGGTGACCTATCCTAGTGTGTCGACTCATTAGTATTTGAGACGGTGAAGCCTCTAAACTAGGTAATGGGTGATTTCTATATTCAAGTAATGCGTATCTATAATCCCTTCCTTCTTCCCTGGCCTTTTTTATTAAAGATTTAGCAATACCTACTGCTTTTTCTACTTGGCCATTCGAGCGTGGATAACGAGGACTTGAGTTAACAATTTCAAAGTTCCATTCTTTTTTTAATTTACTCATTTCAAGAGATCCGAATGGCATATTATCACATATCATGATTTTTGGAATACCATGCGTTTTCAACAACGTCTCCCGTTTGTTTAGTTCTTAGTGGTAATATCTCAATCCACTTTGAGTAATAGTCTGTAACTATTAGAAAATCATCCTTGCCTATTTGACAGATATCACACATCACATTTTTCAAATGGTAACATTGGTGCCTCGCGCGGAATGAGTGGTTCATGACTATTTGCTGCTGAGAATTTTGTACAAGTTATACATTCCATTATCATTTTCTCTATATCTACATCAATTCCGGGCCAATACATTATACTTCGAGCCCGAAGTTTTGTTTTTGTTATCCCTATATGAGCTTCGTGAAGTTTTTTTAACATTTCAGCTCTCAATGTTATTGGGACTATTATACGTTCATTTAAGAAAACTAAATCGTCTTCGCAACATATGTTCTCTTTAAATTTCCAAAATGGTTTTACCAACACATCACATTTTGATTTGTTTTTTGACCAACCCTTTTTATATGTTTCTAAGATTCTAACTAAAGTCGGATCTTTTACCATTTCTATTTTGAATTTGTTTATTTTTTCCGCTGACATGTTGATACTATGTACAACTTCATTAAACTCAACAAATTCATCCGCAGATTCATTCTTTAGATATGAACGTGACAGATGATCTGCTACGTGCATCTCTTTTCCAGGTACCTATTTAAGGTTTAGATTATATTTTAATAATTTTAATTTCATCCTTTGTAATCTTGACGACTTTATTTTCCCTATTTTCATTTGCATAATGTTAACAAGTGGTTTATGATCGGTATGAATCTCCACCCTCCTTGAGTAAATAAAATTGTAAAATCTGGTACAGGCGAAAATAATCGCTAGGAACTCTTTTTCAACTTGTGCGTAGTTGATTTCTGTATCCGTCAGACTACGTGATGCATACGCTACTGGTTTTCCCTCTTGTATTAAAACACAACCAACTCCTGACTTTGAACTATCAGTTTGAATTATGATGGGTTTTTCGTTTATGAACGGTTGTAATATTGGTGCTTCTGTTATTAAACTTTTTAATTTTGTAACAGTTTCAGAATGAGTTTTCAACCCTAGGCGATGTATAGCCGAGTGTGTTAACGCACTAGTCTTACATTGTTAGGGTCGACGGTTCGAATCCAGTCAAATCCAATATGGATTTTCTGGATGAGAATTACAGAGCCGATTTAGATGTTAAGTATTGGTGTTGGGTAGTTCATAAGTTAGTTTAAGCGAGGAATTTTAGATACGGGATTGCTGATTGGAGATTGCAGATTATATGTAGCGATGTATAGCCGAGTGTGTTAACGCACTAGTCTTACATTGTTAGGGTCGACGGTTCGAATCCAGTCAAATCCAATATGGATTTTCTGGATGAGAATTACAGAGCCGATTTAGATGTTAAGTATTGGTGTTGGGTAGTTCATAAGTTAGTTTAAGCGAGGAATTTTAGATACGGGATTGCTGATTGGCGATTGCAGATTATATGTATAAGTGATTGTCCTTGTGATTGTCTCGTAAAAGTAGTAGCTAGATACGATTTGCCAGGTGTCTGTAACCGGGTCGTTCACTCCTAACTTATAATTACCTACCTATCCTTACCTACTGTTAGATGTAAAAACGGCTGTAGGAAGTGGCCCGGCCGTAATCCGGGAGTCTCGCCTAGTGCTTGGTCCTACAGTCCAATCAATCAATCAATCAATCAATCAATCAATCAGTTTCAGAATGAGTTTTCAACCACAAAAATGCATTATTCTTTTTTAATAACTGTCGCAAAGGTTCTGTTACTTGCGACATATTCGGGATAAAACTACGCATAAAGTTTATCATCCATCCCTAAAAATCTCTGTAACTCTTTTTAGAGTTCGGATTTTCCATTTCACTAATTGCCTTAGTACGGTTTGTGTCAATATTAACACCATTTTCATTAAAAATATGACCGAGAAAGTTAACTTCTTGTACTTTGTACTGTAATTTAGTCAAATTAAATTTTACATTTCACTCTTTTGCCCTTTCCATTACTTTTTGTAAATTGACATCATGTTCTTGTTCAGTTTTCCCGGTTACCAAAATATCGTCTATGTACACAAATGTACCATTTATGTCTCCAAAGTTTTTTTCGTTAGGCTTCTGAAAAAGCTCTGGTGCTACGTTTATACCAAAAGGTAGTCTTTTAAATTTATAAACACCAAATGGTGTGCTAAAAGCGCATAAATTTGATGAATTTTCCGACAATTCGACTTAATAAAACCCATCTTTAATGTCTAGCACTGTAAAGTATTTTACTTTATAAAGTCTTGTTCTCAGTTCTTCTAACGTTGGAATCATATAATATTCTGGTTTTAATACTGCATTTAAATGTTTAGGATCTAAACATAACCTCAATGCGCCATTCGGTTTCTCAACCACAACCAAGTTACTACACCAATCTGTTGGTGTATCTATCGGTTCTATAATTTCAATTTCCGTTAAGTTATTTAAAGCTATTTTGACCTTTTCCTTTATTTTAATCGGTAGTCTTCGAGGAGGTTTACTCATAGGTTCTGCTCCTTCTTTGATCACTAAATTAACGATATCAGGAAATTTTTCCAAACCTTCAAATATTTCTTTATAATTTTTAATAAAACTATCCCTTTCATTGGTTATTTCTAATGTTCGTTCAATAAGCCCTAATTCCGTACAGGTTCTAAGCCCTAGAATTGGACTTGCATTTCCAACTACGATAACAAAAGTTTCTGCAAAATTTTATTCTTATGTTTTACACACGCTTCTATTTTTCCTAACACTTGAATTTCTAAACCTCCATACGCCACTAATCTAGTATTAATTTATAACAATTTAGGTTTTACAATTAATTTTTCATAAATATTGCACGGTAATATATTTACATCCGATCCCGTGTCTAACTTGAACGTGATAACACTTTTGTTTATTTCTAAATTCTCATACCAACGATTTTTGAAAAATTTATTTTTACTATTAATTTCTGATTTATTTATTGAATCAATATATATATTATCATCTGCTATATTGATCTCTTTAACATTTTTTGTTTTTGATCTACAGCAGTTGGAAATGTGATTATCGAATCCACACTTATAACACGTTTGTCCAAATGCAGGACATTTTTTTCCTCATGTTTTAAATTACACCTTATTTCAAGTTTCATAATTGTGTTTCGATATCATGTTTCCCTTTTTTGCTGTTAAATTCGAATTATAAATTTTATTTTTAGAATTATCTCTATAATTTTTGTTATATCTAACATAATTAATTTCATTAAAACTAGAATTACCTTGAATTACACCACACTGTTGTTGATTCATTTCCGCAAGGCGGCAATTTTCTGCACTTTTGTCTAGATCTGGATCACCGGCTTTTATAATTTGCTCTTGAACTCTTAAATCCCGCATACCAAAAACAACTCGGTCTCTTATCATCATATCTTGTTGAGACTCAAATTCACACGATCTTGCTAGTTTCCGTACATCGGTTAAAAATTGATCAAATTTTTCGCCATCTTGTTGTTTCCTCATATAAAATATATGTCTCTCATAAAGCACATTTTTTTTCGGCGAACAATATTTAGTGAATTGTTTTAGAATTATGTCATAAACATCTTTTTCTTCCTTTTTTAGATTCATATTTTCATAAACTTCATAGGCTTCTTCACCTATAATATTTAATAAAATGGCTGCTTTTACATCTTTGTCTGTTTCATTTAAACCCGACGCCTTCATATAATTTTTAAATTTGTTTAAGAATTTTTTCCCAGTTTTCAGTCAAATTTCCTGACAATTTTAAGGCTTGTGGCGGAACTAATACCATCTCCGTCATGTTGTATTCGTTTCTTTTATTAATAACAAACACTTTGATTGTAGTTCACTTTGTAATATATTTATATATTAACAGCACGTTATAATATTTTATTATATAGATGCTTTGCATCTGACGTGTAGACTACAACAACTTGTAAGTATATAGTATGGCGGATTATCATTAACATTTAGTGTTGCCATACTTATATTATACCATTTATAATGTTTATACATTTTACTCTACAACAGTATCAAATGTTTACTTCGAATTTCATTATTTTTAATTTTGATTTTAAAATCAACTTGTTACTTTTAAAGAATTGATTGATTTATAAAATTGATTACAAAACCAAAATTAGTATCAAATCAAACGTCAAAGAATACGTAATTTCTTGCCGACTATAAATCAAAATTTTGTAGTGTCTTAAGTTACGGTTAAGTTAAAGTTAACGTTAAGTTAACGTTACCGACTGTAAATCGGGCATAACTTGTATATGTTACCCTCAAAGAATTAAGAGAATAGAGGAAGTGAAATTGATTTTAAAAATTGAAGCAATTTTTGCACACCAATAAATTGTTACTAACACACTTGCGTTTTAGTAGAGGCGCCGTAAATATTTCTATTATTGCATCGAATTCCAAATTTAAGCGTATTTTTGCCCCCAAAATTAATATAAAAAAGAGACGCCATTACATAGAAAAACAACATAAAAAAATTTGACAATACAAAATTAAAAAATTTGACAATTTAAAATGGACGCATTCTATTATTGTTTACATTGATTTTAGATTATATTTTTTTCTCGAAAATATTTAAAAAACTTAAAATTTATTAATCGAAAAGTAAATTATAATATCAATATTAGTTATCTATGATAAGAAATTCCATCCTGTATATGTTTTCGGTAATTTTTACACGTCATTATCACACGATTTCATATTTAATGTTTTATTCAAAATTTTCACTTAAATATATTAATTTTTCTTTAAAATTATTTTTAAATTATAATAAAATCACTAGCATTTTTTATATTTATTATAAATTTGTCAAAATATCACCACGATAAATAATAAAAATAATTTTATTAAAACCAAATTATAAACAAACCAAACAATGTTTTTTTTTTGACAACTTAAAATGGACAAATCCGAGAGAAGAGAGAAAAACGGCTTCAAATATTTTTGTGTATATATACAGTTCATTTCCTTAGTCTCTTAGTCTCCTAAGTCTTTGGTTACCCTCTAAGAAAAACGTAACGTAAGCGTAAGGAAAAGGAAGTAGTTTTTTCATACAAGTCTTCGCAAACGTAACGTTAAGTCGTACCGTAAACGTACCGTAGGCGGTAATGTTAGAATAAGAAGAATGCAGAGAATTTTCCGAGAGTTGTGCATGTATTAGTAGTTCGTAAACGAACGCTAACTTGTTTACGCTGACGCTGCTTGTTTACGTAACGTCTAAACAGTATCAATACGGTTCGCAAAAAAGTTACGCTTACGCAATACGTATTTAATACTTCATGTATATCAGATTAGCAAAAAAACAGATGTTTATTATATATTATATATAAATTTTATTTTAAGCATAATTTTTTTTATTAAATCGTGTTTTAAATCCAAAATTAATAAAAAATTATTTAATTAAATTCTATTGATTAACAAAAACAAAACCCCCGATATATCATAGCCATACACATTCACGCCATTTGCAATAAACAATGAACATTGCCATATGCAAAAAATTAGATTAGTGTTTTTGATTAAATATTTTTGAATTTTTTTTATATGGAGTTTTATTTTTCCAGATGGCGTTATGAGCGTTATGGCGATTTTTTGAATTTTTTTTATATTGAGTTTTAATTTCAAAATGGCGCTACAAGTTCACGATTTTTATTGTGCTAAAAAATGTAGATGGTTTCTATACCGGGGGTTTTGAACAAAAACATTAAATGAGAGCTCACAAACACAACTACAAAACTACCCACTAAATTTTTTGTTACTAGTATAACACGTCTTTAGTTTGTTATCATTCATAAGAGTGCGTTAGTGGAAGCGAGAAAGGCATATATCTCTTATAGTGCCACTGCTTATTTATACGCACATACGAAAAAGATCTAAACTATTATATGTGAACAATCAAAACCCCCGATATATCATAGCCATATCCATTCACGCCATTTGCAATAAACAATGAACATTGCCATATGCAAAAAATTGGATTAGTGTTTTTGATTAAATATTTTTGAATTTTTTTTATATGAAGTTTTATTTTTCCAGATGGCGTTATGAGCGTTATGGCGATTTTTTGGATTTTTTTTATATTGAGTTTTAATTTCAAAATGGCGCTACAAGTTCACGATTTTTATTGTGCTAAAAAATGTAGATGGCTTCTATACCGGGGGTTTTGGAACAATACATATGGTTTAAAGAATTGTGTTTTTACGTTTTATGTATATATATGTCAACCACTTAATTTTAATAAAGTGAAATTATAATTAAAGTTATTAATCATATTTAAATTTTTTAAATATAATTAAGGGAATTGTAAACGTAAGTACCTATATTTATATATAAGTAAATACTCAAATTTTAAAATTAAAAACATTATATATATGTTATTCTTTTAGCTTAACCCCATATTATTTTTTCAGATTGATATATGATAATTAATAACTGTAGTATTATTTTAAATATATATTTAAGAAATATTTTTATATTTATATCTATTTATTTTATTACAGAGAATAAAAAACTTAAACAAAATTATTAAAATGTATTTTATTTACAAAAATTCCAATTTCTATACCAAGGTGGTATAAAAACGATTAGGTTTACCAAGACAAACTAAAGACATGTCTGACCAGACATACTAAGGACACGTCTTACCAGACAAACCCTATACATGTTATACAAGACGAGGTGGGACATTTTGTTCGCGCGGTCTTGGGTTGGTCTTGGTCTTGTTACTATAACGCGTTAATAGTAAGTTACTAGTAAATCTGGTATAACACTTTTACTGGGTAGATCAAATTTTTTCATATCCCAAGTATAACAAGATGGAACTCAAATTTGAGTTCCATTTTTTTCTCCGTTTTTTAAGCCAAAAATTTGAAGCCAACTTCATTGTTTAAATTAATGGCGTGTTTTAATTTACGCATACATATATTGTGCAATAGCGATAGTTATTGAGCACGACCAGTGAAAATAACTTCGTCTATTACTATACATTAAGATTCATAACCTTGAGATTCAATCGTCATTTAAAAATCGTAGAACCATTACTATGTATTGATTTTAGAGATGGAGCCTAGTTTTAGCAAAATCTTTCCATTAAAATTTACCCCAGGTTTGTAAGTTACGCCGTTCCCAAGATAATAGTTTTCCATATAAAAATTCCCAAAATTGGTTAAAATTTTGAATTTTAAACAAAACAGACCGTAACGCATGGTAAAATGAAAATAAGGTATTCTCACTAGAGTGACAGCGATGCCATTTTGATTTTGATTGACGTCATTCAGAGTTTTATATAATACGTTTGTTGTTATTATCAATGAAAAGCTATTGTTTTTAAATTAAAAATATATTTAGTATGATTTATAAGTTAATTTATTAGTTAATGAAATGATTGAAATTAATTCATTCAGTAATTAATGAACTTTAATATTTGTTTTACTATTGAAACATATACAAATTTAAATGCCGAACTACGTTAAAACCTGCAAAAGTTTTCAACAAATGTGAAAAATCATACCCAAAACATAAGGTTTTTTAATTTCCAGGAAAATAAATCAATTTGTAGTGGATAGAATCATGTGGAAAAAGAAAATGTTCGTATTTATTATAGGATAGTTTATTCCTTACACTTCACTGAAAATGATTGGAATTTAAAAGACAAACTTTTAAATACTCTAATGAGTAAAAGATCGTTGAATTGATCGTTGAAAGTGGAACTTTATCTTAGAACATACAAGGAAGTGGTTACTTCCAATATTTGCACATCTAAAGGAACGCACATCCAAATCGCTCGAAAAGAAACGTGCTATTGCTAGTACTTGATCAATTTGACTTCGAATTTCCATTCGGTTTAAAAACATAAGTCTGCTTATGAATCGATCGATGCGAAAAGAAAGTACTGGCAATTCTCAAATTATTTGATAATGCAAATTCAGTCATTCTCTCACCATTATCATTGTTGTTGTTGATTTCATAACCTCCTCCAGTGCTATGTAGAAAATATTGACGGTCTTAGCTTCAGTAGGTGCATGCAAGGCAATAAGAGAAATATTGTTTTATGTACCGCGTACCCCTAAGTAGCAAATCCTCTCATTGACCAGGATGAATTTCAACACGGCTTTTTGTATGCGTGCACCAACAAGGAAACCAGTACTAAATTCATTTCGAGAAGAATGACCACTACTGCATAAAGAGTGACTATTCGAGTTTTGTTTTTCGATTATTGGCTGTCTAATTTCTTGCAGAGAAATGATATCCATCCTATGCCTCTCAGCCTGTGTTTCTAGGCTTATTAAAGCATCATGAGCGATCAGGCTGCACACGTTTCACGTTCCGATTCGGTAGTTTGATTCTTTCTCACGTCCAGGTAAAACTTCTGTTGTTTTGTTAGTGTCTGGTATTCTTCTTTTGGTTATCAAATTTAACAAAGCTTTTTTTTCGGAGTGATGGTATTAACCTCAGTCCCAACCCAAATTTTCGTTAATGGTTCGGTTATGATGTTAAGGTTATAAGAAGTTTTAAGGCGCCGATTCGCCGTGATGTAGCGTAATAAACTAAGCAGTTTTTCTCTGCTTGTCTCCGATACACCAACCTAATTCTGTCTGCATTACCCCTGCAGCATGGCGTGGACGTCGAATTTCCTACCCTGTAAAATGTTCTTTAGAGTTAGAAAGCTTAATAAACAAATTGTTAATGAAAAAAATAAGGAAAACCATAACGTAAAAATTATGTTTTCTCTAATTTTCAAATTAAAACATTTTTTGTTTCTTTATATTTACGCCGGATGACGTCACACAAAATTTTCGATTATCTGTCAAGAATACCTTATATTCGTTATACCATGACCGTAACGGGATAAATTGAACAAAAAAAAAACTCAGAGACGAACTATAAAGAACTATTTATTATATTTTTACAATACAAAAAAAGGACTCTATGATGAATCGAAAGTAGTTACATATTTTTGTTTTATCTATCGCACATTTGGAATATGAGTGTGGTAGTAATAAATAGAAAAATTATTTTAAATACTTGTGAAATATGAATGGAAATATTTATGCATTTATTGTAGTATATTTTATTTTAGGTTTAAGAAAAAATTAATGAATGAAGTTTTTTAAATTTACAAATAAAGGATATGTATTTGTAATTTGTAAAGATATGTATTTTGATTTATGGTTTGAATGAAAATATCATAGACATTTGACTCTTGATTTAATAAAAAACGCTTGATACTTCTCATATCATTTCATGCATGATTATTGTTTGAAATATTATGGTATTGAAACTGCAGAAGTGTTATGAGATAACTAAATCTGTAAGGATTGTAATGTAACAGAACATAGAATCATTAAAAAAGTGTAACAATCAATACATTTTGATATATGTATAATAAAAACTGAGTAAAACAATCATACATTTGTAAGGTTTATTTTTAAAGCTTTATCTAATTTTAAATAGCTTTCTGTAGAAGCCTTTCAAACTGTTAGTTTGGATAAAATATGTTGTAGGTGAATGACTATAAGTCAAGCGAAAATCAGTGGAGCTGATATGGAAAATATATGTTCGTACAAATAAATCGTTTAAATTTTCTTAGCTCATTTACGTATATTCTTAATCTTAAAAAAATCAAAAATGTACAATGTTAATAACAAGAACCAATAAATATTAACCAATAAAAATTTCAACTTTACTTTGTTTTTACTTTCTATTACATCTCATCAAGTCAATTTTTATAACAAATACGAAGCGGTAGGGATCAGAAACCATAATGTTGTTATCAAGATAACAACATTATAACATATATTGAATTAAAAATATCATTCGATATTTTCATAACTTATTCAATCAAATTAAAATTATATATCTTAATTGAAAATCCAAAAGGTATTTTCAATTTGAGTTTTATCAAATTGTATGTATCATTGTACCATAAAGGCACAAAAAGATCAACATGTAAAGTTTTTCGATATCATGGAGCTCTAAAAAATTATTATTAATTAAGCCTCTATTATTAATTAATATCTTATAATTTTCCAGAAATATTAAAAGACTTATAGAATGAAATAAAATGTTTTAAGTATCAAAACGTAAAAACTGAATTTTTAGAAAACATTCCCAAGGGAAGTAAACCCAGTGCTTTATTACAAATGTCCCCGCATGTGTTGATAAAACGGTTAAAACCTCCTTCAACTAATCAACTATTTGTAATGTTCCATTTCCAGCATTTCTAACGCATTCAGCTTTTATTTGCTTTTTTATTGGAAGTTCACTCTTTTCTTCTACGCTAAATGACATATCGTTTTTATAAAAAGTTGATTAGATTCATGAGTTATGAAATAAATTTGCCAACAGGCAAATCAATGAAATATACCATACATATATGGACCCTCTATTTAATAAATAAAACATTTGTTCTTACATGGCGTTGTTTTTTTAAATTTTATTTCATATATTTAATTCATTGCAGATAGATAAATAAAACAACTAAATTAATCATAAAAACAAAAGAGAAAATTATGTGTGACATGTGGATTGTGACATGCCAAAACCACAAGAAAAGTACATGAAAATCAAGATGGTGAACTGGATTTAATTAAAGGCGCATTCACCATTTCGATCGTTCGGTCGATCGCCACAATTTACATTGTTCCGTTCATCGCAACTGCATCTTAACAATCACACAATTTGTTTGGAGTAAGAGTTTTCTAATTCAAATGCTGACTAACATACACCATTTTATGGTTTTTTATCCTAGTCGAGAAAAGTGAAAAAGAGCTCGGGTCCGAAAAGTTTTCTGTTTGCTTAAATTTAATAAAATTTAATAGTTCGATCCTACCGAGTCAAAATAACGAGATGCCTAAAATATTGAAGGAATTATCATGAAAAAAATAGTGAAATAAAACGGAAAAAACACTTTAAAAAGTAAAAAATTGCACGACCATAATATTATGCCCAAAACTTATAAGCAGCTTGCTTGGTAATTAAAAATTAATTAAATCAAAACAAATCTTTTGATCCAAATAGTCAAAAACATTATAACATATATTGAATTTGAAACATTTGTTTTAATAAACAAAACCTGAATAATTCTCTTTTAATAAAAAATCAACTAAGTATGTATTGAAAAATAAATACTTTAAGAAATTAAATTAAATTAATAATAAAACAAAACTGTAAATAGAAAAAATGATTTTCTCTTCACATCTAATTGTTTAACCCATAATTAATTTAAATTTAACTGGGACCTATATTTGTCACACTAATGTCTACTTCTAAATAGTATGAATTTTTGTTATATCTGGTCGTCGCGGGTATGCTTTTATCTCTCTCAACTATGAAGAATTAGAGAAATTAGACAGAATAAATACGATGCTTAAAACCGTCAACACTAACATTTTCTAAAACAATTTTTTCAAACATAGTTCAGAGAGAAAAAAACATGCCCGCGACGACCAGATATAACAAAAATTCATACTATTTAGAAGTAGACATTAGCGTGACAAATATAGGTCCCAGTTAAATTTAAATTAATTATGGGTTAAACAATTAGATGTGAAGAGAAAATCATTTTTTCTATTTACAGTTTTGTTTTATTATTAATTTAATTCATAAACATATATTCATAAAACAGTTTATGGGATAAAGTAATGATTGAGATTAATAAATTCGGTCGTGAACCAATTGATTTCAGTTATTTGTGAAGAAATGAAATGAATAGTTAAATATAAATTTTTAACGTTTATTCATATATTATTTTTTTGCATTGATATTTATATTTATTATGTTTCTTAAAGTATTTATTTTTCAATACATACTTAGTTGATTTTTTATTAAAAGAGAATTATTCAGGTTTTGTTTATTAAAACAAATGTTTCAAATTCAATATATGTTATAATGTTTTTGACTATTTGGATCAAAAGATGTGTTTTGATTTAATTAATTTTTAATTACCAAGCAAGCTGCTTATAAGTTTTGTGCATATTATTATGGTCGTGCAATTTTTTACTTTTTAAAGTGTTTTTTCCGTTTTAGATTATATACACCTATTTTCAAGCGAAAGTACTGTTGGTTTTTTGTAAATAAAATGGTACTGGGTAATCCGATTTTAAATCAGTTTTCAATTTTAAATAGCTCAATATTGGTGGAGTATTTTGGTATATAATTTGTTTTTTTATCTTAACTAAATCATTAAAAAAATTAATTTAAAGTTTGATAAAAGTTTTTCAATAGAAAAAAATCAGAAAATAATAGAATTTTTAATTTTATTTCATAAATAATTAACTAAATTGTTTAACAGTATTTGATTATTTGATTAATTCATTAAATTTAATTAATGTTAATATAATATAAAGTTAATATCTTATGTGACCGCCTTGTGCTGTAATCATTTCGCGCATTCTATTAGACATTGAATTTAACAAATTTATGAAATATTGGCGCCAATCAACGCCTCTCATCATGTTGTGCGCTCTCACAATGGCATCCCAGACCTGATCATTACTGTGAAACACTTGGTGTTCACTCCTAACTTTGCCTTTGATCTCTGACCCGACATTCTCAACAGGATTTATCTCTGGAGAGAGACTGAAAATACAAATTTCTACAATTCTGAAGATGTTGGTTCACATATACTAGAAGTCATATCTGAAGACGATATAAATAGCTTAGGCCACAATTCCTCCTTTATGTCAGAAGAAACCCAAATTTGTTTACCATCCCCATCCAATTCTGATAGTTCTACCAATTCAGGTCGCAATATTTTTAAATTAAAGGACGACTTGCGGCGGATAGCCGTTGATACTACCATATGTGGTATAACAATGAATAAAATTCTTTTGGTTTTGCAGGAATATTTTCCTTGGCTCCCAAATAATGTCAGGGCGCTACGAAGTACTCCACGTATTGCCGACATTACAAATATTGGTTCAGGTGTTAGCTACTTTTATTTAGGTGTATCAAGGGCGCTAGATTATTTTCAACGAAAATATAAGTTAAGAGATATCAATAGGGTAGAGATTGATGTAGGAATAGACGGATTGCCAATTTTCAAAAGTTCTAACAGTCAAATTTGGCCTTTGATGATTAATATCGTTGGCTTTAAGGATATTTTCGTTGTTTCCTGTTGTCATGCTAGAAGCAAAAATATTGATTTTCGCTTATTTCTTAAAGATTTTATTGAGGAAATGGAAATATTGGAAGCAATTGGCTATGACCATGGCAACAAAAACCTGAAAGTTGAAGTAAGATCCCTTATTTGTGATTCCGATGCTAGGTGTAAAGTTCTATGCGTGAAATCCCATTCTGGATATTTCTCTTGTACAAAATGTACAGTAAAAGGAGCAAAAATTAACAAAGGACATATAGTTTTTCCTTACGAACAAAGTTTAGAATCTGAGCCCAGGACAGATGCGTCATTCCGAAATAGAGCTGATTTATGTTATCACAAACAGATTCAGCCTATTCCACTTGAAAATATTAATTTCGATTGTGTGTCTCAGGTACCCATCGATTACATGCATTGTGTTTTGTTGGGTATTACAAAACAGTTAATCTTTTTTTGGGTAAGAAAACGCAAATGTTTGTATTCCTTATCCCAGGCCAAAATAAAAGCAGTATCTCATTCTTTAGATAAAATCAAGCTGCCGAATGAGTTTAATAGACAACCAAGAAGCTTAGAAGAATTCGAACGTTGGAAAGCAACGGAGTTACGACATTTTCTATTGTATACAGGGCCAGTCGTGTTGAAAGGTAAATTATCTCCAGAAATTTACACACATTTTATAACTTTGTCTTCGGCGATTACTTTGCTTTTAAACGACAAATACTGCTGTACTCGCAATTCAGAGCCTGACACACTGTTAAAAAATTTTGTGCAGATGCAAGAAGATCTATATGGAAGTTCAAGTGCTACTTTTAATCTTCATAGTCTACTCCATTGATCAAATGACTGTCTTAAATTTAGAACAACTTTAAACGACACTAGTGCCTTCAAATTTGAAAATTTTTTATCATCTATAAAATTACAGATAAAAACTGGATATCTACCATTACAACAACTTTTTAATAGAATTTCCGAAATGTATTTGTTAAACCCATTATTTCAGCAGCATAAATTTCCCGTTTTCAAGATTCCTCTAGGAAATAATTTTTATAAAAACGTAATCCTAGAAAACTTTCTATTATCAATCGAATTTCCTAACAACTATTGCCTAGTTGCAACTAAAATCTTTAAAATAACGTCTATTTTTGAATATAACAATATTACTCAATTCAGTGGCTGTAAAGTTCTCAATTTGTTCGATTTTTTCGAAGCTCCTATAAAATCTTCCTCGCTTAATATTTATACTACTTGTGCGGAGACCATATCTACTGATCTAACTTCATTTTATGCTTCGGACATAACACATAAAATTTTAAAAATTCAAACGGAAGAGAATATAGTATATTTTCCTTTAATTCACACTTCTCTGGAAAAATAATTTAATAATAATTATAATAATAATAATTATGGGATTTTTGTTAACAGATTAAAATAAAATAATGATAATATTATTAATTATAATAATAATAATAATAATAGTAATAATAATATTAAAATGTTTCGCAAAGTGCCGACAGTCGACACAATTGGATTTATAGTAATAATAATAATATTTATTTATTTATTTTATTTTATATAAGCTAGATAATAATGATAATAATATAATAATAATAATAATAATAATAATAACAAAATAATAATAATAAATACGCCCAGCATAATGGACAGTACTGAAGATTCCGAGCAGTTTATTCAAAGTAAATATAACATAGTTCTGCCAGATTTATATATTTTTACTAATAATTTATCAATTTCGTTATATTTTCAGCACATTTAGATTTCCAGTACGTTTGTAGTGAACTGGATAATGAAAATTTCACTGAAATCGAAGGTAAAATGATATTTTATTATATGTGTGGATAATTTTCTAAAACTAACTTTTCTTTACATCAGTATTAGATCAAGAAACTCTTGAAGAACCAGCCTACCCAGTAGCAGTACACACACCTGATATTAACGAGACAATGAGTATAATACAACGGCAGTTGGAAGTAATATTAAAAGAAATAGAAGATTTGAAAAAGACCCAAAGACGATTAGTCCGTGAATTCGTAAATTTAAGAGACAGTCGACTTAATACAAAGTACTTAGTCGATTGTAATAATGCGAATGATAATAATCTGCCTTTTGTAGATTTGGATTTATTTATTAAGTTTAATTTAAGCTTAAATGAAGATCAAACATTAAAGAAACATCTGGTAATGAAATGAAATCAAATTTATTTCATTTATACAATTTATTTTTTTACAGAAATCCATCTTCATGAGAGAGGACGGGTGTGAAATAAAAAAATTTATAAGAACGAATTTTAAGAATCTATTTGCTAACGAGCTAGCAAAGAAATTCACATATAATGGGCGGCAAGGAAATTGGGCAGTAAAAAAATTTAATACAACAAAAATTTAAAAAGGCAAATAGTTTTAAATATTATAGTCTAAATAAGTATAGAGTATAATGAATATGTATTTTACTATTTTAGAGTGCACAATGGAAAAATTCACCAACACTGCCGAACCAAGATTCAACATAATAGCCACAAAATACTTTTATTACGTAAAAGACAAAATTGGAAAATAAAATAAAAAAAAAGATTTGGAATCTACTCTACAGTGAATTTGGAACTTGTACTCTAAGATATATGAATTTGGAATGAATGCAATTAATTTAGAATATACTCTACAATGTGATTATATATAATATCTATTTATATATATGTAATAAGATACATAAATTATTTATTTTGTATATTATTATTTAAAAAATATTTTATTAATTACTAAATAACAATGTGATGAGCTATATATATAAATATATTTATACATATATATATATATATATATATATATATATATATATATATATATATATATATATATATATATATATATATATATATATATATATACATATATATATATATATATATATATATATATATATATATATATATATATATATATATATATATATATATATATATATATATATATATATATATATATTTATATATATATATATATATATATATATATATATATATATATATATATATATATATATATATATATATATATATATATATATATATATATACATATATATATATATATATATATATATATATATATATATATATATATATATATATATGCAGTGGAAATCGGATAACACGAAATCGAAGGGAACAACAAATTATTTCGTGTTATCAGAATTTCGTCTTAAGCGATAAGTTCAGCTTACATACATTCATTAAGTTAATAAAAAGAAGTAATTATGAACAAATTTATAGTGCATATTTATTTTCATACTTTTAAATTCACGTTACTACAAACATATTCAAAAATCACATTGTGTATTTCAATTAAATAAAATCATTAATTCATTTTATGTAAAGAAAAATAAAATTCATAGAGGTAATGTTAAAAATTGCACATAGGTACCCACTTTTGAAAATAAATTATCAAAAAAATCTACTGATGGTTTAAATCAACTCGGTGCTGTTTCAAAAAAATCGGTAATTTTCGTTTGTACCGTTTTATTAATAATGTTTTCCTCCAAAAAGTTTTCTAAATCACCAAGAATGTTGTACACTTTTTCTCCATTTGTTTGGGCTTCGGCAAATCGACGAAAATCCACTATGCACTTACGAACGGTTTCAACTGAAGGTACCTGGACTGGGGCATCATCTTCATCCTCTTGATCACTATCTTCATTTTTTTCTACAGTTGTAGATTTTACCAAGTCACAAATTTCGCGATCACTTAGAAGCGGCGTGGTATCAATATTATTATCCACACTCAGGTAATCTTCGACCATGATATTTTGAGGTAAATTTGTAAGCACAGAAATACGATCAAAAATATTATGCACGTCATCGTTTACATTAGTGTCACAAATTATCTGCGGCTGATCGTCGTCGGAAGGTGTTTTTATTGTAAACCCAGAATGGCGAAAGCAATTTTCTATAGTTACAGGTGTAACAAGTTTCCATGCGAGACGTAACATGTACAAAGCATCTAAAACTGTTACCTGTTTCATATCTTCCTTAAGCTCAATACTTGCTAGATATTTTTGGAGAAGTTTTTTTTTGTAAAACACTTTTAAATTCTTAATGATTCCTTGATCACAAGGCTGTAATACACTGGTAGTATTTGGAGGCAGAAAAATTAATTTGGTGCTTTCTAGCTGGATGTTTGGATGTGCTGGACAATTGTCTACAATTAAAACTACCTTTCTCTTTTCCTTCAAAAATGTTTTATCTAAAGATTTCAACCAACCTGAAAATAAGTCAGTTGTCATCCAGGCTTTTTTATTTGCCGTGTATTGAAGTGGTAGATTTTTGACGTTTTTAAAACATCTAGGATTTTTAGACTTTCCGATAACAAAAAGTGGAAGTTTTTCCGTTCCGTCGGAATTACAACCAACAAGCAATGTCAGACGTTCCTTTGATTTTTTACCACCAGAACAAGTTTCTCCCTTAAATGTTAAAGTTTTGTCCGGCATACACCGAAAAAATAAACCGAATTCATCCGCATTAAAAATATTTTTTTTGTCGTAATCCTTCAGAATTTTAGGTAAAGTTGAAGATATCCAATCGGATGTCATATCCGCTGATACTTGTGTCGCCTCTCCACTAATACATTTAAACACAATTCCGTGTCTCGTTTTGAAACGCTCTAGCCATCCAGGATTAGATTTAAAGGCAATTCCCATTTCTATGGCTATTTTATCAGCCTTTTCCATTAATAGAGGTCCAGAAATAGGAGCATTTTGAGATCGGGCTTGCTTAAACCAAAGTAGCAATCCAGAATCTAAATCTTCATGTTTTGGTAAGCGCAAACGTTTCCGACTTCCTTCGAAATCACCCGTTTCATACGTAGATTGAATTTGTAATCGATTTTTTATAATGGTTGATAAAGTAGAATTTGGAATCCCAAATTCTTTACAAATTTCTGTTTTTGATCGACCGCCCCGATCCACATTTTCCAGAATTTCAATTTTTTTTTTAACCGTTAAAGCGTTTTGTTTTTTACTTCCACTAGCCATGCTAATGTTTATCAATAACTGAAGAAGCAAAAATATTAACAACAATAACTACAATAAAAAGAATTTTATATCTCACTCACCAAAACTAAAGTAACACACCTCAAATGACTCCAATAAATTCTATTTTAAGATTTCAAACAGAAAAAAATTTACGATTAACGACAACTATTACCCATTACTAGAAAACAATACAAACTAAAACACTTTCTCTCTAACAAAACAGAATTTAATTTGAATGAATTTAATTTCGGGGAATTCCTTAAAACTGAACGATATGTCTACATACAGTAGTAAATATAGAAAAAAGATTCAGTTTAGGTTTTTAAAATCGTGTTTTACAAAAACAACAACTGCACGAGAATTATACGCATAAGGATACAAAAAACTAATCCAAAACGAAAACAAATGTCTATACATAGTCTATACATTATATTTTTGTTGATTTTGACTAATCCCAAAAAATATATGTAGATTTACATGTACATTATATGTATATACATATCACATAAGTATGTGTTACGAAAACACAGGTGTTCAATAATAAATTTCGTGTTAAGCGAATATTTCTGTTCGAAGTTTATATAAAGGGTCTAAAAAATTTATTCGCGTTAAAAGAAAATTCGTGTTAATGGCTTCGTCTTAAGCGAACAGTTTCATACTAAAATAATATGAAAAAACTGGGGACTAAAAAAAAGTTCTTGTTATCCGATATTTCGTATTATCCGTTTTCGTGTTAAGTGAATTCCACTGTATATATATATATATATATATATATATATATATATATATATATATATATATATATATATATATATCGTCGCCTTAATAATGAAATAACGTATGCCATATATACGTTGTTATTATATAATGGATGCGCTGCATTCCCCATAAGGATGTCTATAGAGTGGCATTTTAACATTTTCCAATTATCTTATAACTGGGGGTGAAAATTAATATATTGTTAATTAACGTACATGCAAATTTGAATTTGGTTAAATATTGAAACAGCGTAAATGCATGTACGATATTCCAATTCCTACAGAATAATAACTTGGGTAAAATCATTGTCGTATATATTACATACATTACGATCACCACACGAAATAGTAAATCTACAATATTGTATAAGCATCATTCATGACTACATGATAAACCGGTTCATACAAATAAAAAATTGTAAGAATATCATGCGTTAGTTCAATAATAATTTATTTTAGGCTTAATCGTACTTTCATGCAAAATGAAATAACGGATATGAAATATGAAATAACGTATAAGGTACCTGATTGACTTTTCACCTCTTTTTAGGTAGAAAAGTGAGCAGGTACCAATGTGAAATTTTAATATGTTGTGAAGAAATTAGTCAAGATTAATTGGTAGAAATTTTTTTTCCAATATCTTTATTCATTCAATAGTGCTGCCGAGTTTACGAAAATCAGAAAATCGAAAAATCTTTAAACCCAATTATCTCGAAACTACACTTTTTCGAATACGTTGTTTCATTATTAAAGCGACGATATATATATATATATATATATATAAATATATAAATATATATATATATATATATATATATATATATATATATATATATATATATATATATATATATATATATATATATATATATATATATATATATATATATATATATATATATATATATATATATATATATATATATATATGTATATATATATATATATATATATATATATATATATATATATATATATATATATATAAATATATATATATATATATATATATATATATATATATATATATATATATATATATATATATATATATATATATATATCATCACATTCTAATTTAGTAATTAATAAAATATTTTTCAAATAATAATATACAAAATGATTTATTTATCTTATTACATATATATAAATAGAAATTATATATAATCAAACTGTAGAGTAGATTCCAAATTTATTGCATTCATTCCAAATTCATATATTGTATAGTACAAATTCCAAATTCACTGTAGAGTATTTAAATATATGAATTATTTAAATTTTTATATATATATATATATATATATATATATATATATATATATATATATATATATATATATATATATATATATATATATATATATATATATATATATAATATATATATATATATATATATATATATATATATATATATATATATATATATATATATATATATATATATATATATATATACATATATATACATATATACAAATATATATTTTGTTAGGATATATGAATTGTTTTATTAGTTTTATACGAAAAATGATATTTTATTTAGATTGAATTACAATGTTAGTACAATGATATATGATATATATATATATCATCACATTCTAATTTAGTAATTAATAAAATATTTTTCAAATAATAATATACAAAATGATTTATTTCTCTTATTACATACATATAAATAGAAATTATATATAATCAAACTGTAGAGTAGATTCCAAATTTATTGCATTCATTCCAAATTCATATATTGTATAGTACAAATTCCAAATTCACTGTAGAGTATTTAAATATATGAATTATTTAAATTTTTATATATATATATATATATATATATATATATATATATATATATATATATATATATATATATATATATATATATATATATATATATATATATATACATATATATACATATATACAAATATATATTTTGTTAGGATATATGAATTGTTTTATTAGTTTTATACGAAAAATGATATTTTATTTAGACTGAATTACAATGTTAGTACAATGATATATGATAAGATATATGAATTATTTTATTAAAATTAATTTCAAAATTTAAATTTTTATATATATAACGTAAATTTTAACAATACAGTTTTTATATACAATAATGTGATTATATATATGAATTACTAGATATCTGAATTATTAGAATATAATTAATTAGAATTAATTAGATATATGAATTATTTATTTCTATTTGAAAAATTATATTTTATTTATGACTGAATTACGATGTTAGTACAATGATATTTGATAAAGATATGAATTATTTTATTAAATTTATTGCTATATTTAAATTTTTTTTTATATATAACATATTTTAGAACAAAAACATATATGTGATAAGATATATATCAATTATTTCATTAAATTTATTGCTGTAAATTTTTTTTATATATAACATATTTTAGAACAAAACGTATATGTGATAAGATATCAATTATTTCATTAAATTTATTGCTGAATTTAAATATACATGAATCATAATGAATTATTTTATTTGAAAAATAATATTTTATTTATGACTGAATTTTATAACAATACATATATGTGATAAGATATTTTATTTTATATTACATATTTAGATATATATTACATATTTTATATATATATTAGACTGGTCGTTAAAAACTAAATTTTCCGAGACGCCCCCCAGAAAAATTCTTTGTGGTCAAAAAACCACAACGGCTTTATTTTTTTTTTTTTAAGTGAAAAGAACACGTGCCGCAAAATCATCGAAGTTTATTTTTTGATAAAATTGTTAATATCTCATAAAATATGCAGATGTCACAAAAAAATCACAAAATCATTTTTGCAGGAAATTTAATTCTCTACAAAAAAGGTCCAAGTCATTTTTTTCCTAAAACCTATATTTCTGATGATATTTTGAAATAAAACTTGAAATTCTTCGAAACTCGTAAAACCAAATGATGAAAATTTCGACGAAAAAGTACTAATTTTGATTTTTTTTGTCGCGATTATTTTTTTATACATTTCATTCTGTAGCATAAGAAGAAAATTAGGAGTTTTTCGTCATCTTTAGTTTTTATATTTTTTAAAAATTACGAAAACTTACAAGTTCATTTTCAAAATATCATGAGAACTATACGTTTTCGGGAAAAAATGACTTGGACCTTTTTTGTAAAGAATTAAATTTCCTACAAAAATGGTTATGTGATTTTTTTTGACATCTGCATATTTTATGAGATATTTGAAAAAATCTACGAATTTTCAAAAAATTAACTTCAACGATTTTGCGGCACGTGTTCTTTTGATTTAAAAAGAAAAAAATTATGCCATTGTGGTTTTTTGACCACAAAGAATTTTTCTAGGGGGCGTCTCGGAAAATTTAGTTTTTAACGACCAGTCTAATATATATATATATATATATATATATATATATATATATATATATATATATATATATATATATATATATATATATATATATATATATATATATATATATATATATATATATATATATATATATATATATATATATATATATATATATATATATATATATATATATATATATATATATATATATATATATATATATATATATATTGTAATGAAGCGCTTTCTTATTGGCGAACCAATAAGAAGGACATAGCAGGAAGCGTACCTAGCGAGATTGATTTTCAAGCCCCAAACTAGCTTCAGACCATGGGAACGATAAAGTAACCCTGCTACTTCAGCACAAATACAGACATGTACGCTATTCACGAAAATTTGCAGAAATGGAAAGGAATACAAGTGGAAAAACGAAGACTCTGGCGACCCCATTGGCGAAAGACCCACGATCAACACGTCCAACCCCTACGTTCACTCACATATGCCCACACACACACACTCCCACACGCACACACACACACACACACGCTCACACATACACACACACACACTCACACCCCCTTATCATTATGGCCGTAATAATGAAATAAATTTACTCACCCCATGATTAAACCCCGTCCTCCTATTCGAATTCCATCAGCCCTCCATCAGTGATGATTCATCCAACAGAAAATTGACGAATAATCCACTGGTGCGTGAACAATTCAGCAACAATAGCAAATAAGTGGTGTAAATAATGAGTTGAAACTCCGATAGTATCAGCAAAAAATTGTATATGAATAATCAGTTGCAATAACCAAACTTTAGTAAAAATGTTGCGTTGAAAATACGATAATATCAGCAAAAATTGTATATATAAATAATCCGTTGAAATAATCAAACTTTAGTAAAAATGTTGCGTTGAAAATACGATAATATCAGCAAAAATTGTATATATATAAATAATCCGTTGAAATAATCAAACTTTGGTAAAAATGTTACGTTGAAAATACGATAGTATCAACAGAAATTGTATGGTGATAATCAGTTGAAATAATCAGAATTTGGCAAATATGTTGCGTTGAAAATACAATAATATCAGCATAAATCGTATATAAATAATCCGTTGAAATGATCAGAATTTAGTAAAAATGTTGCGTGGAAAATACGATAATATCAGCATAAATTGTATATAAATAATCCGTTGAAATAATCAAACTTTGGTAAAAATGTTACGTTGAAAATACGATAATATCAGCATAAATCGTATATAAATGATCCGTTGAAATAACCGAAATGTAGAAAAAATGTTGCGTTGCAAACACGATAATATCAGCAAGAATTGTATATAAATAATCCGTTGACATAATCAAACTTTGGTAAAAATGTTACGTTGAAAATACGATAATATCAACAGAAATTGTATATAAATTATCCGTTGAAATAATCAGAATTTGGTAAAAATGTTGCGTTGAATTGTATATAAATTATCCGTTGAAATAATCAGAATTTGGTAAAAATGTTGCGTTGAAAATTCAATAATATCAGCATAAATCGTATATAAATTATCCAGTTGAAATAATCAGAATTTGGTAAAAATGTTGCGTGGAAAATACAATAATATCAGCATAAATCGTATATAAATAATCCGTTAAAATGATCAGAATTTAGTAAAAATGTTGCGTAGAAAATGCGATAATATCAGCATAAATTGTATATAAATAATCCGTTGACATAACCAAGATTTGGTAAAAATGTTGCGTTGGAACAAGGTACGGTAAGAACAGCCAAAACTTTGCTACAAATAATGCGTTGAAGCAAATGGCAGTAGCACCAATTTTATATTAACGATGCGTTGAAACAATTTCGCGATTCCGCAATTTATAATATGCATAATTCAATCATTCCGTATACTAAATGTGAACCAAGATGGCCATTTAATATCATAAAAAAAAATATAACCACAAATTCAACAAAACGGCATATTCTAGAATCCGTACACTAGAGTGATCGATTGGCGTATGTTCATCATTGTGGATTGTGACCTTCCAATTAATAACACATGAATTTATTATCCGAAAAATGGATTTTGATTATATTCAATACAAGTTTAAATTTAAATTCAAAAAAAAACACAACAGTTTCTTGGATAATTACTTACATTAGATTGTAATAAATGAATAGCAACAACTAACTGACCTTCCGTATGTTACAAACTTTTAATTGATTGCAATCACAAAACATTTATATAATTTTTTTCTTATGGTAATTAATTCTTCTTTTCTTTCTTACGGCACAATTTATTATCCGTAAAAAGAATTTTGATTATATTCAATACAAGTTTAAATTTAAATTTAGAAACAAAAACAACAGTTTCTTGGATAATTACTTACATTACGTTGTAATAAATGAATAGCAACAACTAACTGACCTTCCGTTTGTTACAAATTTTTAATTGATTGCAATCACAAACATTTATATAATTTTTTTCTTATGGAAATTAATTCTTTTTTTGTTACTTTCGTACGGCACAAACAGATAATATTTTTTTTTCTTTGATAACTTTACACTCACAATTTTTTTGTTTTAATTGGACACGTACATTTTGACTAAATAAATTAAATAAATTACGCTTATATCAATTAAGCTAATACTAGATTTTATCACTTAATTTTTTTAAAAAAAATCGATTTAAATAGCGCACCGGACATGCAATCATAATCTGGATGAAATTTTTATATCCATCGACTGAATGCCACGAGAGATGTCAAACAACTCACAATGTAATAATGAGAGTCTTCGTCTCCGTCGAAATTAAACTAAGAGACCAATAGACGTACAGTGGCCTAATATATAGCAAAATTTTTGTCTCGAAAAAACTCGAATACGATGTTTTGGAAATTAATTTCCATCAAGTTTCAATTGTTGGGAATTTTTCAAAATTATACTAAACCGTTCGTTATTTGATACTATTGCACAACGACAAGGTTGTAACACAAAATATTTCCGACCCATCAACAACATTCACCATTGAATTCAAAATGAATCAAATGCAAGTTCAATTGGTGTTATGGCGTTTAGATACTGCAAACTACAATACAAAATCACATTATAGTGAAACGGAAAAATTATTTTGAAAGAAAATAAGACAATAGAATGTTTAACAAAAACGAGATATTAAATCTTTGAATGTTGATGACTGAAAAAAATACGCACAGCCGACTTAGGGTTTAAAAAAAATTAATTGTTCAATTACGGTTGATGTTAGAGAATTCAAACTTTTAGTAGTTTATTGAATGTAACCATAGCTCGCGTCAATTTTAGGGTGTTGTAAAATTAAATTCTGATTAAAGTTTAGCGGTTATACGGATGATGATTAAAGAAAATTATCAATTAATTCAAATTAACCAATACTATATTATATTAATGAATAAATAAATCAGGGTAATTAGTGCCATTTTCCCTCTCCTATACGTCCGTCCACCTATTGCAGATTTAGTCAGATTTTAAGAAATATAAGGAAACTATGGGTTAAGGAAACTACATGAAATATGACTATTGATGACGAAGGGATGAGAATCTATTACAAGTGGTACAGATTAATATAAGGAACAACAACTAAGGAAACTGCGACTGTAATACACTGCGTTCTGACATTATGCCAGACTATCCATTACAGAACAAGTGCTTTTTGGACGAACACCTACGACCAAAAAGAAGTTGAAAAAGGCATAGGCTGGTCGCCAATAGACCTTGTATATACATATTAGCTTGGTGAAGCACCTCGACGTACCACAGACTAGCAATCAATGCGATCAGTATTACAAACTCAGTCCTAGCAGAAACCAAGTAACAAAGTATCTAAGAATATACAAAAAAAACTTTTGGGAGGGGTATCGATAAAATCAGTATTCTACTCTATTGCAAGCGGTGGACAACTAAAATCTTCCAGACCCAATTTCGGGCAGATCTGGGGGTTCCCGAGACTCTAAAGTCACAAATAGAATTGATTCAATCTGCTACAGATCGAAAGGAAAAAACACCGTGGGACCGACTTCTTTAATGAAACATCCGACACAATTTCGTTTTTTTTTTTTTTTTTTTTTACGTTATGCAGGCTCGCAACCCACACCTGAACTAACACGAGTCTCATGCGTCTCCGACTCGCTAGCCGGGCCACACTGTTGTACGCTTCCGTCCAAGTGACTCGGAAGGTTGTTCATATAGATTCAAGGTAACCAACTGAACCAAATTTAAATATATTCAATCCGGGAATTTACGCCGGCAAATAATGCAGAAGAAAAAAAAAAAAAAAAAAAAAAAAAAATTGCTACAAGACCCAAACACCAATGCTGACACACACTTACTGAACTGGGAATTCAAGACGAAACCACCCTCACATTTTCATGTCATTGATAAACAATATCCTACGGAAACAGACCTGATTTGTAGATTTTTAGGCTCGAATGTCCTTCGAATGGTATACACCTCTGCGTTTGGAGACCAGGTCTTCCAGTTCGTAAGCGGCGCCACCTACCAACCTTATTACTCTGGCTTCAATAAACTTCTGTGCAAGTTTAGCCGATAATTTCTTACCGGCGTCACTCAAAATAAAGTTCCTTCGGAACACCGTATCACCTGGTTTAAACAAAGTTAACCGAGCTCGTAAATTGTATCTTTCAGCACTTTTGACAAATGCTTCGGCAGTTAAATCAAGAATTCGAATTCGAATCTTATTAAGATAATCCGGTCGCAGAATCGTTTCACCTGGCTCAAGAAGACTATTCAGTCGTCTCAGCAGTTCATATGACGAACCATGAGTCACCATAGGTATTCCAAACATTGCGTAATACGGGGAACATTGAAGTGTTTGATGCAGGGAACAACGTAGTGCACAAGCGATCTCGCTCAAGTGCAGATCCCATTTAGAATGCTCCTCCTTTAAATAGGCTCTAATACCAGATAAAACACTTCTATTTACCCGTTCAGAAGCGTTAGCTTGAGGTGAATACAACGCTAGTAATGTATGTTTCACTCCGTGCTTCGCCAAGAAATCTTCAAATAGTTTAGACTTAAACTGCGTCCCATTATCGGACACAATAACTTCGGGACAACCAAATACGTGAAAGACATTGGTAGCCAATAGATGACAAATTGGTTCAGCAGTTAGTTTCCGTAAAGGAAACAAAAAGGGATATTTCGTAACATGATCTAATACTACCAGAATAGCGATATTCCCGGCCTTTGAACGAGGATAAGGGCCAAGAATATCGATATATAATCGCTGTCCAATTCGTTCTGTTTTCATCTGGGACACCATGGGAGCACGAAGTGGAACATTAGTCGCTTTGATTTCTTTGCAGGTCTTACAATTTCCTATGTAGGATTTAACCTGGGTATACATGCGAGGCCAATAGTAAAATTTACGAATATTAAACAAGGTTTTTGCTAGACCTCCATGAGATGAGGTAGGAGGATTGTGGGCCCTTGCAATACACTCGTCAGTGTATTCCTCAGGTAACCACAATTTCCAAACCTCACCCTCTGAAGGAATATCAAGATCTAGACAAGCCATTCGTTTATAAACCCGACCAGAAATTACTTTCAGATCAGGCAATGTACCGTCTGCTTCGGTAACCAGATTTACCAACTCCAAATATCGAGAAGTGTTGAAGAAAGGGGAATTAAGATCTAATTCAGGCACTGGACATAGTTCAGAAATGATGTCGACAGAGTCACGTCTTGATAGAGTGTCAGGAACAGTATTTAATTTTCCTTTTCGGTACTCAATATCAAAGACGTAACCCTGCAATTTCAAGCTCCAACGAGCCAATCGACCAGAAAGGTCTTTTTGTTGCATTAACCATTTTAATGAAGCATGGTCAGTTATGATCTTAAAGGCCTGACCCTCGACATACGCTCTAAATTTCTTTACTCCCAGTACGGCGGCTAGACACTCTTTCTCACTAGTTGAGTAATTGCGTTGCGCAGAATTTAGTTTCTTGGACATGTACGCTATGGGATGTTCCATACCGTCCATGTCACACTGCAGTAATACACAGCCTATACCGTCATTACTAGCGTCGCACTGGAGAGTAAAAGGTTTAGTATAGTCGGGGTTTATGAGGACTGGTGCTGATATGAGAGCATTTTTGAGATTTGTAAATGCTCTTTCAGCTTCTGGAGTCCATACGAATTTATTAGAATTTTTCTTCAACAAATCTGATATTGGAGAGGACATAGCAGAGAAATCAGATATAAAACGGCGATAATAACCCGCCATACCCAAGAAGCGTCGAATCTGTTTGGGTGTTCGAGGCGTAGGAAATTCTGATATAGCCTGAGTTTTATCAGGATCAATTTTTAACGTACCACCTCCCACCACATATCCCAAATATTTTACCTCCGCTAAGAGAAACTTACTTTTTTCCACGTTTATCGTCAAGTTCGCACGTCTAAGACACTGGGAGATATCTTCTAACAGTTTCAGATGGGCCTCAAAGGTATCTGTAACTATTAGAAGATCATCCAAGTATACGAAGACGCACGACTTGAGATGTGGAGGAATTACTTGGTCCATCAATTTGGTCATTGTTTGCGGCGCATTGCACAGTCCGAAAGGCATTCTTACGAACTGATACAATGGCCGCCCTGGGACCGTAAAAGCAGTTTTCTCTCGGGAGTGTTTTTCTAACGGTATCTGCCAGAAAGCGTCTTTCAGATCCAAACTGGAAATGAAATTACTTTGTGGCAGACGACTCAAGATCCCATCTATCTGTGGAAGGGGGTAAGCATCCTTCTTAGTAACTGTATTGACCTTTCTACTATCCAAACAAAGACGATTCTTCCCAGGTTTGCGAATTAAGACCACCGGACTTGACCATGGGCTGTTTGAAACCTCTATAATACCCAGAGACAACATCCTATCCAGTTCTTCTCCCATCAGTTTCTCAATGGCGGGCGATATTGGATAGTGTCGTTGCTTGATGGGAGCTGCAGTCCCCACATCAATAACGTGTTCCAACAAATGTGTTCGACCCAGACCCATTTTTGAAAATGATGGTAGAAGCTGAATAGTGTTTTGTAGACGTGTTTGATTGTCCATAGACAATTCTGAAATTCCTGACTCCGTAGTCAAAAATGTAGGTAGGTTAAATATCGGGTTAAACAAACCAAAAGCGTTAAAGAAATCTATACCTAGATATAGATTTTGAGTCAAAGACGGGATAATGAAGACGTCCAGGGTTCTGACTTGGTTCATAAATGAAACCTTTGTTTTTACAAACCCCAAGATCTTCTGTCTTTGGCCATCGGCAGTACGAACTACGGCAGACGAATAAGTTAGAAGGTCTGGAGTCTGTACGATTTCTTTAGCAAAATCACCACCAATTACAGTCAAGGACGCTCCACTATCCAACAGTCCAGTATGTTGTTTACCCAATATTGACACTGTGGCATAAGATCTCACATCGTTGTCCAATTTCACAATAGAGGAAATGGTTTTAGTTTTAAACAAATGACGTTGTTGCCAATAAATACGAGAACGGAGCGCAGAGCGCGATGGAAGTTTCAAAGAGGATAATGCATCGACAAATATGTTTGAGCGTATTTTCAGGTATTCGTTCAATCGTTGTTGGAACGATTTGATTTTGGTCCATAATGGAGGTGGTTCAGTATGATCGGGTGTTCGTTTCAATAATTTCACATTAGTATCATGGGTGGGTACCAGTGTGTCAGAAGCAGTACCTTTAGACTGCGCTGCAGGGGCGTAAAAACTTTCAGCCGGTTCGTTATGGCTTGAATTAACGGCAGGTGGTGGGCTCAAAGAATTATTCAGCAGATTAGAGGTTGAAGCCGAGTTTGAGACTGCATCATAAAGAAATGGATTGGTAGACGACAAAGTTGTAGGAGCGGGAAATAACATATTTTTAGGCTCAGATGAGTCTAGGGTGTGTCCTGGGAGCGAGAAAAGGTGTTGTGATTCTGGCCCCCTCTTCGGTTTCCCCGACAATTATCACAATTAGGACACAACACATTGTCCTTTCCACATCCCCAACAAAACAATCGCTGAGATTCACGACAATCGTGCCACCGATGACCAGGTCGTTTACAGTTCCAACAAATAATTGAACTGCTTATTCGTCCCATATTGGGAGCAGGCTGTATTGCCGCAAGTTCGTTGGATGCAGCTGGTAACGATTCCGTTGGCAACTCGCTAATTTGAATTTGTGGAAATTCACGATCTAAATCCACCTCAGACACCGGTCTAGACGGTCTAATGTTATAATCTCGCGGTCTGGTCGTTGACTCGGCCCATAATTTTTCGCGATCACGGCAGAGCTGGCGCAGATGGTCTAGTCCATAAATGGTGACATATAGCAGTTCCCTCCTGATTTCTAATCGTAGGTTATTTCGAATCAGTGAAAGCAATTCGGCATCCGACATCGGGACTCTTAACTTATCTGCCAGTCGATAAATTGACTGTAAGAATTCATCAAATAATTCGGTGGGCCGCTGTTTCCTGGCCCTCATCCGCTCCTTTACCTCTTCGTCCGTCTGCCTGTCTTGAAATTCTATTCGAAGAGCATGACATAAGTCAGTCCAAATAAGCTGTCGGTTCTGGCGAAAATATCTCCAGAACCAATCAGCGGCACGATCTGTGAACAACAGGTACAGACAGCGGGTGATAATAGTAAAATCGTTATTTAAACACATCTCTGTCAGCCGCTCTATTCTGAAGATGAACGCTTCAACATCCAGACCATCGGGTCTGCCTGAGAACGTTACGTTCCAATTTCTAACTGTGGTAGAGTGCTGATCGAGATGTGTTCGTATTCTAGCTGGAGCAAGAGCAGGATGAGGTTCAGCAAACATTGGTGGTACTGGTACATTATTTTGCACAAACGCATTTACTGGCGTATAATTTGAATGAACCGATTGATGTCTCGGGGTGGTGGGCGAGATTACATTATGCGCTAGGGGTAGTAACACTTCAGGTGCTGGAGCACGTGATTGCATCATTGAGTGATTAATTCTCGAAATTTCCTGATCGATGTGAGCATTTACTGCTTCCTGAAAACCTTGATCTTCCGCTGCAGCGGCACCATATATGGGAGATCGTTGAGCTATATTCACTCGCACTTCATCGGCGAGTCGAGATGGTGGAAGACGGTTTGCCAAAGGCGTGGACGAGGGCTGATTTCCGGTACTGGAACGACGTTGCCAACCTGCGGTAACAGATCGAGTCACAGGTCGCGGTGGGGGTGGCACTATTGTATAATTATTTTTATCTATCCCTCGAGGCAACCTCTGTAATTCTGCACGCTCACAAGCGGCTCGACAAATTGGGCAGGTGTGATTCTGCAACAACCAGTCGTTGAGGCAGATGTCATGAAAGAGATGGTTACACCGAGTGAGAAGTTTTACGTCGGCCGGCACTATTTCGTGTTGACAAACAGCACAAGAGCTGGACCTATCCAGAACGTCAATCTTATCAGTGGCAGACATTATGAATACTCAAACCGCCGCACAGGACCAGATCAATAAATGCACGTATATGGAGAGCGAAACGAAAATTATTACACTATCGATGTGAACGTTGAATCCAAATAAACAATTCAATTATCAACAGAAAAGATTATTTTATTCCAATATTTGAGTACTATGAATATTTTAAAGCAGAATTTAAAAAAAATTATATGGAAATTTAGCGATTCAAACCTCAAACAGCTACGCAATGTCTGACCAATTCGTCAATTATATTAAATAAGATTTATTATTGTCTTGATATTATTTCACTACTATTTACAATTGTTTTCCAAGATGCTGATATATGAACAGAACAATAAAAATAAACGGTGAGATTCGAGAGAAAATAAGTAGACTACAAATATGGCAGAAGATGGCAATTACGAAAATACTACTGTGTTTTGTATCTGACTTGACTAAACAAGGTAAAAATTGTACTGTGAGAGAAAACAAGTATACTAAAATATGGCAGAAGATGACAATTATATGAACTTTCCAGACCCAATTCCGGGCAGATCTGGGGGTTCCCGAGTCGCGGAAACAAGTGATGTGCAATTACCGTTGAGGTAATAATACAAAAAAAAAATAGTCAGTATTACGCCACTGGTAAGGCAAGACTAATCTTAAAACTAACAATAGCAAATTATAACTAACATGCAATAAAAAATTTTGAGACTTAATACTACTTTACTTAATAATTTTTCTTTTTTTTTTTTTTTTATTTATTTATTTTGAAGGGATCAAAAGAAACTTAGCCGTATTCCCAATTCTGGAATTTATAAATTTGGGGTAGTATAAAATTAGAGGAGTCAAACAAAAACTCACGGTTTGGATGCCGAAGTGTGCCACCCAATAAAAAAACAACCCTAATACCATAAGCTAATATTAAGGACACACCCGGAACTTTAAGGGTCAATTTGATCCCTTCAAGAATTCTTCGTAAGATTAATCTTGGCTGCTGACTCTCTTGATGATAAATTTTGTGTTATATTTTTTTGTTGTTTCTTGATTGTCTCCCAATTTTACTTTATAAGTTGACTTTTTAAAATTTTTCTTGATTTCATAATATTTCTTGACTTTGAAATATAACTTGACTTTTAAATTACGCTTAATTTTTAAATTTTTCTTGGCTATTAGTTCCTAAAAACGGAGAAAGAAAAGAATTAGCATCTAAAAATATCAGCCGTTTTATCTTAATATCTATATAAGAATTTTTTTTTTTGTTTTTTTTTTTTTTTTTTATTTATTTCTTTCCAAATATTTATTTACTTATTTATTCAAATATTTATTTATTCAAATATTTATTTATTTTTTTAATAAATAATTATTTAATTATCTTTCTTAATAAATATTTATTTATCAATTTATTTATTTATCTATTTTTTTAATAAATATTTATTTATCGACGACGGACGGACGGACCAATCACGGGGGGAGTTCATCACACCCGGGGTTGAAGGTGGTGACCGCCGATCTTTCTCATTTTGCTTTGTGGTTTTTTTATGCTTTTACTTTGGGACCAATGAAAATTGAAAGTGTTCTACGTTAAAAGGATGGGAAGTGGAAAAGGATAGGGAACAAGACGGGATGAATAAGGATGGGAGAAGGGAGGGTGAGACAGGAATAAGGTGGGGTATGTGCTGGTAGTGCCTCACCCAGCTGACGAGTGCTGATGGGATGGTCAGAAGATAAAATCCCCTGCACCACCATTCTATCAACAACACTCGGCAGCTGCGATCCACGCCACCCACACATACGGTAAGGTGCTGTGGCAGAGGTGGACCAGTTACACATCAGCATGACAGCCGAGCGAAATCTTCCCTCGACAGCGGGCCAATGCTGTCTTGGAAGAACTTCCTCGGTATCACCCGATGAGAACCAGCACACCTCAACCACAGGGAAGCTAGTATTGCCGGGAGGGGTCGCTAACGTTAGGCAATAGTAGCGCAGGTTGGGCTCTGAGGACCCCGCAAACCCGAAGCCTGACCAGGTGACCAGACTCGGACGAGGTTTGGCGTATACACCAAACCACGTCGTTCTAGGTCTGGCACCTGAGACACCTTCGGCCTTTGAGACGTCTCCAGAAACCCACCCCGTAACTAGGGTCCGTGGGGTTGTAATGCCCATTGAGAATAATTCCGAAAAATTATTCTCACCCATGCGTTTTAAAAAAAAAACAAAAAAGGAGAATATTAGCTGGAGGCGTAGGGACGCAACTCCCCATCAAAGTACAGTCTGAGGAATCTCAGACTTCCTTTGCTCCTGCGCGTTTGAAGCAGGGAATTGCTTCTACGCCGCCAGAGTCTTTACTATTGTTTTGGTGGAAAAGAAAGTTAATTTTGAAGAAAAATTAAAAAAAAAATTTTTCGAATTTTTTTTGAAATTATGGAGGGACTCCTCCAGAGTCCTACATCGCTGTAGGGACCCTTAGAGAAGCCCCACGTTGGGCGCCAATTTGTAATGAAGCGCTTTCTTATTGGCGAACCAATAAGAAGGACATAGCAGGAAGCGTACCTAGCGAGATTGATTTTCAAGCCCCAAACTAGCTTCAGACCATGGGAACGATAAAGTAACCCTGCTACTTCAGCACAAATACAGACATGTACGCTATTCACGAAAATTTGCAGAAATGGAAAGGAATACAAGTGGAAAAACGAAGACTCTGGCGACCCCATTGGCGAAAGACCCACGATCAACACGTCCAACCCCTACGTTCACTCACATATGCCCACACACACACACTCCCACACGCACACACACACACACACACGCTCACACATACACACACACACACTCACACCCCCTTATCATTATGGCCGTAATAATGAAATAAATTTACTCACCCCATGATTAAACCCCGTCCTCCTATTCGAATTCCATCAGCCCTCCATCAGTGATGATTCATCCAACAGAAAATTGACGAATAATCCACTGGTGCGTGAACAATTCAGCAACAATAGCAAATAAGTGGTGTAAATAATGAGTTGAAACTCCGATAGTATCAGCAAAAAATTGTATATGAATAATCAGTTGCAATAACCAAACTTTAGTAAAAATGTTGCGTTGAAAATACGATAATATCAGCAAAAATTGTATATATAAATAATCCGTTGAAATAATCAAACTTTAGTAAAAATGTTGCGTTGAAAATACGATAATATCAGCAAAAATTGTATATATATAAATAATCCGTTGAAATAATCAAACTTTGGTAAAAATGTTACGTTGAAAATACGATAGTATCAACAGAAATTGTATGGTGATAATCAGTTGAAATAATCAGAATTTGGCAAATATGTTGCGTTGAAAATACAATAATATCAGCATAAATCGTATATAAATAATCCGTTGAAATGATCAGAATTTAGTAAAAATGTTGCGTGGAAAATACGATAATATCAGCATAAATTGTATATAAATAATCCGTTGAAATAATCAAACTTTGGTAAAAATGTTACGTTGAAAATACGATAATATCAGCATAAATCGTATATAAATGATCCGTTGAAATAACCGAAATGTAGAAAAAATGTTGCGTTGCAAACACGATAATATCAGCAAGAATTGTATATAAATAATCCGTTGACATAATCAAACTTTGGTAAAAATGTTACGTTGAAAATACGATAATATCAACAGAAATTGTATATAAATTATCCGTTGAAATAATCAGAATTTGGTAAAAATGTTGCGTTGAAAATTCAATAATATCAGCATAAATCGTATATAAATTATCCGTTGAAATAATCAGAATTTGGTAAAAATGTTGCGTGGAAAATACAATAATATCAGCATAAATCGTATATAAATAATCCGTTAAAATGATCAGAATTTAGTAAAAATGTTGCGTAGAAAATGCGATAATATCAGCATAAATTGTATATAAATAATCCGTTGACATAACCAAGATTTGGTAAAAATGTTGCGTTGGAACAAGGTACGGTAAGAACAGCCAAAACTTTGCTACAAATAATGCGTTGAAGCAAATGGCAGTAGCACCAATTTTATATTAACGATGCGTTGAAACAATTTCGCGATTCCGCAATTTATAATATGCATAATTCAATCATTCCGTATACTAAATGTGAACCAAGATGGCCATTTAATATCATAAAAAAAAATATAACCACAAATTCAACAAAACGGCATATTCTAGAATCCGTACACTAGAGTGATCGATTGGCGTATGTTCATCATTGTGGATTGTGACCTTCCAATTAATAACACATGAATTTATTATCCGAAAAATGGATTTTGATTATATTCAATACAAGTTTAAATTTAAATTCAAAAAAAAACACAACAGTTTCTTGGATAATTACTTACATTAGATTGTAATAAATGAATAGCAACAACTAACTGACCTTCCGTATGTTACAAACTTTTAATTGATTGCAATCACAAAACATTTATATAATTTTTTTCTTATGGTAATTAATTCTTCTTTTCTTTCTTACGGCACAATTTATTATCCGTAAAAAGAATTTTGATTATATTCAATACAAGTTTAAATTTAAATTTAGAAACAAAAACAACAGTTTCTTGGATAATTACTTACATTACGTTGTAATAAATGAATAGCAACAACTAACTGACCTTCCGTTTGTTACAAATTTTTAATTGATTGCAATCACAAACATTTATATAATTTTTTTCTTATGGAAATTAATTCTTTTTTTGTTACTTTCGTACGGCACAAACAGATAATATTTTTTTTTCTTTGATAACTTTACACTCACAATTTTTTTGTTTTAATTGGACACGTACATTTTGACTAAATAAATTAAATAAATTACGCTTATATCAATTAAGCTAATACTAGATTTTATCACTTAATTTTTTTAAAAAAAATCGATTTAAATAGCGCACCGGACATGCAATCATAATCTGGATGAAATTTTTATATCCATCGACTGAATGCCACGAGAGATGTCAAACAACTCACAATGTAATAATGAGAGTCTTCGTCTCCGTCGAAATTAAACTAAGAGACCAATAGACGTACAGTGGCCTAATATATAGCAAAATTTTTGTCTCGAAAAAACTCGAATACGATGTTTTGGAAATTAATTTCCATCAAGTTTCAATTGTTGGGAATTTTTCAAAATTATACTAAACCGTTCGTTATTTGATACTATTGCACAACGACAAGGTTGTAACACAAAATATTTCCGACCCATCAACAACATTCACCATTGAATTCAAAATGAATCAAATGCAAGTTCAATTGGTGTTATGGCGTTTAGATACTGCAAACTACAATACAAAATCACATTATAGTGAAACGGAAAAATTATTTTGAAAGAAAATAAGACAATAGAATGTTTAACAAAAACGAGATATTAAATCTTTGAATGTTGATGACTGAAAAAAATA
Source organism: Diogma glabrata (assembly GCA_963693315.1). Lineage (NCBI taxonomy): Eukaryota > Metazoa > Arthropoda > Insecta > Diptera > Cylindrotomidae > Diogma > Diogma glabrata. The sequence continues at coordinate 268,290,054 of OY856187.1, read as the reverse complement.
CGCACAGCCGACTTAGGGTTTAAAAAAATTAATTGTTCAATTACGGTTGATGTTAGAGAATTCAAACTTTTAGTAGTTTATTGAATGTAACCATAGCTCGCGTCAATTTTAGGGTGTTGTAAAATTAAATTCTGATTAAAGTTTAGCGGTTATACGGATGATGATTAAAGAAAATTATCAATTAATTCAAATTAACCAATACTATATTATATTAATGAATAAATAAATCAGGGTAATTAGTGCCATTTTCCCTCTCCTATTACGTCCGTCCACCTATTGCAGATTTAGTCAGATTTTAAGAAATATAAGGAAACTATGGGTTAAGGAAACTACATGAAATATGACTATTGATGACGAAGGGATGAGAATCTATTACAAGTGGTACAGATTAATATAAGGAACAACAACTAAGGAAACTGCGACTGTAATACACTGCGTTCTGACATTATGCCAGACTATCCATTACAATATATATATATATATGTATACATATATATATATATATATATATATATATATATATATATATATATATATATATATATATATATATATATATTATATATATATATATATATATATATATATATATATATATATATATATATATATATATATATATATATATATATATATATATATATATATATATATATATATATATATATATATATATATATATATATATATATATATATATATATATATATATATATATATATATATATATATATATATATATATATATATATATATATATATATATATATATATTTATATATATATATATATATATATATATATATATATATATATATATATATATATATAATATATATATATATATATATATATATATATATATATATATATATATATATATATATATATATATATATATATATATATATATATATATTATATATATATATATATATATATATATACATATATATATATATATATATATATATATATATATATATATATATATATATATATATATATATATATATATATATATATATATATATATATATATATATATATATATACATATATATATATATATATATATATATATATATATTATATATATATATATATATATATATATACATATATATATATATATATATATATATATATATATATATATATATATATATATATATATATATATATATATATATATATATATATATATATATATATATATATATATATATATATATATATATATATATATATATATGTATATATATATATATATATATATATATATATATATATATATATATATATATATATATATATATATATATATATTTATTTTGTATATATATTTTGTTAGGATATATGAATTGTTTTATTAGTTTTATACGAAAAATGATATTTTATTTAGACTGAATTACAATGTTAGTACAATGATATATGATAAGATATATAAATTATTTTATTAAAATTAATTTCAAAATTTAAATTTTTATATATATATAACGTAAATTTTAACAATACAGTTTTTATATACAATAATGTGATTAGATATATGAATTACTAGATATCTGAATTATTAGAATAGAATTAATTAGATATATGAATTATTTATTTCTATTTGAAAAATTATATTTTATTTATGACTGAATTACGATGTTAGTACAATGATATTTGATAAAGATATGAATTATTTTATTAAATTTATTGCTATATTTAAATTTTTTTTATATATATAACATATTTTAGAACAAAACATATATGTGATAAGATATATCAATTATTTCATTAAATTTATTGCTGTAATTTTTTTTTATATATAACATATTTTAGAACAAAACATATATGTGATAAGATATCAATTATTTCATTAAATTTATTGCTGAATTTAAATATACATGAATCATAATGAATTATTTTATTTGAAAAATAATATTTTATTTATGACTGAATTTTATAACAATACATATATGTGATAAGATATTTTATTTTATATTACATATTTAGATATATATTACATATTTTATATCAATACAATTTTCATATACATATATGTGATAAGATATATGAATTATATTTTAATAATTTTATTTGAAAAAATAATATTCTATTTATGACTGAATTACAATGTTAGTACAATGATTATATGTTAAGATATATAAATTATTTTTTTAAATTATCGCTAAATTTAAATTTTTATAAATATATAACATATATATGTTATATATGCATAAAAATTTAAATTTAGTTTAAAAATTTAAATTTAATAAATTGTGTTGTTATAAAATATTTTATAACACAATTTTCATATAATATATATATTATATTTTTATACAAAAATAAAAAATTTGTTTTATTTTCAACGGTCTTTGAAATTTAAATTTCCCGCCTTAATTCAAATTTTGACGTTCATACACATACATACGCAAATTCGATCCCGCCATCTTTTTTTAAATTTTATGCACGCACACAGATGTATAAAATGAGTTCCAGATTTTGGCGACAAATTTAATACAACTTATTAACTTAAATTGGAACTGTGTAGAAATGTGTAGAAAATAAAAAACGTAGTTACGGATTAAGATCCAAAAAATTGAAAAAAAACTGGAAGTAGTGATACTTGGGATTCGTTTTGTGGAAAAAAAATCTTTAAAAAATCACTTTTTCTGCTCTGGCAAAAAGAAAACGACATTATATTCAAAATGAAAAATATCTGAATCAAAAAATAACTGAAAAACTTTTTTTGCTTCAATTTTTCGTCAACTACTTGATTAAGATTTTAAATGTTTTAGTTTTTACATACGCCACATGTATGCTCTCCCAAAACATTAAATGATTCATCCAATCTTAAAGCCCGCTATACACTTGAGCTAAACTATGCGAACTATGTTTTTAAAAAAATAATGTTTTAACGCGAATAATATTTTTTAAACAAAATGTAATGAATGTAATGTTTCCTTATTTTCTTTTTTAAATTATTTGTTTCCGTAATGTTTTTTTGTATAATTACGTTGTATACAAAAAACATAGTTCGCATAGTTTAGCTCAAGTGTATAGCGGGCCTAATGGCTGCAAAAATTTTTGACACGCAAAACTCACACTTATTTTGTTATCTATAAAAATGTAATACTTATACCCTTTCAAGTTACTTTCAAACATTAAATACCATAGCTGATTGTATTTTATATTTTGTATCAAATATTAACAAATGACATTTTATAATTGACAACAACTTTTTTTACTGAAATCATTTTTGGTTGATGAAGGACATCTTTATTTTGAGTTAATAACTATAATAAAAGAACAAAATCTATTCAAGTTCATTTTGACAAAGCAATGGGAATCAGCTGTTTGAAAAAAGAATAATGTTTGTTGATGCGATAACTTCAAGAGCTTTTTCCTTCAAATCGTTTTATTGCTGTATGTAATATGTCAGACATGAATAAATATCTAAGGAAAAGTAACTAGACTTTTGAAGCATCTAATTTGTAGTATTGGTGCGTTTGATGGTGTTTGTATTTAATCGTAGGGTCGTACTGTGTATAATTTGTATATAGTTACACAAACATAACTTAGGTGGTAGCATGAACTGTTCTTTGAAATAAGTAGATTTTATTTATTTCTCGTTTAAACGATTAGTTTTAGGAAAAATTTCTCTTAAAATGTATTTTTACCCGTTTCCTACTTAAATAAAAGATAATGAATAAGTTATATATTTTGTTAATTTTATTTTAATAATTTTTTTCTCGATATTTTTAAACATTAAATACATAAAAGCAAAATTGTGTGCCATCATCTTCAGCAATAGTATCACACTAACAACAGTCTAACATCATTACCAGCAATACAAATGAACCCATTACGAATACAGATTTGTAAAGCTGTCCTCTCTCTAAGCAAATATTTTTATTTAACTACAAAACTTCTATGAACCAACTTCTATAAAAAACTTAAAATTGGCATAGGTTCAAATTACTCCAAAGTACCTTTAAACCCACTTTAAAAGATGACTGTTCCTAAATATTGACGAAATTAGCTTGTACTGTCTATTGGTTTAAAAATTCGATTTTAATTTATATTTTGAAGCATACTTCGACTAATAAACTAATAATAAATATATAAACATCGTAGATAAATTGAAAATCCTTATGGTTATATATGTTTGAACAATATATTTCACTATTAAAAATTTTAGATCAAATCCGTTTAAACTTTAAATCATATTCAAATTTATATTTTTTACACACATTTGTCATAACAAACAATAACTTTATACAATCCCTGTGAATGGGCGTGGCTAACAAAATTGTTTTGACATTTTGGCAAACTTACATTTGAGAAATTAAGTAAAAAATTAAATTAGAAAATAATTAATTTTGTGACACAAACTTATTGTAAATATATTAAAAATATATACTAAATTGTTTTTTTTAACATTTTTTATCAAAATATCCTTATCTGATAATTGTAATTTTAGCAGCAAAATGCTTTGGAATGTTGACAATTTTTTTACATGTTTTGATGCAGTACGCCATTTTTATGAATAAATAACTGTATAAACACAATTAATTGTTGTAAAAAAACAGGTTAAATACTAATTTGTATAAAACTGAATTACAATTCAATACTTTAAGAACAAAATACAGAAAAAAACTCTTTAGTTTGTTTTGAAATACGACGTAAACAAATGAAATGACAATGACAGATTGGCAAACTTAACAAAAAATTAAAAAAAAAATGCTTCACCGATTATTTGTGTACGTACACGTAGCGACACTTCCTTATATATTTATTCAATGATGTCAGATGATAATTAGAAATCAGTAAACATCTATTAAAATTTACTGCGAGAATAATAAAAATAATAATAACGCAACTATAGTACACAAAACAAACTTGATTTGCAAAAAATAACAATTATTTAAAGTTTTCGAGAAACAAATCAGCTGATCACAACTGTATTCGAAACCAAAACTTATTTGAAACTTATTTGTGGAGACTTATTTGTTTTATAAAATCGTTTTATCGTTTATAAAATTAACGAGAAAATATTTGACATTACAAATCAAATTAAATTTGTATGTAAGAAAGAGATAGAAAATAAGTCACCTTTTTAGGTTACTTATATAAATAAGTAAGTCTCCACAAATAAATTTTAAATAAGTTTTGGTTTTGAATACAGCCTTAATATTTTGTTTAATTTGATGGAAAATAAATGAATGAGTTTATATTTTATAAACTTCTACAAAATATTATGTGGTCTAAATAATACAATGTATCTAGTAAAACTTAAGACGAGGTGGCCGAGTGGTTAAGGCGTTGGACTGCTAATCCAATGTGCTCTGCACGCGTGGGTTCGAATCCCATCCTCGTCGAGGAAGTTTTTTTAAATTCATTTATTTTAATTATATTTATTTTTAAGTATATATAATAACAATTTATTTATTAATAACTAATATTGTTTTTTGAGCACTAGATATCACCAAAATAATATTGAAATTATATTTGAGAAAAAACACACTAATTTTTGATATCTATATAATATTTTTATTTGCCAATCGATTTCGAAAGCTTTTATGTAAAATTGCCATTTTTGTAAAATTTAAATCTTTTTATGACCCGATCCTAAAAAGATTTAAATTTTACAATAATCTTTCAAAAAATTTCTTTTAAGTATTTTTCATTAATAAGTTTATTAGTTTATGATTCTGTAATGCCCGCCCCTTATTTCCTTAGATTAATTAATGAATATTGTTAGGAGTGGTAAAAACCAAAAATTTTGTCAACCACCTTATTTACTTGTATATATAATTTAAAACTAAACATGTAATTTTTAAAAAATCTCAAAATAACTTTAGTTTAAGAACAGGCCTTGACAATGAAAGCTTAGCTTTCGAAATCGATTGGCAAATAAAAATATTATATAGATATCAAAAATTAGTGTGTTTTTTCTCAAATATAATTTCAATATTAACAATTTATTTATTTATTTAGGTAGATTTCATAAAAATGTGCGTCATCTTCGGAATTTTGTAAAAATTTTGCTGTCGTCTTATATGACGTGATACCGTACGACTATATGTGATTTATGACTATATTCTACATCATATTTTTAAAAGTTTAAAAATTTATGTTCGATTCTAGATATTGAATTTGAATGAATTACTAAAAACTATTCTTACTAAAAACCATGAAATAGATTGGGTACATCCTGAAATATTATGTTTTCAATCTAATTCATTAAAAAGAAAGATTTCTGAAGCTATTCATATTAAAAAACATCTTAATAATATGAATAAACAATCAGAATGAATGTATTTGTTTGGACAATGTCTACCTTTCGTTTATTTGAATTATTTAGAATTTTTTTTTGGTTACCTTAAGCCGCTTTTTCAGTTGCTGCAGTGTGTGCGTTCACGTTTTCGTTCCTTCAGTAATTTTTACCCTTCGATTTTTTAGTTGATGAAAAATTTGCACAACGATTTTGTCGCCATCTGCATTTTAAAATAATCAAGTGTTTGAAATGGCTCATATTTATATTTACAACATGTAATAGCAATAACATTATGCATAACATCACGTTTTTATATTAATATTATATTCATATACAAACTATATAATCACAAAATATTCAGTACAATAAATTCTGCAGTTTAAACAAATTACAAAATTCGAGATATTTGACGTTTGTGATGTCAACAAATACACAATTTTTTTATGTTTCGGTATTTTCTCTTTTTAAATTGTAATGTTCTTATCTCTTTCTTTTTTTTTGTTCAGAGAAAAAGTTAAAATTAAACCAACTCTGATGAAAAATCTGCAGCAGAAAAAATCACAATTTTTAAGAAATATGATTGGTTTAAAAAAAAAACTGAATGAAGGAACGCAAACACTGCAGCAACTGAAAAAGCGGCTTTAGTTTTAGGTAGATTTCATATAAAAATCTACCTATTGCAATGGACTTCGTCTCGGCATTTCGGAAAAATTTTGGTGCCAAACGACTATATGTGCCCATAATTATGAAAGTGGTATAATCGCAACTTTGATTATTAATTTTAAAGACTTTAATGCGGTTTGTCAGGATGGATTTAAAGTAAATAAAGCTATTTAAAATATACTTTCGACGATTCAATTTATTTAACTCGATATTATACATGTGTTTTCTCTTCGATGTCAAAACAACAACTATTTAAATTAATAATGGCTACTCGTAGAAAAAGTATGTTTACTCTAATGCGTTCATCTCTTGCTTACTTTACGTTAAAAACAATTATGAACAAAATTATAAGAGATGGCGCGGAACTAAAAATATAATTTCATTTAGGTGTTCGTTTTATATGTTATATTCGGCCTTCCTGACTAAAGACTGTCCTCAGTCGTCAGATTCAACATCACTCCCTTCGTAGATAACCTCGTCTTCTTCTGGTTGAACCATCAATCTCATGTGGTCGGATGGTACAACACCGGTGAATCTTCGTTTCTCTTCTTCTTCAATTCTGTAACGGTCTCCTTCAAGGAGACTCCTTGTAGTACAGCGGTAATAATAAACGACCCTCTATAACGGCACAATAGCTTCCTACTATCTCCTGTCGATGGGGGTTCTCGGAAGACTATGACTCTATCCCCTGTTTTGTACTCTCTCGGTGTGGCAAAATTCAATTCAAATCTCTTTTTTTGTTTATTCTGGTTTTCACGAATTCTTTCTGATGCTAAACCTCGTAGCTTGTCCCTTTCCATTTCATCAAAAGTTTCTTCCTTTATATTCGACAACACTAGTCGCAATTTATCTTCGCTTATAGTTTTTAATTCGACTCCAAATAAAAGCTTATGCGATGACAATTTTGATATACTGTGCGGTGTACTGTTGAGAGTCCATTGAATAGTAGTTAAATGGGCATCCCATTTAGTTTCATCCTTATCTGACATAGTTCGTAGAACATGCAGGATAGTTCTGTTGTAACGTTCAACTTGGCTCGTGGTGTTGCAATGGCATTTAATACGTGAATAGTATTGTGATCACTTAGAAAAGTTTTGAACGCATTCAATGTGAACGACGAACCACGATCCGTTATGATTCGATGAGGCATTCCAAAATGTAACGACAAATCCTTAAAAGTTTTAATAACGAAAGCCGAAGACGTATCCCGGACGGCTTTAAGGTGCACATATTTGGTGAAAGCATCGACGACAACCAAAAAGTACGAATTTCTTTTGGTACTTTTCACGAAGGGACCCAAATGGTCTAAATGCCAAGTATGACAAGGAATGGGAATCTTATCGATTTGATGTAAATTTATTTTATTTTTGTCACTGTTTCCCTTATGATACAAACACTCATAACATGAGTTCCCATATTTTTTTACAGTTTGACACATTCGAGGGAACCAATTTCGCGAAGTCTAGACAATGTTCTGTTAAACCCGGGATGTCCTTTATCATCATGACAGGTTCTAATTACTCTGTTCCTAGTTCCTTTAGGTAATACAAATTTGGAATCATCGTCGATCCTTTTATATAAAATATTTTCTTCTATCACGAATCCCCTATTTTTAGTTCTCGTTTGTTTTTCGTTAATTCAGTAAATTCAGGGTCATTCAATTGTAACGTTTCAAGCCATTTTCTATCTATTGAATCAATTCGAATATTGTAAGCATTTAACGTTGCTACCCCTAATTCTCGGGGAGGGTTAAAAGGAGATCTACTTAGGGCATCCACATGAGCCATATGGTTACCTTTTCTATGTTGAACATCAAAGTCAAATTCCATTAGTCGAAGAGCCCCCTAGCAATTCGAGGCACTAAATCTCGTTTGGAAAGAACAGTTTTTAGCGAAGAACAATCCGTTACAACGGTTATATGTTTTCCCAACACAAAGGGGCGAAATCTTTCCAAAGAATCAACGATGGCAAGAGCTTCGAGCTCGTAACTATGGTACCTCTTTTCTAATTCTGTTGTCTGTCGACTATAATACCCAACTGGACGTAGTCGTCTATCGTCTTCCATTTGCGTCAAGACCCCGGCGAGACTAACACTGGAAGCATCTGTATGGACTTCGTGAGATTTTGAGTTATCAAATAAAGCTAAAACGTTTTATTGACATAAAAGGGTTTCCAATTTATCGAATGCTAATTCCTGTTCTTCCTTCCACTCAAAAGGAACATCCTTTCTAGTTAACTTAGTTGGAGGTTCTGCTATTACTGAGAATCTTTCCACAAATTTTCTAAAGTACGATGCTAAACCTATGAAACGTCTAATTTCATGAACATTCTTAGGCGTTTCAAATTTCTCAACACACATAATTTTTTCTTTCCCAGGGCGTATACCCTAAGAATTGAACCTTTTCAACTAAAAATTCGCATTTCTTTAATTTTAAAGTTAGACCGTATTCTCGGCGTTTTATTAAAAATCTATTAAGTAACAATTTGCCTTCATTAACCGTTTTACTGGGTAAAATAATTTCATCTAAATAAACAATTATATCATAATTCATTTCTTTAGCTAACCGATTCATTGGTCGTTGGAAAACACTTGGAGCGTTGGCTAGCCCAACCTTAAAAATTCAAATTGGCGATCCGGGGTAACAAACGATGTATACTTTCTACTTTCTTCGTGGACAGGTATTTGGTAATACCCGGATGCCAAATCTAAAACGCAAACATATTTATGACCACTTAATTTTTGAAGACAATTCTCGATGTTTGGTAATGGGAACCTATCTTTAATGGTTTTTAAATTTAAATTTCTATAGTCTATGACCATCCTATCCTCGTCGTCATTTTTTTTTAACCAACAACGCTGGCGAAGCATATTCCGAGTCAGATGGACCTGGCGAAGCATATTCCGAGTCAGACAGACCTATCATCCGCAAATCTAACAACTCATTTGTTATCTTTCTGAATCGTTCACGTTGACTTGGAGAAGACCGATACGGTGAATGTGAGATTGAATCGGGATCCTTCAAATTTATCTTTAACGAACACTTATTAGTCAACCCGACCTCACTCATGTTATTGGCAAACCAATCGTTGAATTCACATAATAAATCCTTAACATCTCTATAATCGTTATTCGATATATGAGTGTTAATATTTAATTCATCGCGGTTCTCAAAATTATAGCCGGTTGTATCGGAATTTGAATTAAAATCACAAATTTCTGAAACCTTTTCCAATTTTACGCTCGCTACTTTCCTATTTTCGATATTTTCGTTAATCAATTCATCGCTTATGTCGAAAATATTATTTTCCTCCAGATCATATACTACTTTATCTGGTGGAAGTTCCAGTTTTATGATTTTAATTTCTTTCGACGTCTTCACCACCATCAGATCGTCTCTATATAGAAGACTATTACGTATCATGATCTCGTCGGTTTGATCTTCGTCCTTGACTATGTAGTGAAGAGCTTTCTCATTGGCGAACCAATAAGAATGGCATAGCAGGATGCGTACCTAGAGTAATTTAACGCCGTAACGACTAATGCTCAGCCATCGTGGATTTGATAGATTTTTACCTGCTGCTTCAACACAAATGCAGAGATGTACGCAATTTACGAAAAGTTACAGAAATGGAAAAAATTACAAATGGAAAATGGAGACTCTGGCGACCCCTTTTGCGAAAGACCTACGATCAGCGCGTCCAACCCTCACAATCACTCCCAGCCGCCCACACACTCACGCTTCATACATGCCAACATTCACCCACACACTCAGACTGCGAAGCAAGACACTTAAGCTTTAAGACCCACCGCCAGTATCGCAAGTGGTAGTTATCACTATTTCGTTGTATGGGTGTCATCTGACCCATATGATACAGCTCGTAAACCACTGCCACCGCTGGTACACCGTAAATCAGATCCTAGAGCACTGGAGAACGTCACACGCTATATTGAAAGTCTTTATTGATTATTCCCCTTTTTCTTTATTAATAACATTAAAAAAAATTTATAAAACCATGAGTAATTCCCAAAAAAAAAATTATTCACAACTCAAAAAAAATTGTAAGTTTATTTGTAAGTTGAACAATCATGTCCAAACCAGTTTATTTCAATACCTGTAGTTTACAGTTAGTTAATGTATCATAGAATTAATAAACCTAAAACAGGGCAAGAATTTGTTTTTTTTTTATCTCTGTTTTTAATTTTTTTTATTACAGGTTATTTGAGAATGATTGTTTTGAAAATACAACTTCATCAATTTAGGTAATATAATAAAAGAAAAGGTATTTGGTAGGATAAGTTTTACCTCGGAGCAACAATATTTAGATTAGAATCACTTCCAATTCAGACTAACTGTGTCTCGCTACACGCACCGCCAGTTCACACACACACGCAACGACTAGCACGCCCCCATTCAATCACTGATACACCCTTTCGCACACATTCACACCTCTACGAAAAAATAAAATAAATCAATTTCACTCACCACATGATTAAGTCCTTCCGCCTACAACGTCTTACAGGCTCAGCCCTCCATCCTGGATGACCAATCCAATAGGCAAAGTATCAAGAAAATTGCTTGTCAATGTGGAGTTGAACTCCAGTTGCAATCACACCAAAATTTTGTTAGAATAATTATAGTTTATTACCATTATTAATTAATGAACGCACTCATTTATTATCTAATTGAAATCAACTTCATGTCATATAGTTCTTTATGTTATGTTAAAATGGCGTGTTGATTACAATTTGTTTGTATTGTTCAATTATTAAAATAAAGTTTTATATACATTTCATCCGTCTGTTAATAATAAATTTATTATATTCTCCAACAGGTTATGGGCCCAGATATCGCCATAAAAGAAATATTGATTATTTTAATAAAAAAACATGACGGGAATTGAAAATAAATATTCGATTGAAAAATTGAACAATGAAAATTTTTTCAACTGGAGATATAAAATTGAAATGCTATTAAAAGAAAAAGGAATTTGGAATGCTATAAAGGATGAAAAACCAGATCCAGTTACAAAAGAATGGACTTTGGGTGATGAAAAGGCTCATTCGACGATTGCTCTCAATATTTGTGACAACCAGATTCAGCATATAAGAAATTGCAAATCAGCAAAGGCAGCGTGGGCAGCGCTTAAAGAATTTCATGAAAAGGACACACCTGGAAATCGAGTTTTTATTTTAAGGTCAATTATGCGTCAAAGGCTCGAAGAAGGAGGTGATTTGGAAGTTCATGTAAGTAAAATGAACGAGTTGTTTCAAAGATTGTTGGCACTTGGTGACGAAATAAAACCGGATTTTTTCATGAGTGCAACTTTGATGGGTTCGCTGCCAGATAGTTATGATCCATTAATAACGGCATTGGAAGCAAGGTCAGAAGATGATTTGACGTCAACTTTAGTCTGCTCAAAACTTGTTGCTGAGTATAAAAGAAGAATCAGCAAAGATTTAAACATCAAGGAGGAGGTAGCACTACATGTTAAATTACCGTCAAGTTCATATAAATCAAAAATATGTTTCTTCTGTAATAATAAGGGACATTTCAAGAGAGATTGCATTAAGTTTAAAGAATGGATCCAGAAAAAGAATGAAAGTATGTCCAACCCACAAACCGTGAACTTGGCCAAGGATAGTAATGAGGAAGAATACTTGTTTGTGACATCGACAGCAAAGAACGGTTGGGTTATTGATTCTGGTGCAACGAGTCATATCGTGGGAACAATTGATCAGTTGATTGATTTCAATCCAGATATTCGTGAGAAAATTACTGTGGCTAATGGAGAACAGATAACATCGATTGGTAAAGGAGCGATTCGTTTAATGTGTCAAAATGAAAGTGGAAATGTCCATTGTGTTAAGGTGACTGATGTATTAGTGGTTCCTAGTATCGGTGCTAATTTAATCTCCGTAAAAAAGTTAACTGAAAGAGGTTACACGGTGAATTTTAAAGGTCAAGGTTGTGAGATTAATTTCGGTGAAAAGCAAATTGCTTTTGGTGACATTTCTGAAAATTTGTATAAGTTGCGGGAGGCACAGAAAGTTTATAGTGCCACGAATACAAATATGTGCATACATCACTGGCATAAGGTTCTTGGACATAGAGACATCGAAGTTGTCAAGACATTGCCTCTGGGAAATCTGGTAGAAGGAATTCAATTTTCTGAATGCAGCGATAAGTGTAGAAAGAAGATAAATTGTGAAATTTGTTTGGAAGGTAAAATGACAAGGTATAAATTCCCTCATAAGTCACCCAATCAGAGTCAGAATGTGATAGATTTGGTTCATTCAGATGTTTGTGGACCAATGCAAACAGAAACACCATCCGGAAAAAGGTACATTTTGACATTTATTGATGATTTATCGAAATACACCATCATTTATTTGTTGAAAAATAAATTTGAAGTATTCAGTAAGTTTAAGGAATTTGTCGAGCTATGTAAAACAATGTTTGGAAGGAAGCCAAAAGTACTTCGATCTGATAGAGGTGGGGAATATATGAGTGATGAATTTGTCCAGTATCTGGATCGGCAGGGCATTCAATATCAAAGAACAGTAGCATCAACTCCTCAGCAAAATGGTGTCGCAGAAAGGAAGAATCGTTCGTTGGTTGAGATGGCTAGATGCATGCTGATTGATGCCAAATTAGAAAAATATTTTTGGGGCGAAGCAGTTATGATGGCAAAGTATGTGCAGAATCGTCTTCCAGGTAAAGAAGTTGAAGGAACACCTTTCGAAAATTGGTTTGGAAGAAAACCAAGCTTCTCGCATTTTAAACAATTTGGTTCAAAGTGCTTTACATTTATTCACCCAGAAAACCGAAGAAAGCTGGATCCTAAGGCCAGTGAAGCTATACTTGTCGGTTATGATGAGATTTCAAAAGCATATAGGTGTTATGTTCTATCAACAAAAAAGGTGATCGTTAGTCGTGATGTAAAATTCATCGATAAGAATAATGACTGGAAATTGGAGGAAGTCAAAACCCAACAAGAAGATTCAAAAATTGATGCACAATACCAAGAAGAGAAAACGGATGAATTCTTGCCAAATGAAAGTCAGGATGACTGCGAAATATTTCACTGCGATGAAGAAAATGAGAATTTGGTTGTAGAAAGTCATGTTGATCCAGGTATTGAAGAGGTTCGTCATTCTAGTCGAAACAATAAAGGAGTTCCACCAAAAAGGTTAATTGAAGAAGTTAACGTAGTTAAAGGGGCATTACAAGAACCAGTAAGTTATAAAGCCGCTATTTCATGCGATGAAAATAAGGAATGGGTGGCCGCAATGAAGGAGGAAATAAACTCCCTTAAAGAAAATCAAACTTGGGAACTGGTGAAGCCTCCACAAGATCGAAAGATCATTGGATGTAAATGGGTTTATAAAATCAAATACAATGGGAATAATGATATTTGTAAGTACAAAGCTAGATTGGTAGCACAAGGTTTTACACAAAAGTTCGGATCAGATTACGATCAAGTTTTTGCACCAGTTGTCAGACAATCGACGTTCAGGATATTACTCACCCTAGCTGCTAAAGAAAAAATGGAAATTTTGCATTATGATGCGAAAACCGCATTCTTAAATGGAAAGTTGGAAGAAACCATTTACATGGAACAGCCACCAGGTTTTAGTGAAGGTGAAGAGGATTATGTTTGTCTTTTGAGGAGAAGTCTCTATGGTTTGAAGCAATCAGCAAGGATTTGGAACAAAACAATTCATCAAGTGCTCACTGATGGCGGATACATACAAAGTAAGAATGATTTTTGTTTATATATTCGTAAATTTAAGGAAGAAATGTGCTACGTTTTAATATACGTTGATGACATACTAGTTGCTAGCCGCTGTAAAGAACTTCTGTTAAATTGTGAAGATATTTTAAAGAGTAATTTCGCTATTAAAAACCTCGGTGAAGTTAAAAATTACCTAGGATTACAAATTAAAAAGGAAAGTAATTATTACACTGTAAATCAAGCTGTATATATCACAAGATTGATCAAAGAATTTGGACTAGCTAATGCAAAAATCTCAGAAGTACCAATAAGTGTTGAATACGGAAAAGGAGGAGAATCAGAATTGCTATTGAATAATGACAAATATAGGCAATTGATTGGATGTCTGCTGTATATTTCAGTTAATACTAGACCTGATATTTCAGCGAGTGTATCGATTTTAGCACAAAAGGTGTCTAATCCAAATAACGAAGATTGGAATGAACTTAAGCGTATATTAAAATATTTAAAGGGAACGTTGAACACCACATTGTCGTTGGGAAAGGCAGATAACCAGGATGGATTGATTGGGTACGCTGATGCAAATTGGGCTGACAGTAAAGTTGATAGAAAGTCGAACAGTGGATTTATTTTCCACTTATTTGGAGGTACCGTTAGTTGGAGTTGCAAAAGACAAACATGCGTGGCGTTATCATCAACGGAGGCAGAATTTATTTCTTTATCTGAAGCTTGTAAGGAGGCTGAATGGTTACGACGAGTCCTGATAGATTTCGGTCAAATTTGTGATGCAGCAACCGTTATTTATGAGGACAACCAAAGCTGTCTTAAGATGATTGAGGAGGAGAAACTTTCTAATCGATCCAAGCACATTGATGTACGATTTTATTTTGTAAAGGATTATGTTGATAAAGGAATGGTTCGATGTGTTTACTGCCCAACTGAAGATATGGTTGCTGACCTGCTGACGAAGCCTCTACCACGACATCGTATAAAGAAGCTTCGAGAAATGAGTGGATTACATTAATGTAACAATGAGGAGGAGTGTTAGAATAATTATAGTTTATTACCATTATTAATTAATGAACGCACTCATTTATTATCTAATTGAAATCAACTTCATGTCATATAGTTCTTTATGTTATGTTAAAATGGCGTGTTGATTACAATTTGTTTGTATTGTTCAATTATTAAAATAAAGTTTTATATACATTTCATCCGTCTGTTAATAATAAATTTATTATATTCTCCAACAAATTTGATATCCGTTGGCAGATGTTAGACGTACGAAAGCTAATAGCAAAAACTTGATATATATGTGATGCGTTTCAATAAATTCAACATACGACAGCAACAGCAGAGTGTTGATGTAAATGTTGCGAATATGTAGCAATAGCAAAAACTTGTTATATATGATGCCTTTCAATCAATTCAATATACGACAACAACCGCAGAACTTTGATGTAAAGGTTGCGTTGAAATATATTTGCAATACGGTAGTTGTAGCAAAAATTTGATATAAAATGTTGCGCATAGGTAGCAATAGCAAAAACTTGTTATATATAAGATCTTTCAATGAATACCATATATGACAGCAAGGGTAAAATTCTGATGTAAATGTTGATTGGAAATATAGAAGATATATGATAGCACCCGTCAAAACGTAATATAAATGTTAAGTTGAAATATATCAAACATACGGTGACATCAGCAAAAATGTTTTTCCAGTAATGAGTTGAAGTATCCAAAATATATGATAACATCCGCCAAAAAAATTTGATACAAATGTTAAGTTGAAATACGTCAAACACACGGTAGCAACAGCCAAAACCTGACATAAATGCTGAGCAGAAATATGTCCAATATACGGCGGTAGCCGCCAAACTGTGATATAAATGATGCGATTCAACAGCAGCAATAGTAAAACTTTGGCACAAATGTTGCGTTGAAATAAGAGGCAATATCTAAAACTCGATGCACATGATGCGTTTCAATATATGTTGAACATTACTGGTTTAAACGTTTGCTGGATTATACGTGACTATCGTACAGTTCCCTTATTGTTCTTTTCTTAAGTTATAATTAGATATGAGAACGGTGAACTTGTTTCACCACAATTAATTAATGATTCCCCAAGGGTTTTCTTTTAGTAATTATAATTGGCTAATTACTATGTTTGGTTAGCGACACAAATATTGTAAATTTTACTCAGGTACAGCACAAATTTCAACATGCGAGATGAAGTAAGGTTTTAATAATTACTATCACCGTACTTAGTATACGAATAAAGGACAGGATTGAGGGCTTTGTATATATCACAGAGTTAATAAATTAACCATTTGCATAAATGTAAAGTTTAATAATTTTGCACATATCACAGTTCTAATAATTTGCATAAATGTAAAGTTTAATAATTTTGTACATATCACAGTTTTAATAAATTAACCAATTGCATGCAGGTAAAGTTTGATAATTTTGGCTTATATCACAGATTCAATAAATTAATAAATTGAATAATTTTGTATATAACACAGATTTAATAAATTATTAATTTGAATAAATGTAAAGTTTAGCAATTTTGTATATAACACAGATTTAATAAATTAATAATTTGAATAATTTGGAACATATCACAGATTTTATAAATTAATAAATTGAATAATTTTGTATATATCACAGATTTTATAAATTAATAAATTGAATAATTTTGTATATATCACAGATTTAATAAATTAATAATTTTGCCTAAATGTAAAGTTTAATAATTTTGTACATAACACAGATTTAATAAATTAATAATTTGACTAATTTTGTATATATCACGGACTTAATAAATTAATAATTTGAATAATTTTGTATATATCACGGATTTAATAAATTAATAATTTGAATAATTTTGTATATATCACGGATTTAATAAATTAATAATTTGCCTAAATGAAAAGTTTAAAAAGATGCTTTTGCACATATCACAGTTCTAATAATTTGCATGCATGTAACGTTTAATAATTTGGTAGTTAACACCGATTTAATAAATTAATAAATTGGATAAATGTAGAAGAAATTTGTTTAATCATACCGCCATTTCCCTTCTTGTGTATCCCGGATTTTAATCATCGAATAGACCTCTCCATAAAACAATCAATCCCATTCCTGGGTGTGGTTCTCCAAAATCTTTCGGAACTAAAGACCATTTTTTTTTTTTTTTTTTTTATTTTATATTAATTGGCTGAGGCGTGAGCCCATATCGCCAATGGGTTACATTTTAGTTCTCCCGATCTATAGGTGGGCATATTCTGACTGTGTCTCTATGACCAGATAAGAATTCGGTACACCTTACTTGAAAATTAGACAAGTGGTTACCGATATTCTTAATTGGAGACTGAAAACATTCAGAAGCTACCCGCCTATAATCGGGCATTATATGGTATATGGAAAAATTATACAATGTAAATTTGTCCTATTAAGGACGATATCATCTGCATCATGATGACCTGTGATGTAAAATGTGAAACTTGTCCTCCAATGTCGTAATGCGCAAGACCAACCCATATAAAATGAGTTGTATCTGTCATTCCGACATTTTCGGTAAAGTTCCACACTTTTTCATGACACCTCATGATGCAGACGATACTAACTAATCATATGAAAGAATTCATATGAAGAAATACATATGATTAACATAGCGAAACTATATAAAGCAAACTGTAATTAACATATCAATAAGAAAATTTCCTTTTAAGGTTCAATAAATCTTCAATGTTGATTGAGAAAGCTGGGAGCTTTGTAATTATATTGAATTTTATATAAAAATCCAATAAATATAAGCTCCGTATTGATGGTATAATTCATTCACAAGGTCTTCAATATAAGGAATATTGGGACCTGTGTGCACATCCGTATAGATTTATAGTTGGTAAAATAAATTTGATCCCATGATGCAAAATCAGTGTTGATGTACATTGTTGATTTGATGATGCATTTAAAATTTCCATGAATTACAAAATATAATGATATTGTAGTATTTAGTTGAAATTCATAAAATTCACTCCATTCATTATGTTTGAGTCTCAATTTTGAAACGCCATTACAAAATTTTTTAATCGCCATTACAAATCAGCATAAAGGAAAATTATGGTTGGATAAAAATTGATAAAAAGTTGATGAACATTGCTGCTCTGATGATGCATTTAAAACTTCGGTGAATTACAAAACAGCATGATATAGTTGAATTGAAGTCCATAAAATTCACTCCATTCATTATGTTTGAGTTATCCGGTAAAATAAATTTGATCCCATGATGCAAAATTAATGTCTATATGCTTCGTTGAACGTTGATAATGCGTAAAATTTACGTGAATCACAAAACAGCATGATATTGTTGCATTTAAATTGAGTTTCATAAAATTCACTTCATACAGTATGTTAGTCTTGATTTTGACTCGCCATTACAAAATTTTTCAATCGTCATTACAAATCAGTATGATGGAAAATTGTGGTTAGGTAAAAATTGATAAAAATCATTACCATCCGATGTTCTTACTTTCTGTTTTTATGTTAAAAAGATGGAATACATTATTATTAATAATAAAAAAATTTAATACTCCAAAATTTTATAAGTTTTAATATATTAAAAAAACACAATCAACAAATATGCTCTAAACAATTTTAATTTTAGGTTTATACTTATCGTGGTATATTTTTGACGACCTACCACATCGGTAGACCGGACAGAAGTGAAAGACCATTTAACAACAGCCGCTATTTTGTATGCTTTCCCTTCTTATTACTTTCAGCCATCGAAACAAAAAAACAAAACTTCTCAAAGAAAAAAATCACCGGTATGTTTATTTTCACAAAAATCGACTGACAGGAGTCAAACACACAAATCAAAATGTAATAGACTAAGAGCGAATATGACCAACAGGGTCATTATTAAATTTTTTCGGCTATTTGCACGGCACTAAACATATATCATTTTTTTTGTTTTCAATAACACAAACATATAATAATTTTTTTTAAATTTTCACTAAGGGGACGCGAGACATTTAAAATAAATTGAACTAATTGAAACTACTTTAAAAAATTAATTTAATTAAAAAATTTTAACTACTTAAACCGAACTTAATGTTAAGATGCAAAAAGGCATGAATGCAAAATTTCAACTTTATAATTTTGTCATTCTTGGGTGAAAAATCAAAGACATAAGAGAGTTTGACCTACAAGGTCAGTATTAATTTTGTTGCAATATTTTTTTATGATTTTTATGACACAATACATATATATTTTTTTAAATTTTTCTTCGTTTGCAACGGCACTAGCATATATGATCTTTTTCTGGTTTTAAATAGCACAGCACAACACAAAACAAATAAATTTTTTTTTTAAATTGACACCAGCTGGAAAACAAATTTGCACTAATTGAACTATTTAAAAAAATTAATTTAAATTAAAAATTCTACTACTTATATCAACCTTACAATATAAGATGAAAAGTGCATGAATGCAAAAATTTCAATACTTTATTTTTGACATTCATGAGAGATTTTTCAAGACATAAGAGATCGAACAATTATATAGTCATTCCTTATATAGCAGTTCTTTTAATACCGAAAAATTCGAACAAAGGGTTTCTGATGCAAGGAAATTAATTTACATTATGTAAACAAATGTTAGGACCTTTTTTTGTTAAAACAAAACTGTTTGTTACTTTGTAATACTTAACATTGCAAAAATAATTTGACGAAACAAATTATTTCCAACACACTAGTAAGAAATATCAATGAATTAGAATGGATTAGAATGGATTAAACGTAAGTTTAATCGATTTTGTGATGTTTACGTATTACAAAATAACAACTTACAACAGTATTACAGTGAAATTCAGATCCATAACGGAAAGATAATTTGATAAAAAAGGCCCATATAGGAAATCGAATGCATAACGAATTGTAGGATAACAATTTTTTTTCTATTGTGACGATTGGACAAATACGCACAGCTGTTTTGAGGTTTGAAAACTTCGTTGATCAAGTACGGTTAGTGTTTAGAGAATTCAAAGTTTAGCAGTATGGTAAAGTAAGGCGGGTGAAAACACAGTATGATTCAATAATAGGGGATTGTAAAAGAATTATTATTGTTAATTATTGTATGCTTAGAACAACTTTATGTACGGAAACCATATGAACATATGAATATAGGTTGTGGATGGATGAGAAACTATTATGAGCTACGTATGTTAATCTAAATGATGACTTATGAGAAAACAGACATTGAAGAAATCGGAAACTTTACCGCTCTACATTATCAGGCTCCAGTCTACATTACAGATCAAGTAATTTTTGGTAACGTGCGGTCCAAAAAGAACTTGAAAAGACGTAGGCTGGCCCTATATTTTACCATCAATCTCCACTCGATCTACTATAACACCGAACTAATTCAACCACGGGTAACCATGCATAGGATTGAATTGAAATAGTATGAGCGCGCATGTAGCCGTTCAATCCAAGTGTAACAAAACGCTTATAAGGAAACGCCGACCATACATATAGAACTGAATTGAAAACGAAATAGAGCAAAAATATATCAGTTATCTACAAATACAAAAAAAACATCTTGAGAGGTAGAGAGGAAAATAGTATACTAATCTATTGTGAGCGATAGATAAACAAAACTTTCCAGACCCAACTCCGGGCAGATCTGGGGGTTCCCGGACTCGAAAGTCACAAAAAAAAACCAAAATGAGAGGACTCGAAAAGCGACGTAACATCTAGCATACTCCTTTCACTATGGTTCCAACTACGTCTACGTACTTATGTCTTACAGGCTCGAACCCTACACCTGAACTATTAAGAGTCTCATGCTTCTCCGACTACGCTAGCCGGGCCACACTGTTGTACGCATCCGACTTGGTGATTCTGAAGTTTGTTCAAATAATTTCAAAGTAACCAATTGAACCAAACTCAACACATTCAATCTCTGAATTCACAATTGCAACTATTCAGGAAGAAATTCTAAAAATGACCCTAAACAAGACATGAACTCCAAAGTTGGTACACACCCGCTGAACTGTTATTTCGAAACGAAACCACCTTCACACTTTAAGGTCGTCGATATCCCTGACCTGTAATGGCTGTGAAACATAACCGAAATATATTATCATACTAAAAAAAAAATTTTTTTATTACCGATGTTAGGCTCGAATGTCCTTGGAATGATAAACACCTCTACGTTTGGAAACCAGGTCCTCCAGTTCGTAGGCAGCGCCCTTGTGGGCCCTTGCAATACACCTGTCAGCGTATTCCTCGGGTAACCACAATCTCCATACATCACCCCCTGGAAGAATCTCAATATCTAAGTCAAGCCAGTATTTTAACTGGCCTGAAATTAGGTTATCTGCGAATACAAGGGTAGACAAAGTCGGAGCCTATTATCTACAATAGGACTATCAATTAATTTCCTCGAACCAATCATAGGTGAATCAATATACCAGGTTTCTGGTCTTCAGGTATTTGAGAAGTCGGTAAATCCGATAAATCATTTAATTCATTTCTAATATCAACAACAAAAAAATATTTCAACTGATGCTATCTCTTCCACATCATAGCACAATCAACAACTTAAACTTTTGAACTTTGCAATTTTTTTTAAATTGACGTTTCTTTTCATGCCATCGAGCCTGTCCATTTTCGAAATTTTAACCTATCCAAATATTATTGAGTCCAAAACTTCCATAACGCCTCGTTCGTTACGATGTAAATAAATCAGTGATGTCTTTGGGAGCATCCAGATTTAGATATTAGATGTATATGTTCTGTCTTTTTTCCGCAAGTAACTAGAGCGGTTGTTATTTAAAATTCGAAATTTTGGATTCCCCAAAAAAATTTTTAATAATAATTTCAGACGTTTAGGCTCATGGGGGCCACTCACCGGCAATCAGTAATTCACAATAGCGTTCGGCACGAGATTGAGAATTAGGAAACATTGAACATTGTGTAAACGAAACCAACCGAAATGAATTTTTCTATTTCCACAATCTACAATTACTTTTCATTAAGTTTATTTTTCGGCTATGGTGTGACAAGGGGAATTTCAGAAACACTATTTTCGTGTCAAAGATTTATCATCTTCCCTTCGTCGCAAGTCTAATAAATTCCAGACAATTTCTAATTTTATAATTTTGATCCATCATGACATTATAGTCATTATACCCATTTTTCAAAAATTTTCCCATATTTCGTTTTGCACATTATGCAAAAATATTAATAATTCTAGAAAAATTCTCACATGTTTTGCTTTCTGTATGTTTTACAGAAAACAATTACTGAAAAATTCTGGATTAACCTAATTGGTAATCCAATTTCACTTTATTTAATTCTCATTTTTCTTTCTTTTCTACTTAAGACTGAAATTCAGCCTTTCGTTTTTTTGTTGTAATTAAACAAGTTTTCGTTTATTTGTGGGAAAGTTACCACAAATTGATTAGATTCTGGAATTAATTTTTTTCTCTCGTTATTTTTAATTTTGTCTACTAAGAGCATTTTGACCAGAGCTCGGATAACACCGAGTTGTTGATTTGAGTTGGAAAATTTTTAGTGGGGACTCGGATTCGAATTGTCGACCACGATGGTCACAATTTGTTTTAGTCTTGGTCGGGACTGAGTTTTAATACGCGGACGAAGTCGGTCATCGAAGCAAAGTAATCGGTGGTGTCTGTGTTTTTTTGTTGTTTACGGAATCTAGGATTTAGTCTATTTTTTTTTCTTTTGGTTTTTTTTATTAGTGTAGTCAATTTAAATATAATCCAAAAATATTTTGGAAAAGTTTTGAGTGGAAAACAAAATAAATTAGTGTTTTTATTAAAGTTTTAAATATAATCCAAACATAAGTTGGAAAAGTTTTGAGATGAAAACAAAATAAATTAGTGATTTTATTAAATTTTAAAATATAATACAAATATAATTTGGTAAGGTTTTGAGAGGAAAACAAAATAAATTAGTTTTTATTGAATTTTTAAATATAAAATATTTTGGTAAAGTTTTGAGAACAAAACAAAATAAGCTAGTGATTTTATTAGATTATAATTAATTATTGAGTTATTTAGATTAGTGTAGTCAAACTACAATATACTGGAATTGAAATAAAGATTACGTGACTTGAAATATCCTGTTTTGGGATAACCCGCTATAGAGATGGATACATCAACAGGGAATTTGTAAGGTGAGTCCTAGATAGTAGTTTTGTTGTTGTCATGTATAGTTTCTCTAAATATGTGGAGATAAGCAGGAGCGACAGGCGTTGGGTGTTCCTTCTGAACATTCAACTACTGATTCGCTGAAACAATGGCTGGTAGTGAATGAGAACATGGTAAAGGCACAAGAGCTAAGTAGGGACGGCTGTCTGCGTTTCTCTAACTAACAACCGCTCCCATCTAGGATTTCTGACTTCCGATTCAAACCCACGAACGTTATAGACTGAGCCGAGTCGATAGAGCGGGAATCGGTCCGCGGTCAGGGATCAAATCTATAACTTTAGAAAGTGCAATCTTTACTCCTTTTTGGGGGCTCAGGTTGCACTGCAAATCGTTACAGTGGCGCAAAATGGCTCATTTATTCATGAGCCGAATGAAATTCAGGCTTGTCTCTTTATCCATAGGTCAACTAAAGGGGTCCCCGTCCAGTAGACACTGTTATGTTTAATGTAAGTTGTGTATGAAGTGTGTTATGAGTGTTAATTCAATGGAATGTTCTCGGCATTAAATGATAGGGCAAATCAGCTGATCACTGGCTTCGGTAGAATTTAGTTGAGAACAATTTATTGTGTGGAAAGTAGTTAGTGTTGTTGCTCCAGTCTTAATTATATTTCCGAAGTGTTTTACCGCAGGATAATCCAGTTTTTTTTGTGTAACAGTTATGTGTTTATTATTCTTTTTTGTTTTTTGTTACTGTTGATAGTCTGTTTGGTTCTGGGATGTTTCAATGACTTTCGGCTTGAAGTGTCGAAATATCTTGGCGCGGACTTATCCAGTTTTGTTGTTGGAGTAGTATTTAGGTATTTAGAGTTTAAGATATGTTGTTGATTTTGTTGCTGTTGAAATGTCTGTTTGGTTCTGCGATATGTCGAAGACTTTATCTTAAAATTTTCGAAGTATCTCAGCGCGGATTTATCCAGCTTTTGTTGATTAATTTTAAGTTTTATTTTGTGGTTTGGCGTTTAGGTTATGTTTCTGTTGAATAACCTGTAAGTTCGTGAAACATTTCGGAAACCGAATGAAGAGGGATTCAGAATGATTTGTCGCGAGGTAATTCCAGTTGAAGACTGTTAGATTTGGCTTGTTTGGTTAGCAAAACATTCTGAATCCTCGTAGGTAGCCTTCCCGATGGGCGTCCGGTTCAACTTCGCTATATGCATTGTGGCGTGTAAAGGAACTGTTGGCGTTCATCGAAAGTGCTTGATAATCCTAACCCTCCTCATATCCAAATCCATTATCCTTGTACTCTTACCCCTAGTGATAGCGGTGGAGTAGCAACACCACCTATTTTGGTTTCAGGGTGTGATTGGTTTAATTATAATTCGTGTTTACTGTTATTAATTATTCATATGAGTTTTGTTTTGTTTTGTTCTCTCTGTTCTTTTAATAGTGTTTTTATTTCTCTTCATTTTACTTCGATTCATTCTACTAGATCTGGACTAGCAAACAACCCGAGTTCAAGCGAACTTGACCTATTTGATCTTAGTTCAATTTCTGGAGTTTCTATAACCAGCAACTTGCTTTATGGTAACAACAGAAATTAGGACTCTCTTGAATATTATTTTTTTTAAATATCAGTTTCTTACATTTCCAGTTCAAAACAGCTAGTCCAGATATTCATTTGTTTTGCCTGTTCCTACATACCTTTTATGACTCGAAACCATGTTCTCACTCACATATTTCAATAATATTTTTTTTTGTTGACAAATTATGTTAAATATTTAATTCCGATTTTTGTGAATTACGCTATTGATGGCAATTTATAATTTTTTTTGTTGGTTATTGGGTTTTGTCTTTTTATATTTTGTCTAACTATTATTAATAATTTTTTTTACTTTTTTTAATATATAGAAGTAACTTCCATTTTGGTCGATTTTGTTTTAGGATCAATCTGAGGGAATTTATGTGTTAAATTAAATTAGATATTAAACTAAATTATAAAGTATAAACGAACGCATTTCATAATAATTAATATCTCATGTTAGTTGATAAATTACTATTAAAAAAATTAAACAAAGAAATTTTAATTATTTTTATTTAGAATCACACTCTCGGCAAAACAAATATTATAAAAGTATTTCAATATCGAATTCTGTTAGGAATCTAACGTACGTAATATAATGTAACTATCCATTGATTTCTAAATATTTAAAAATAAAAAAAAAAAAATTTTTTTGAATAACATTTTTGAAACATTCTTATTCATTAACATTCTTGAAATTAGAAAAAATCTAATTTTCAATGTAAAGACATCTTTAATATTTATTTGTTTTATTTTTGATAAATATAAATGTAGAAAATAATAAAATTTAAATTGAGCATATCTGATTTTTCTTAATTCAAATAAGAAAGTTTTACATAAAGTTTAAAAGACTATCAAAAATTAAAAATAACACAAATTTTAGGTTAAATTAATGATTAACATGTAAAAGAAGTATAAGGTTTAAAACAACATTGAAACAAATTATTAAAATATTTTTTATCTTAATATTTTTTAAATTTTCGACTCTACAAACACACGTATACAGCATAAATTTAGTAGTAAATAGAACATAAACTTTTTCCTTAAAAAATTAGCTACACTATATTTACTATCACAGAATAATTTTTGTATACGCGGTTTTTCATCCCGTCATGTGGCGTTTTATTTAAAAAAAAAAAAAAAAAGAATTTAATCAATTAAAACATGTTTCGGCAATATGATTACCATGGTCAGTATGATAAAATTAAACTAACATAAATCAACAAATTAAAAATCAAATAAGGCCACGAATGCGTTTTAAAAAAATGCATCAGGTGTTGGTATTATTGTTATAATATAGTTGTATTGCTGATGTCAATAAGTTGTTGCCAGTAGGGTTTCTAATCCGGATAACCGGATATCGAATTATCCGGATTATTCGACCATATTTTGACTATTCGATTATCCGGATACTTTTTTGCAACTATCCGAATATTAAAAAACCCTTTATTTTGTAAAACAATAATCAAATTGCGTTGAAAAGTTCAAATACTATTAACTCGCGTTGCAAAGTTTGTTAGTGCAGTGAAGTGACTACAAATTTTAAAAATTTATTTAAAACTTTAATGTTTTGAAAACTGTAATCATTGAATATTTTATGAAACACTTCGTGAATCTGCAGTGTAAAGATATTTTACTAATATTTATTTAATGCTATATTAATTTTAAAAAAATAATGTTTTATAAACTTGTGGCCCTGTCAATAAAATCTGAAGTGTTGGCTATTTTTTTAAAGTTTATGAGAGCTGTACTTCTATATTATGACTCTGAGGAAATCACTAATGAAATTACTATTGAAAGTGAAGATGAAGAAAGTCTAAGTAGTGAAGTTTGTATAAAAAATCGTGACTGCATAAAGTACTTGAGAATGCTATTGCTTTAATTACTCATGTTGAGAAGCAGAATGAAGGAAGTTGCATATTGCTGAAAAAAGATTTCATTTATTTAAATAATTATAAAAAACGGAGGGCAATTTAAATATTCTATATTGCGTATTATTACTAATAAAACCTACATCGACTGCAACGGAGCGGGTATTTTCAATTGCTGGTCTTACCAGGACAAAAATTAGAACTCGACTCAATTTCGAGACATTGTAATATTAATTAATTAATGCAATAATTTTTCTAATATATGCAATTTAAAAATGCATCAATAACTTCATTAATTTAAGTAAATTTATCAATAATTTTATTTTTTTATTATTATTATTTATGATTTGTTACTATTTTTTTTGTTATTTTTTGACTATGTATAAAAATTAATTAATATAGATACACGAAAAATATACATAAATGATTTAAATACCGCAAAGTAAAAAACATGTTTTATTTATTGTTTAATTATCCGGATATCCGGATTATCCGGATAATTTATTGTTTATGTATTCGATATCCGGATAATCAAATAGGTCGGATATTTAGAAACCCTAGTTGCCAGTAAAACTTGGGACAGAGAGTTTTGTTTAAATATTAATTTGTCATTGAGAATTTAGAAAATTTTCAGCCTACATTTTCGATTCACAGAGCTAAATAGTTGGACTTGGAAACATTGATCTTTTGTTATCTATTTGACCTATAGCTTGTAATGATTCACACTATATCAATAAATATTTAAAATTAACCTTCACATAAATTGCCATTTAAAATATTTGAAATGAAAGTTTCTCCATTCAGAAAATCCTAATTGAACTTTTGATCCAAAGGTTGAGAGATCCAATAATACGAGTTTCTTCCCAAACATTAATTTGACATTTGATCCATAGGTTGATAGAGATACAATAATGAAAGATTCTTCTTAAAATATTTTTGACAGTTCAGTTATCAGCAATAAAAATTCTTTCCAAAAATCAAAATAAAGTTGCAGAAAGAACTTAATTGATGGCAACTTAATCTGTTATTAACTTTAGATCAAGAAATACAAACAGCTGGTGTTTCAACAAATTATAATATCACTTTATTATAAATTTGTTATTTAATATTCCATTTACCTTCCATATGATACAAACTTAAAACGAGCAAAATAGATAATACATTAATAACGAACCCTTACTCTAACTGCGCAAACATTATCCGGGGGCAAATTTCACTAACTAACTTCGTGCCCTATTGAATAATAGGCGTGGATGTATCAGAGTATTAGTTTGAGCGTTAACTTAATTTGAGCATTAATGATCGAAATTGGGAGGATTGAGAGTTGTTATCGAGATGAGGGAAACTGTTCTGACAATGCTCATACTTATAAAAACCACCTCAATGTTGACTTTTATCATTCCTAAGTATCCCAGACAATTCACTCAGGGATGTGCAACCCGCACTAGTGCTTGACATCATAATCTATCAAGGGTTGGGTAAGGATTGGGAAGGTTAAACTCAAAACAACCAGTGTTCTTTAATGCGTTATTTTATATTCATGACTATGGTTTTCGTTCTAAATTTCGGCGTTTTGGACAATTCCTATGTAGTCTTATTCAAATATCAAATTCTTTGTTCACCGCATCTGCGAATAATACACAACATCTAAAAGCAGTAAACCTCACGGACAGTCACTAAATTTTTACTGCGCCAGTTGCGCAGCTGGTGCGCAAAATTCATATTCAGTACCATTGCGCTACCACCATCTCTCCTAAGCCTGCACATCGCGTACGATAATAATGACCACTAGCTAAGACATTTCATTTTTAATGAATCACTCTTCAGTCCACCTTTTCGATCAGAACTTTCTGTCTCAGCAGCGCAGCAAGCACCAACTCACTCAATATACTTATTCGGTTGAACTATGTTATTTATTTTTTTTTTCTTTCCATGGATGCCAACTGGTTCAAAGTCAGTGCAACCTTTCTGTCCCCTTATTTTAGTAGTAGCCCCGGCTTGAGACGTTCTCAGGGTGTGGGACGTCCCCACGATTTGTGACGAAGGGAATTTCAGAAACACTATTTTCGTGTCAAAGATTTATCATCTTCCCTTCGTCGCAAGTCTAATAAATTCCAGACAATTTCTAATTTTATAATTTTGATCCATCATGACATTATAGTCATTATACCCATTTTTCAAAAATTTTGCCATATTTCGTTTTGCACATTATGCAAAAATATTAATAATTCTAGAAAAATTCTCACATGTTTTGCTTTCTTACTGAAAAATTCTGAAAAATTACTGAAAAATTCTGAATTAACCTAATTGAGAATCCAATTTCACTTTATTTAATTCTCATTTTTCTTTCTTTTCTACTTAAGACTGAAATTCAACCTTTCGTTTTTTGTTGTAATTAAACAAGTTTTCGTTTATTTGTGGGAAAGTTACCACAAATTGATTAGATTCTGGAATTAATTTTTTTCTCTCGTTATTTTTAATTTTGTCTACTAAGAGCATTTTGACCAGAGCTCGGATAACACCGAGTTGTTGATTTGAGTTGGAAAATTTTTAGTGGGGACTCGGATTCGAATTGTCGACCAAGATGGTCACAATTTGTTTTAGTCTTGGTCGGAACTGAGTTTTGATACGCGGACGAAGTCGGTCATCGAAGCAAAGTAATCGGCGGTGTCTGTGTTTTTTTGTTGTTTACGGAATTTAGGATTTAGTCTATTTTTTTTTCTTTTGGTTTTTTTTATTAGTGTAGTCAATTTAAATATAATCCAAAAATATTTTGGAAAAGTTTTGAGAGGAAAACAAAATAAATTAGTTTTTATTGAATTTTTAAATATAATCCAAAAATATTTTGGAAAAGTTTTGAGAGGAAATCAAAATAATTTAGTGATTTTATTAAATTCTTAAATATAATCCAAATATAAATTGGAAAAGTTTTGCGAGGAAAACAAAATAATTTAGTTTTATTGAATTTTTAAATATAATCCAAAAATAATTTGGAAAAGTTATGAGTGGAAAACAAAATAAATTAGTGTTTTTATTAAAGTTTTAAATATAATCCAAACATAAGTTGGAAAAGTTTTGAGATGAAAACAAAATAAATTAGTGATTTTATTAAATTTTAAAATATAATTTGGTAAAGTTTTGAGAGGAAAACAAAATAAATTAGTTTTTATTGAATTTTTAAATATAAAATATTTTGGTAAAGTTTTGAGAACAAAACAAAATAAGCTAGTGATTTTATTAGATCTTCTTCTTATATATTAATACGCTAGATTAAAACTTTGTGGAGCATTAGGCTTTTTTATTCGCAGATGGATTCATTTGAAATTTTCACAGCTAACTGATATTAGTGTAACCTATAGTCGGATCCGGATTCAAACAAATCGGATCATAAATAAAAAAGTTATTATATACGGAAAACTTTTTCTATACATATGCATTATAAGTTTACATACATGCAAAAACAATTTTCTTTTTGCTTTAAAACAATGCTTTAAAATTTTTCTTTTTTATATATTAGCTATCGAACCGAACAACGAATAACAAAAACGAAAATTTTTATATTTATTTTATATTCATTTCAGTCGTCGTATTTATTTTATATTTTAGTCGTCTTTTATCTTTCAAGAAGGACGGTTTTCGATATTTTTCGATTATTTTGTTGAATGATGAAATTCCCTTTGTAATTTTGAGAGATTCGTTCAAGTGTGCTTTGAATGTGATTCCAGGTAACTTTGATTCGTATGTTTGTGGTGCTTTGGATATGAGTTGTCATTTTTGTCATGCCAAACATTTTGCAAGAGAAGTTACTTCAAATAATAATGAAGCGTTTTCTTTGTGTTGCCATAAAGGCAAAGTCAATTTACCTCCTCTTTCTGAAAATGCATTTTTCTCTAATATTTTCGAAGGATTGAATTCAAATGATAATGCTATAAAAAAACGTTCTAAAATTTTTCTTTCAAATATTCGTTCCTATAATTCTGCATTTGCAATGATCAGTTCTGAATGTAATATAGCGGATTCTACTGCACGTGGTATTTATCATTTTAAAATTCATAATATTTTTTATCATCCTACTGGTGCTTTAATTCCTGCTTATGGTCGACCTCCAATGTATGTACAATTATATTTTTATGATTTTGATACTGCTGCTAATATGAGAATGAATAGAAATGCCAATGTATGTGAAGTTTTTCTTATGCGTGAGATAGGTTTTGAGTTAGATCGTGTGAATCCTTTTGTTCGTTCTTTCAAATCAATGCATGAATTTTGTGAAAGACCTGAGAATGTTACTGCTGATGTGTCAATGGTTATAAAAGTTAACAGAGAATGTGATATTCGTCGTTTTAATGATGCTGTTCAAACTGATGTGACTGCTATTTTGAAAAATGATGATGGTGAACCACCTTTTGAAAGAAATATGATTGTTTTTTCAAAAAAATGCAAATAAAATTCGTTCTGTTTCTGTCCTTGATTCTTCTTTGGATCCTTTAGCTTATCCTTTGTTGTTTCCAAATGGTGATACTGGGTGGCACGTTAATATTCCACATAATTTAGTTTCAACTTCACGTGCTAATGTGTCACGTACAAAAGTTACAATGTTGCAATATGCATCTTATCGCCTTGCTATACGTGATGGTTTTAGTCTTTTGCATCGTTCTCAAAAATTATTTCTTCAATGGATTGTTGATATGTATGTTCGTATCGAAGGTACACGGCTTCATTACATTCGTTCAAATCAATCTGCTCTTCGTGCTGATTTGTACAATAATTTAACAGATTTCTTGCATCAAAATCGCAATGGCGATCACAATATGCAAGTAGTTGGTCGTAAAGTCCACGTAACATGTATCAAAATTACTTGGATGCAATGTCTATTGTACAACATTTCGGTAAACCTTCTTTATTTATAACAATGACATGTAATCCTCAATGGCCAGAAATTGTTGATAATTTGAGTAATTATGAGTCTTCGAATTTTCGTCCTGATATTGTTGTGCGTGTATTTAAAGTGAAACTTAAGGAGCTCATAGATTGTTTAATGAAAAAAAAAGATTTTCGGTTCTGTTAAAGCACTTATATATACCATTGAATTTCAAAAACGTGGTCTTCCGCATGCTCATATTTTGTTAAATTTATCAGATGAAGATAGAATTGATGGAAATGAAATGATTAATAAATTTGTATGTACTGAAATCCCTGATCCCATTCTTTTTCCTAAATTACATGAATATGTGAAACGTCATATGATGCATGGACCATGTGGTGCTCTAAATCCCAATTCTGTTTGTATGAGAGATGGTAAATGTAGTAAGAATTTTCCAAAACCTTTTTCTGAAAATACTAAAGAATCTGTGAATGGTTATCCATTGTACCGTCGACGTGATAATGGTATGAGTGTTGATGTACGTGGTGCATCTCTTGATAATAGATATGTTGTTCCATATAATCCTTATCTTCTTGCAAAATTCAATTGTCATATTAACGTTGAAATATGTACGACTGTTAAAAGTGTGAAATATGTTTACAAGTATGTATATAAAGGGTATGATTCTGCCAATGTTGAATTGAGAGTGAATGGAGAGAATGCTGTGAATAATGATGATGCGATTGTGGGAAATGAAATTCAAGATTTTTTGAATGGACGGTATGTTGGTTCGACTGAAGCTGCTTGGCGCATATTTGAATTTCCAATGCATTTTCAATCTCATACAATTATTCGACTTGATTGTCATTTGCCTAATAGACAAAATGTTTATATCAGGAATGGTAATGTGGCTGGTGCAGTCGCAAATGTATCAAGAACAAGATTGTTAGCATTTTTCCATTTGAATTCCATTGATAATTTAGCTAATGAGTTTTTGTATACAGAATTACCATTACATTATGTTTGGCATGATCAAAGTAAATCGTGGAAAAGAAGACAACGTGGGGCTGATAAAGTTGTTGCTCGATTATATATGGTTTCTCCAAAAGATATAGAATTGTTTCATATGCGTTTACTTCTGTTGCATGTTCGTGGTCCAAAATCTTTTTCTGATCTACGTATGTATGAAGGTGTTGAGTACCCTACTTTTGTTGCAGCATGTGAAGCTCGAGGTATTGCAACAAATGATAATGAATGGCGTGAATGTTTACTTGAAGCTTCAGAAATTCAATCACCAAAACAGTTTCGTCAATTATTTGCATTGATCTGTGGTTTGAATGTTCCTCCGAATGCTTTAGCTTTATGGATTGAATTTAGAAATAGTATGATTGAAGACTTTTTACAAAATTACGATGAAGATGTGTCAATTAATCGAGCCTTGATTGAAATTAATGAAATTCTTCTTACACATAATACTTCATGTGGTGATCTTGGTCTTCCGATTCCACAATATAACTTACAGATTGGCGAAGTAGGTCATTTTGATATTGAAGAAGAAGCTATAGTTTTCGATAGAATGTATGAAAATGCAAATAATGAGCAACGTAGTGTGATTGATATTGTTTTGCGTGAAGCTCAATTCCATGATACTGGAAGTAATGTTTTTTTCTTGACAGCTCATGGAGGTTGTGGCAAAACTTTTGTTCAAACGGCAATCATTCATAAATTTAATTCATTAAATCTTTCGTGTATTGTAACTGCCTTCAGTGGTATTGCATCAACTCTTTTGATTGGGGGGCGAACTTTGCATAATGTTTTCAAATTACCAATTCCATTATTAGAGAATTCAATGCCAAATATAACTCCAAACAGTGTACATGGCACATATATTAATAATGCATCAATCATTATTATAGATGAAATTTCAATGTGTTCTATTCATGCTTTAAAATTAATTGATCGTTTGTTAAGAGATTTGACTCCAAACGAAGAAAATAAAAATAAACTGTTTGCAGGTAAAACTCTTTTACTGAGCGGTGACTTTCGCCAAATTCTTCCAGTTATACCGCATGGCTCACGTTCTATTTTAATTGAAAATTGTATTACATCTTGGCAAGAATTTATTAACTTTAAAATTTTGAAATTAAATCAAAACATGAGAGCTCTCCCTCATGAAATTGAATTTGTAGAATTTCTTAGAAGACTCGGTAATGGTGATATGCAAAGTTTTCCACAGTTTGGTTCAGATATCATTGAAATTCCTCATAATTTGATTGGCAATCCAGACAATATTATTGAAGACATTTTTGGAAATATTTCTGATACAATTTTATCTGATGACATTTTGAGTTCCGTCATTTTAGCCCCCAAAAACAATGATTGCAATGAAATCAATTCTAAAATCTTGAGTATTATGCCAGGAGAGGAGAAAGCATATTTTAGTTTTGATAAAGTTGTTTGTGATGACATTCGTGAGCAGAACAATTTTCCAATAGAATTTTTAAATAAATTGAGTGTAGGAGGTTTGCCACCTCATAAATTAAATTTGAAAGTGAATTGCATTGTTCTCCTCATACGTAATTTAAATACAGGTCAAGCATTAGTAAATGGAACACGAATGCGTGTAAAAGTTATGCACCGAAATTCAATAGATTGTGAAGTTTTGACTGGTGTCATGCGAGGTGTACGCATTCTAATTCCACGCATTCATTTGACTTATTCTGGAACTCTTCTTCCATTTAAATTTCAAAGAACTCAATTCCCTATTATTCCTGCTTTTGCTATGACTATTAATAAATCTCAAGGTCAGACATTCAACAGAGTTGCCATTTTACTTAAAGAACCTGTATTCACACATGGTCAATTGTATGTTGCTGCAAGTAGAGTGCGTGCGTTTGAATGTTTGAAATTTTATATTTATGATACATCTGACCAAGGTCATTTGTTCAAAGATGATAGAGTTTTCACAAAAAATATCGTCTTCCCAGAAGTCATTGTTACCTGATTTCCTCTCACTTTTCTCAAAAACCTTTTCCTCTTTTATGAGTACTAGGAGGGCCCGGCGTGCTTCGCTACGCTTATAAATAAAGTTTTTGCGTAGACATTTTGTTGACGTAGAAGCAATGATTTCAAAAAGTGGTAATGAGAAATGCTACCATATAATTTTTAATTTTTCTTTTTAAATATATGAATGAAAAATAATCAGAACTCTAGCTGATCAGTTCGGATATATGAAAAATTAGCGAAGCTTACTTGAAAACTTATTTGATCGCTAATTTTTCATATGCTAATTTTTCATACGAAGCTTACTTGAAAACTTATTTGATCGCTAATTTTTCATATATCCGAACTGATCAGCTAGAGTTCTGATTATTTTTCATTCATATATTTAAAAAGAAAAATTAAAAATTATATGGTAGCATTTCTCATTACCACTTTTTGAAATCATTGCTTCTACGTCAACAAAATGTCTACGCAAAAACTTTATTTATAAGCGTAGCGAAGCACGCCGGGCCCTCCTAGTTATAATTAATTATTGAGTTATTTAGATTAGTGTAGTCAAACTACAATATACTGGAATTGAAATAAAGATTACGTGACTTGAAATATCCTGTTTTGGGATAACCCGCTATAGAGATGGATACATCAACATGGAATTTGTAAGGTGAGTCCTGATAGTAGTTTTGTTGTTGTCATGTATAGTTTCTCTAAATATGTGGAGAAAAGCAGGAGCGACAGGCGTTGGGTGTTCCTTCTGAACATTCAACTACTGATTCGCTGAAACAATGGCTGGTAGTGAATGAGAACATGGTAAAGGCACAAGAGGTAAGTAGGGACGGCTGTCTGCGTTTCTCTAACTAACAACCGCTCCCATCTAGGATTTCTGACTTCCGATTCAAACCCACGAACGTTATAGACTGAGCCAAGTCGATAGAGCGGGAATCGGTCCGCGGTCAGGGATCAAATCTATAACTTTAGTAAGTGCAATCTTTACTCCTTTTTGGGGGCTCAGGTTGCACTGCAAATCGTTACAATGGAATCTCGTTAGTAAATGGTTTGATTCCATATAAAATTAGAATTTCACGTTATGGTGCGACATTGATTGGGTTCGGCATATAATTCCGTAAAATTGTTCGAAATTTTTCATTTAAAGTCACACGGGCTGCCCGTATTGGTTCACGATTACGCAAATACCGAGTAATTTGTTCGTTCGACACTAGATATGAGGTTTAGAGGAGCCAATTGACTTCATCGAATACAAAAACGTTTATGTTATCAGTATTTATAATTTTATTTTCAATAGGTTGAAGCATTCGACGCGATGTACCAACTATACCGCTACGTTAATCCTATCGGGAGCTGACATTATAATTATTCAAACCACAAACAGCTGCGCAATACTTGACCAATTAAAAGCAAAAAGGTGGAGAGTAAGGAGAAAATCGTTATACTAACTATTGTTGACGGTAGAATGTACAAACAAACATTATGAATCTTGATTAGGTTATGGAGAAAAATTCGTTAAGCTAACTATTGTTGACGGTGAACTATACAATAAAAATTATTATTCGTGATCAAGCTGGTACTTGACCAAACAAAGATAAAAGTTGAAACTAGAAAGAAAGCAGGTATACTAAAGTTATGGCAGAAGGTGGCAAATAAAAAAAATTTCCAGATCCAATTCCGGGCAGATCTGGAGGTTCCCGAGACGCGAAGGTCGTAAAATACAAAAAAAAATGCAGATATATCAAAGAAAATTATCTGTCAGCTAACCTAACCTTATTCTAGCTAATGCTAATTTAATTGGGAAAAGGATCAACTAAGTAAAAAAAAAATCGTGTTTTACAAAACGAAAATGTTATTATTTTGATTTTAGTTGGTCCTTTTCGCAATTTACCTTAATTAATTTCTTCCTTTTTTGGTGTTCTTTATAATTGGTGAATATATGTTGGTTTTGTTGTTGTATTTAATATTTATTGTTGATGTTGTATGTCTTATTTATTCTTGAGGTTGTATTTATTATTTATTCTTGATGTTATATATATTATTTATTCTTGATGTTATATATATTATTTATTCTTGATGTTATTCAGACCTAAAGTTTTTTAAACATACCAAGATTAGGATCTGATATTATCAGCAGTTTAATTATTTACAATTAGCAATCATTATTTATTTAATTATTATATTTTATTTAATTTTTCGATAATTGTTTATCTATGTACAATACAGACGGACGACGCACAGTGGGATTTTTTGTGCAATAAGTAATTTTTTCGACACATAAAATTTAAAAATGTAATGATGCAGTTTTGTAGAAAATTGATTCAGTATGAAGAATCCATAAATTGTATCCCAAAAAAAAGTTTATTTGTCTTTGAAATAATGAAGTAAAGTCACATGTAAATTTTGGTCCAAAATATTGAAAATTGTTTACGCACTTCTATAGTGTTTGTACGTAAGATAACTTTATTGCTTTAATTTAAATAGTGATTATTTTCAAATATACCCTTTTCTGCGTATTTCAAAAAAAAAATTATAAAGTTCGCTCATATGGTTTAAAAGATATGATAGAATAAAATTTGTTCTATAATGTGCCGTGATTGCAAACTTCCTTGGAAGAAAAAAAAGGTTGCTCGGTCGTGCTAGGTGCTCCCGCTATAATAAAATGAAAGGTAAGACTCCATACTATCAATTAAAAAAAAAAAAGTTTAACTAATTAATAATCTTTTATAAAATCATAAAATTTATAAAATCATAAAATCATAAAATTTTGGGTTCTATGGGCGGTGGGTAGTGGGCGTGCCCAATTTTTATGAAACTTTATTTTATTCTTAATTGAGGTAATAAAAGGCTCTGTGCCAAATTTCAAAAACTTTGGGCATAAAAATAAATGTTGGGTTCTATGGGCGGTGAAAAGTGGGCGTGGCCAATTTTGATGAAACTTTAAATTTTTCTTAATTGAGCTAACCAAAGGCTCAGAGCAAAAATTCAACATTCTACGAGCACTCCTTATATTTTTTGCCAAACATTATATGAACAAATCCCACTGTGCGACGGACGGACGGACCATTCATGGGGGAGTTCACCACACATGGGGTTGGAAGCGCCGATCGCCGTTCTTTCATTTTGAATGTTGATGTTTAATTTTGGTTTTTAATTTTGGGACCAAAAAAAAGTTTAAAATGCACTACGTTAAAGGATGGGAAATGAGAAAGGAAAAGGACACAAGATAGGATGTCTAAGGATGGGAAAAGGTAAGGTGGGAAAGGAATAAGATGGGGTATGTGTTGATGGGATCTCACCCAGCTGACAAGTGCTGAAGGGATGGCCAGAAGATAAATCCTCTGGACCACCATTCGATCAACAACACTCGCCAGCTGCGATCCACACCACCAACACATACGGGCGGGGTGCTATGACCTGAGTTGATCCAGTCAACCACGGCATGAACGCTGAGCGGACATCTTCCCTCAGTAGCTGGTCGGGCTACTTTGGAAAATGCCCCCCAGTATCATCCATGGGGAACTGAACAAATCAGGCCATAGGAGGTAAAATATTGCCAGGAGGGTATTCTAACGTTTAGACAATATTGACTCGGGCTGGACTCTGAGGACACCACGAACCCGAAGCCTGACCAGGTGACCAGAGTCGGACGAGAATTGGCGTATACACCAATACACGTCAGTCTAGGTCTGGCACCTGAGTCACCTTCGGCCTTCGCGACATCGCCAGAACCCCAACCCGTAACTAGGGTCCGGGGGTTGTAATGCCTATTGGGAATAATTCCTAAGAATTATTTCCACCCTTGCGTTAACAACAAAAACAAAAAGGAGTTACAGCTGGAGGCGTGGGGCGCAAAACCCCATCGAAGTCAATCTGAGGGATCTCAGACTAACTCCGCTCCTGCGCGTTTGAAGCAGGGAATTGCTTCTCGTCGCCAGAGCCTCTAACTATGGTTGGGTGGAAACGGAAAATTTAATTTAAGAAGAAAAATTTAAAAAAACAAATTTTCAAAGTTTTTTGTAATATGAAGGGACTCCTCCAGAGTCCTACATCGCTGTAGAAACCCTTAGAGGAGCCCCACGTTGGGCGCCAATTTGTAGTGAAGAGCTTTCTCATTGGCGAACCAATGAGAATGGCATAACAGGATGCATACCAATTTAACGCCGTAACGACTAATGCTCAGCCATCGTGGATTTGATAGATTTTTACCTGCTGCTTCAACACAAATGCAGAAATGTACGCAATTTACGAAAAGTTACAGAAATGGAAAAAATTACAAATGGAAAATGGAGACTCTGGCGACCCCTTTTGCGAAAGACCTACGATCAGCGCGTCCAACCCTCACAATAACTCCCAGCCGCCCACACACTCACGCTTCATACATGCCAACATTCACCCACATAATCAGACTGCGAAGCAGGACACTTAAGCTTTAAGACCCGCCGCCAGTATCGCAAGTGGTAGTTATCACTATTTCGTTGTATGGTTGTCATCTGACCCATATGATACAGCTCGTAAACCACTGCCACCGCTGGTACACCGTGAATCAGATCCTAGAGCACTGGAGAACGTCACACGCTATATTGAAAGTCTTTATTGATTATTCCCCTTTTTCTTTATTAATAACATTAAAAAAAATTTATAAAACCATGAGTAATTCCCAAAAAAAAATTATTCACAACTCAAAAAAAATTGTAAGTTTATTTGTAAGTTGAACAATCATGTCCAAACCAGTTTATTTCAATACCTGTAGTTTACAGTTAGTTAATGTATCACAGAATTAATAAACCTAAAACAGGACAAGAATTTGTTTTTTTTTATCTCTGTTTTTAATTTTTTTTATTACAGGTTATTTGAGAATGATTGTTTTGAAAATACAACTTCATCAATTTAGGTAATATAATAAAAGAAAAGGTATTTGGTAGGTTAAGTTTTACCTAGGAGCAACAATATTTAGATTAGAATCACTTCCAATTCAGACTAACTGTGTCTCGCTACACGCACCGCCAGTTCACACACACACGCAACGACTAGCACGCCCCCATTCAATCACTGATACACCCTTTCGCACACATTCACACCTCTACGAAAAAATAAAATAAATCAAGTTCACTCACCACATGATTAAGTCCTTCCGCCTACAACGTCTTACAGTCTCAGCCCTCCATCCTCGATGACCAATCCAATAGGCAAAGTATCAAGAAAATTGCTTGTCAATGTGGAGTTGAGCTCCAGTTGCAATCACACCAAAATTTGATATCCGTTGGCAGATGTTAGACGTACGAAAGCTAATAGCAAAAACTTGATATATATGTGATGCGTTTCAATAAATTCAACATACGACAGCAACAGCAGAGCGTTGATGTAAATGTTGCGAATATGTAGCAATAGCAAAAACTTGTTATATATGATGCCTTTCAATCAATTCAATATACGACAACAACCGCAGAACTTTGATGTAAAGGTTGCGTTGAAATATATTTGCAATACGGTAGTTGTAGCAAAAATTTGATACAAAATGTTGCGCATAGGTAGCAATAGCAAAAACTTGTTATATATAAGATCTTTCAATGAATACCATATATGACAGCAAGGGTAAAATTCTGATGTAAATGTTGATTGGAAATATAGAAGATATATGATAGCACCCGTCAAAACGTAATATAAATGTTAAGTTGAAATATATCAAACATACGGTGACATCAGCAAAAATGTTTTTCCAGTGATGAGTTGAAGTATATGATAACCTCCGAAAATATATGATAACATCCGCCAAAAAAATTTGATACAAATGTTAAGTTGAAATACGTCAAACACACGGTAGCAACAGCCAAAAACCTGACATAAATGCTGAGCAGAAATATGTCCAATATACGGCGGTAGCCGCCAAACTGTGATATAAATGATGCGATTCAACAGCAGCAATAGTAAAACTTTGGCACAAATGTTGCGTTAAAATAAGAGGCAATATCTAAAACTCGATGCACATGATGCGTTTCAATATATGTTGAACATTACTGGTTTAACCGTTTGCTGGATTATACGTGACTATCGTACAGTTCCCTTATTATTCTTTTCTTAAGTTATAATTAGATATGAGAACGGTGAACTTGTTTCACCACAACTAATTAATGATTCCCCAAGGGTTTTCTTTTAGTAATTATAATTGGCTAATTACTATGTTTGGTTAGCGACACAAATATTGTAAATTTTACTCAGGTACAGCACAAATTTCAACATGCGAGATGAAGTAAGGTTTTAATAATTACTATCACCGTACTTAGTATACAAATAAAGGACAGGATTGAGGGCTTTGTATATATCACAGAGTTAATAAATTAGCCATTTGCATAAATGTAAAGTTTAATAATTTTGCACATATCACAGTTCTAATAATTTGCATAAATGTAAAGTTTAATAATTTTGTACATATCACAGTTTTAATAAATTAACCAATTGCATGCAGGTAAAGTTTGATAATTTTGGCTTATATCACAGATTCAATAAATTAATCAATTGAATAATTTTGTATATAACACAGATTTAATAAATTATTAATTTGAATAAATGTAAAGTTTAGCAATTTTGTATATAACACAGATTTAATAAATTAATAATTTGAATAATTTGGAACATATCACAGATTTTATAAATTAATAAATTGAATAATTTTGTATATATCACAGATTTTATAAATTAATAAATTGAATAATTTTGTATATATCCCAGATTTAATAAATTAATAATTTTGCCTAAATGTAAAGTTTAATAATTTTGTACATAACACAGATTTAATAAATTAATAATTTGACTAATTTTGTATATATCACGGACTAAATAAATTAATAATTTGAATAATTTTGTATATATCACGGATTTAATAAATTAATAATTTGAATAATTTTGTATATATCACGGATTTAATAAATTAATAATTTGCCTAAATGAAAAGTTTAAAAAGATGCTTTTGCACATATCACAGTTCTAATAATTTGCATGCATGTAACGTTTAATAATTTGGTAGTTAACACCGATTTAATAAATTAATAAATTGGATAAATGTAGAAGAAATTTGTTTAATCATACCGCCATTTCCCTTCTTGTGTATCCCGGATTTTAATCATCGAATAGACCTCTCCATAAAACAATCAATCCCATTCCTGGGTGTGGTTCTCCAAAATCTTTCGGAACTAAAGACCATTTAACAACAGCCGCTATTTTGTATGCTTTCCCTTCTTATTACTTTCAGCCATCGAAACAAAAAAACAAAACTTCTCAAAGAAAAAAATCACCGGTATGTTTATTTTCACAAAAATCGACTGACAGGAGTCAAACACACAAATCAAAATGTAATAGACTAAGAGCGAATATGACCAACAGGGTCATTATTAAATTTTTTCGGTTATTTGCACGGCACTAAACATATATCATTTTTTTTGTTTTCAATAACACAAAAATATAATAATTTTTTTTAAATTTTCACTAAGGGGACGCGAGACATTTAAAATAAATTGAACTAATTGCAACTACTTTAAAAAATTAATTTAATTAAAAAATTTTAACTACTTAAACCGAACTTAATGTTAAGATGAAAAAAGGCATGAATGCAAAATTTCAACTTTATAATTTTGTCATTCATGGGTGAAAAATCAAAGACATAAGAGAGTTTGACCTACAAGGTCAGTATTAATTTTGTTGCAATATTTTTTTATGATTTTTATGACACAATACATATATATTTTTTTAAATTTTTCTTCGTTTGCAACGGCACTAACATATATGATCTTTTTCTGGTTTTAAATAGCACAGCACAACACAAAACAAATAAATTTTTTTTTTAAATTGACACTAGCTGGAAAACAAAGTTGCACTAATTGAACTATTTAAAAAAATTAATTTAATTAAAAATTCTACTACTTATATTAACCTTACAATATAAGATGAAAAGTGCATGAATGAAAATGAATGAAAATTTCAATCCTTTATTTTTGACATTCATGAGAGATTTTTCAAGACATAAGAGATCGAACAATTGTATAGTCATTCCTTATATAGCAATTCTTTTAATACCGAAAAATTCAAACAAAGGGTTTCTGATGCAAGGAAATTAATTTACATTATGTAAACAAATGTTAGGACCTTTTTTTGTTAAAACAAAACTGTTTGTTACTTTGTAATACTTAACATTGCAAAAATAATTTGACGAAACAAATTATTTCCCACACACTAGTAAGAAATATCAATGAATTAGAATGGATTAAACGTAAGTTTAATCGATTTTGTGATGTTTACGTATTACAAAATAACAACTTACAACAGTATTACAGTGAAATTCAGATCCATAACGGAAAGATAATTTGATAAAAAAGGCCCATATAGGAAATCGAATGCATAACGAATTGTAGGATAACAATTTTTTTTCTATTGCGACGATTGGACAAATACGCACAACTGTTTTGAGGTTTGAAAACTTCGTTGATCAAGTACGGTTAGTGTTTAGA
This sequence comes from Diogma glabrata, assembly GCA_963693315.1. Lineage (NCBI taxonomy): Eukaryota > Metazoa > Arthropoda > Insecta > Diptera > Cylindrotomidae > Diogma > Diogma glabrata. Next base: position 268,246,375 of record OY856187.1, on the reverse strand, counting down.
GAATTCAAAGTTTAGCAGTATGGCAAAGTAAGGCGGGTGAAAACACAGTATGATTCAATAATAGGGGATTGTAAAAGAATTATTATTGTTAATTATTGTATGCTAAGAACAACTTTATGTACGGAAACTATATGAACATATGAATATAGGTTGTGGATGGATGAGAAACTATTATGAGAAAACAGACATTGAAGAAATCGGAAACTTTACCGCTCTACATTATCAGGCTCCAGTCTACATTACAGATCAAGTAATTTTTGGTAAAGTGCGGTCCAAAAAGAACTTGAAAAGACGTAGGCTGGCCCTATATTCTACCATCAATCTCCACTCGACCTACTATAACATCGAACTAATTCAACCACGGGTAACCATGCATAGGATTGAATTGAAATTGTATGAGCGCGCATGTAGCCGTTCAATCCAAGTGTAACAAAACGCTTATAAGGAAACGCCGACCATACATATAGAACTGAATTGAAAACGAAATAGAGCAAAAATATATCAGTTATCTACAAATACAAAAAAAACATCTTGAGAGGTAGAGAGGAAAATAGTATACTAATCTATTGTGAGCGATAGATAAACAAAACTTTCCAGACCCAACTCCGGGTAGATCTGGGGGTTCCCGGACTCGAAAGTCACAAAAAAAAACCAAAATGAGAGGACTCGAAAAGCGACGTAACATCTAGCATACTCCTTTCACTATGGTTCCAACTACGTCTACGAACTTATGTCTTACAGGCTCGAACCCTACACCTGAACTATTAAGAGTCTCATGCTTCTCCGACTACGCTAGCCGGGCCACACTGTTGTACGCATCCGACTTGGTGATTCTGAAGTTTGTTCAAATAGTTTCAAAGTAACCAATTGAACCAAACTCAACACATTCAATCTCTGAATTCACAATTGCAACTATTCAGGAAGAAATTCTAAAAATGACCCTAAACAAGACATGAACTCCAAAGTTGGTACACACTCGCTGAACTGTTATTTCGAAACGAAACCACCTTCACACTTTAAGGTCGTCGATATCCCTGACCTGTAATGGCTGTGAAACATAACCGAAATATATTATCATACTAAAAAAAAAATTTTTTTATTACCGATGTTAGGCTCGAATGTCCTTGGAATGATAAACACCTCTACGTTTGGAAACCAGGTCCTCCAGTTCGTAGGCAGCGCTACCTACCAACCTTCAAACGTTGGCTTCGCAAACTTTTGTGTGAGCGATACAGATAATTTTCTGCAGTTTACCTGCATCGCTCAAAATAATATTACGACAGAATACAATATTTTTGTTTTTGCTAAACCCCCAGGAAATGAAGGTGGTGGATTGTGGGCCCTTGCAATACACCTGTCAGCGTATTCCTCGGGTAACCACAATCTCCATACATCACCCCCTGGAAGAATCTCAATATCAAGCCAGTATTTTAACTGGCCTGAAATTAGGTTATCTGCGAATACAAGGGTAGGAAAAGTCGGAGCCTATTATCTACAATAGGACTATCAATTAATTTCCTCGAACCAATCATAGGTGATTCAATATACCAGGTTTCTGGTCTTCAGGTATTTGAGAAGTCGGTAAATCCGATAAATCATTTAATTCATTTCTAATATCAACAACAAAAAAATATTTCAACTGATGCTATCTCTTCCACATCATAGCACAATCAACAACTTAAACTTTTGAACTTTGCAATTTTTTTTAAATTGACGTTTCTTTTCATGCCATCGAGCCTTTCCATTTTCGAAATTTTAACCTATCCAAATATTATTGAGTCCAAAACTTCCATAACGCCTCGTTCGTTACGATGTAAATAAATCAGTGATGTCTTTGGGAGCATCCAGAAGCGTTAACTTAATTTGAGCATTAATGATCGAAATTGGGAGGATTGAGAGTTGTTATCGAGATGAGGGAAACTGTTCTGACAATGCTCATACTTATAAAAACCACCTCAATGTTGACCTTTATCATTCCTAAGTATCCCAGACACTTCACTCAGGGATGTGCAACCCGCACTAGTGCTTGACATCATAATCTATCAAGGGTTGGGTAAGGATTGGGAAGGTTAAACTCAAAACAACCAGTGTTCTTTTATGCGTTATTTTATATTCATGACTATGGTTTTCGTTCTAAATTTCGGCGTTTTGGACAATTCCTATGTAGTCTTAATCAAATATCAAATTCTTTGTTCACCGCATCTGCGAATAATACACAACATCTAAAAGCAGTAAACCTCACGGACAATCACTAAATTTTTACTGCGCCAGTTGCGCAGCTGGTGCGCAAAATTCATATTCAGTACCATTGCGCTACCACCATCTCTCCTAAGCCTGCACATCGCGTACGATAATAATGACCACTAGCTAAGACATTTCATTTTTAATGAATCACTCTTCAGTCCACCTTTTCGATCAGAACTTTCTGTCTCAGCAGCGCAGCAAGCACCAACTCACTCAATATACTTATTCGGTTGAACTATGTTATTTATTTTTTTTTTCTTTCCATGGATGCCAACTGGTTCAAAGTCAGTGCAACCTTTCTGTCCCCTTATTTTAGTAGTAGCCCCGGCTTGAGACGTTCTCAGGGGTTCTCTTTATAATTTTGATCCATCATGACATTATAGTCATTATACCCATTTTTCAAAAATTTTCCCATATTTCGTTTTGCACATTATGCAAAAATATTAATAATTCTAGAAAAATTCTCACATGTTTTGCTTTCTGTATGTTTTACAGAAAACAATTACTGAAAAATTCTGGATTAACCTAATTGGTAATCCAATTTCACTTTATTTAATTCTCATTTTTCTTTCTTTTCTACTTAAGACTGAAATTCAGCCTTTCGTTTTTTGTTGTAATTAAACAAGTTTTCGTTTATTTGTGGGAAAGTTACCACAAATTGATTAGATTCTGGAATTAATTTTTTTCTCTCGTTATTGTTAATTTTGTCTACTAAGAGTATTTTGACCAGAGCTCGGATAACACCGAGTTGTTGATTTGAGTTGGAAAATTTTTAGTGGGGACTCGGATTCGAATTGTCGACCAAGATGGTCACAATTTGTTTTAGTCTTGGTCGGAACTGAGTTTTGATACGCGGACGAAGTCGGTCATCGAAGCAAAGTAATCGGCGGTGTCTGTGTTTTTTTGTTGTTTACGGAATTTAGGATTTAGTCTATTTTTTTTTTCTTTTGGTTTTTTTTATTAGTGTAGTCAATTTAAATATAATCCAAAAATATTTTGGAAAAGTTTTGAGAGGAAAACAAAATAAATTAGTTTTTATTGAATTTTTAAATATAATCCAAAAATATTTTGGAAAAGTTTTGAGAGGAAATCAAAATAATTTAGTGATTTTATTAAATTCTAAAATATAATCCAAATATAAATTGGAAAAGTTTTGCGAGGAAAACAAAATAATTTAGTTTTATTGAATTTTTAAATATAATCCAAAAATAATTTGGAAAAGTTATGAGTGGAAAACTGTTGTAATTGTAAATACGACCTGTGAAAATGTTAATAACACAACCGTTTAGTTTCACAGTATATTTGGCAAGCAGCCATATTTATTTAATGTCAAAAGATAGTACAGTGTGACAACAATATTATTACAGTTCAGTGTGGGTAATATTTGAACATACATATTTCTACGTTAAATTTATAACACCCTCACTCAATAAAAGAGAGAATAAATATACAAATATTTTATATAAATCTTTTAATGCACTTCAATTTAACCCCATCAGTACTGAACACAACTTCGTCTTTGGTCCTGTGACAGCCTTAGTGAGGACATCGGCTGCATTCTCGTCTGTTGAAACATATGATATGTTGATGGTGGCATCTTCAACCCGTTCGCGTAAATGGTGATATCGAACATCAATATGTTTCGTTCGTTGATTGTAGCCATCTGAATATGATAACTTAATGGCACTTTGGTTATCATTTTTTAATTGAACTGTTTGAGGGATATCACGATCCAATTCACAACCAAAATTATGCAACCATATTGCTTCTTTGGTTGCCCACGAAACAGCAATGTACTCTGCTTCTGTACTCGAAAGAGCAACTGTTTCTTGTCGTTTACTGTTCCACGAAATAGCACCATTGCTCAAACTAAACACATGACCGGTGCATGAGCGTCTCTTATCCACATCTGACGCCCAATCTGCATCACAATAACCACTTAGGCAGCTTACATTTGATTTTGTATAATGTAACTTGTAATCCAGCGTTCCCTTCAAGTAGCGAAGAATTCTCTTAACGGCAATCCAATGTGATCGCCCAAAGTTTGAATTAAATCGACTTACGTCGTTAACCGCAAAGGCGATATCCGGCCTGGTGCCTTGAGCAATGAATAATAAGCAACCAACCAATGATTGATACGGAATTTGGGCCATTTCTTGCTTCTCTTCTTCAGTGGTTGGGGTCATCGATATCGATAGTTTTTGATTAACATCACTGGGCGTATAAACCGGATTTGAATTTATCATTCCAAATCGTTGGATCACTTTAGATATGTACGATTTTTAATCAAGTGCAATTCCATTACTATCGTACGTAATATGAAGACCAATACACGACGTTGCAACACCCAAGTCTTTCATTTTAAAAGCATTGCCTAATGCTTCCTTCAATTTATTTAAAGTGGATTGATTTTTCCAAAAAATGAGCAAATCATCAACGTAGATTGTGATAATTAATGATAGATCACCAGTATGAAATACACATGGATCAGTTGATGATTTCTTTAGTCCATAAGACTTTAACATCTTCGTCAATTTCTCATTCCATAAACGTCCACTTTGTTTAAGGCCGTAAATTGCTTTTTTTAATTTACAAACTTTCTTTGAATTGTCGTTAAAGCCATCGGGTTGGACCATATAAATGTCCTCAGTCAAATCGCCTTGTAAAAAGGCGGTAATGGCATCCATTTGAGCAATTTTCAATCCATTTTTTACTGCAAGAGCAACAATAAAGCGTATTGACGAATATCGAACTACAGGCGAATACACTCCCTCATAGTCGATTCCGTAAATTTGCGAACAACCTTTCGCTACCAAACGGGCTTTGTATCGGACAATGTTTCCAATATCATCGTATTTAGTTTTGTAAATCCATCTAGATTTTATTGGTTTTCGATTTGGTGGCAGGTCTACTAATTCCCATGTGTCGTTCTCAACTAATGAGTTCATTTCTTCCTGCATGGCCATTTTCCACTTGTCCCCATCTTTATGATTTATTACTTCATTATATGTTGTCGGCTCCTCATCTGAATCAGAAATAAAACTATGAGCACAATATGTAATAAAGTCCTTACCAAAATCCCGTGGCTGTGGTGCCCGACTCGATTTACGAATTTCAGGTTCAGGTGAAACATTCGATTCTGGAACATATGTTTCATCATTAACGTCATCAAAAATGGGCACTGGCAAATTATCCGGAGTACTCGTTATCAAGTCTTTTACAATTTTTTTAGGAGAAACAACTGTGGTTTCCCTCACTTCATCCAGAACTTCGGCTTCACTGTGGTCATTCCAAATACCAACTCTTTCAGAACTATTATCATTTATAAACACTACGTCTCGGCTTATTGTAAACTTTTTTGTTTTTGAGTTAATACAGCGATAACCTTTTATGCCTTCAGAAAAACCAACGAAAATCATTTTTAGTGATTTTTTCTCCCATTTTTTACGTTTTTGTTTTGGAACGTGTACCATGACTAAACATCCAAATATCTGTAAGTTACTGACATTTACTTTCTTGCCAGTCCATTCTTCTTCTGGTGTAACTGTTTTTAACGTTGCATTGGCGCATCGATTTAAAATATATGATGCCATGTTAACAGCTTCAGCCCAGAATGACACATGCAAATCTGCGTTGAAAAGCAGGCATTTAGCTTTTTCTATCAATTTTCTTTTTGCCCGTTCAGCAATTCCGTTTTGCTCTGGTGAATACGGACACGTCTTTTGATGCTTTATGCCGTGCTTTCTAAGAAACTGTTCAAATGTCAAATTAACGTATTCGGTTCCATTGTCGGACTGAAGAGACTTTATTTTTCTCCCAGTTTCTTTCTCTACTGAAGCTTTAAATTCGACGAATCGTTCAAAAGCTTCTGATTTTTCTTTTAAAAAATAAACGAAAATCTTCCTTGAATGGTCATCGATAAATGTAAGGATGTATTTCGCACCGCTAATTGATGCGTTTTCCATTGGACCATTTAAGTCAGAATGCACGAGATCCAAATTATTCTCAGTACGTGATGTACTTTTAGGAAATGGCTTTCGTGTTTGCTTTGCTTCTTTGCAAACTATACAATTTTTAATTTCAATTTCATTTCGATCATTGAAATCGATGCCGTTCACGAGACCATTCTTCATCTTACACATATCTGCAAAATTGATATGACCTAATTTTCGATGCCATTCAAAAGCGTTTTTTGTTTGTGTCATTGCTGCTAAACCTTTTACTTGTTCAACATGAAGTCGATATACACCGTTTTCGGATTCCATATTAACAATTAACTGCTTCTCGTGATTGTAAATCTTACAACAATTACGATCAAATTTCACTTCATTTCCATTCTTGACAATTTGGGCCACTGACAGCAAATTTGCAGATAAATCAGGAACGTACAAAACGTCTTTAAAAACAACCTCACCATTATTTATACGTATAGCGATATCACCTTTACCCTTAACAGGCATTTTACTAGAACTTGCTGATGTAATTTGTGAGATTTGTGATATTTTTAAATCTGCAAACAAATTTCCAAATCAAGAACTGGATATGATCAAGGATTCTTTCCCGTCATTTGAAGTGTCTGGGCTCGGAAAGACTTCTTTGGTTGAACATGTTATCGATGTTGACGATAATGCACCTGTTAAACAGAGGCATTATCCCACATCGCCGGCTGTTCAACTAAAGGTTTATGCCGAACTCGACCGAATGATTCAAATGGGCGTGATCGAAGAGAGTAACAGTTCGTGGTGCTCGCCAGTGTTCCTGGTACAAAAAAAATCTGGTAAAAACAGACTATGTATTGATAGCCGTCGTGTCAATTCACTAACGAAAAAGGACGCTTACCCACTTCCCTTGATTGATGGCTTACTAGGTCGTCTAAATAGCACAAAGTACATTTCAAGTATTGATCTCAAAGATACTTTCTGGCAGATTCCTCTGGCAGAAGCATCTAGAGACAAGACAGCCTTCACAGTGCCTGGTCGTCCATTGTATCAATTCCGGGTTATGCCCTTTGGATTGTGCAATGCTCCCCAGACAATGTGTCGGCTAATGCACAAGGTGATACCACATCAATATCACGAAAATGTCTTTGTTTATTTAGATGATCTATTAGTAGTCTCTTCCACGTTCCAGGAACATATGGAATTGCTGTCCAAAGTCTCTTCATTGTTAAGAGCGGCTGGGCTAACAATAAACCTCAAGAAAAGTAAATTTGTTCTGAGAGAGGTGAAATACTTGGGATTTTTGGTTGGTGAAGATGGTCTTCGAACAGACCCTGACAAAGTAAGAGTTGTTGCTGAGTATCCAGCTCCGTCAACAGTGAAAAAAATACGGAGATTATTAGGAATGGCTGGTTGGTACCAACGTTTCATACCAAATTATGCAAGCGTGGTATCACCGATTACGGATTTATTAAAGAAAAGTTCTGGGAAATTGAAATGGACATTGGAAGCGCAAGCTGTTTTCGAAAATTTAAAACGATTGCTGACTACAGCACCGGTATTAGTAAACCCTGACTATAATAAAGAGTTTTTTATTAGATGCGATGCAAGTCTGACAGGGGTAGGTAGTGTGTTGTATCAGGTTGATACTGACGGACAAGAGTGTCCGATAGCCTTCATGTCGAAGAAGCTTAACAAAGCTCAGAGAAATTATTCGGCTTCTGAGCTTGAATGTCTTGCGGCAATTCTTAGTGTGAAGAAATTCAGGGGCTATGTTGAAGGTCACCGATTTACAATTGTGACTGATCACTCAAGTCTGAAGTGGCTAATGTCACAGAAAGACTTGAGTGGTCGTCTGGCTAGGTGGAGCCTAAAACTCCAACATATGGACTTTACCATTGTCCACCAAAAAGGTACCCAAAATATAGTCCCTGATGCTCTATCTCGTCTTTATGACGAGACACACGAAGAATTGACGGAAGCATTAGTACATCACATTAATGAAATTAAAATCGACAATGATGGTTATCGGCACATCGAGTATACTGATATGATAGCTAAAGTTCAATCATCACCAAAGGACTTTCCTTCAGTCAAAGTCGTGGATGATAAGCTATACATACGTATTGAGCCAAGACCTGATGCAATACCTAACGATGTTCCTGTGTGGAAACTCTGGGTACCAAAACCGATGACTTCCAACATGATTCAGAAACATCATGATGATAGTACTGCTGCTCATGGAGGTGTTAAAAAGACTTTAGAATTACTTCGACGTCTTTATTATTGGCCGGGCATGGTGTCACAGGTACACAACTATGTTGTGTCCTGCGACACATGTAAACAAACAAAAGCCACGAATCAGATATTGCGTCCTCCGATGCAATATCAATTCGAAACAGCACGTCCATGGCAGAGGGTCTATATAGATTTTTTGGGACCGTACCCTCGTTCTACACTTGGCAATACGGTATTACTGATAGTTCTGGATCATGCTACGAAGTTTGTACTACTGAAACCACTTAGAAACGCAACTTCACCGAAGGTGAATGCTTTTCTAAGGAATGAAGTGTTTCTTACATATGGGGTACCAGAGTTTCTACACAGTGACAATGGCAAACAGTTCACTAGTAGGAACTTTCAAAGTCTTTTGTCAGATTTCGGCATTAAACACATTAGGACCGGTGTCTATAGTCCTCAAAGCAACGCGTCAGAGTGGGTCAATAGGTCAGTTCTAGCAGCAATTCGAGCGTTCATTAAAGGTCAACATACCAAGGGGGATTCACAAATTGGTGAAATCGCATATGCACTGCGGGCTGCAGTACATTCAGCTACCGAGTACTCACGGTACTATTTATTATTTGGTCAACATCCAGTTTCGGATGGAAATACTTACCATTTGTTGAGATCACTACTCAAGCTTGGTGAAGATGCTGGTGAGGAAATAGAACGCTCTGATCATTTGACTCTGCTCAGGAACCGGGTTCAGGAAAATTTAAAAGCAGCTTTCAAGAAATCGCAACATCAGTATAACCTGCGATCTAAACTACGGACTTTTCAACCACAACAACGAGTGTTTGTACGGCAACATCATTTGAGTGACGCTACAAAAAAATTCTCGTCAAAATTGGCTCCAAAGTTTTTACCTGCAATGATTAAAACTAAGATTGGAAATGTACTTTATGAGTGCATAGATATGAGCGGTAAGAATCTTGGAGTACACCACGCGAAAGACATCAGGGAATGATGTCTTTTCGTTAGGTAGGGTCGTTCCTCTGGCCGGTTGTCGTCTCTGGGGTTCACATCTTCAGTGTCACATTTTGCTGGTTGTATCGAGGGTTCAATGGTGCTAACGTTAGATGGATGGATGATCGATTTCAGTACTCACTGATAGTTCCTAGGAGCTTCATGAGTGTTGAAATTGATCATTGACCCTGGCGTTGGTCACCATTGATAACTCGATCCCAGATACAGATTAGTTGTGGGAAGTAGTTCGGTGGTTTCTGGCGTAGAGGGGGTGACGACGTTTTTGTGATTTCAAGGGTAAATATCTTGGTTTTTACCTTGAATTCATGGTGTAACGTCCGCTATATTAACCTAAACAATAATAAAACCAATTCATATTCTTTTTCTAATTCAATAAAAATTTATTTCAATAATTTCAGTTCATTTTTACATTAATAATAATTTTAAAATTTTCAACGGCCAGTTCAATTTCAAATATACTGGAAAAAATAAACGAACGTACCAATTTTATTTTCATTTCTAACGAACAGATGTCATTACTCAGTTTTGCTCAATCTTCGTTTCTCATTTTTTTCAATATAAAATGTCTGAAAAAAAATCAGATTGGACATTGCAGGACATTGGACAAGTAGTTTTCTGGGTAGTATTTCTAAAGTGCGTTTTGAACATTTTTTTGGTTAATTTTGTTTACTTAACGATTATTTTAAAAAAAGAACAGCAAATAGTAAATATTGAATATTGCATATTGACCTGGTGAATTCAATTATATTGTTGAAAACACGTTATTTTGTTGTTGTTCGTTTTGCTTAAAAGGAATAAATTTTAACCGAAAAATGCCAAATTCGAAAAAAAAGCTGATCGCGATGTATCTGATCAAAAAATTAAATTGAAAAACAACCGAAGTAGGTAAGCTGACACCTTGGAGTGAGAACCAAAAAACCCCTATATTTCACGCATATATAATTGGTCTAGACTTAAATTGAAATAATTGTTTTAATCTTTTGTAATTGTTGTTGTAATTTGATTATTAGCGTTAAATAAGATCTAGCTTTGGTAATGATATGATTTTTGATTTTTTTTTGACCTGGACAATGTTGTACTTGAGCTAGATGATTGACCCAGAGACAGTAGACATTAAATCAAGTATTAAATTGAGCATTAAATAAGAGCTAGCTTTGGTAATGATGTGATTTTTGATTTTTTTTTTGACCTGGAAAATGTTGTACTTGAGCTAGATGATTGACCCAGAGACAGTAGACATTAAATCAAGTGGTAGTTAACTAGATAACTAGCATAACTTGACACTGAAACTATTTAGAATGCTTACGAATGCTTATGCTACGTCGTCTTTTTGAAATGGAAAATTTTAGAGTAAAAGTAAATACTATAAACGTGTTTTTAAGTTTTTATTTCTTTTTAAAAACAAGTGTAATTATATCTTATAAGAAACATTGGAATTACAAACAAGTCTCGAATAAAAATTTTAAACAATATCGTTTCTATCTATCCAAGAATTATACGATTTGTCAAATCCCAACCACTTGACAAAAACCTTTTTCCCTTTTCTTTTTAAAATTTTTTCTACAAGATAAGTATCTGGATACTTTACAAGTGTTAGTTCCGCCTCGTAAAATCCACCAGATATTGGAGTGTTTGTATAGTCAATCAATTGGTATGTAACTAGATATGTTGTTTTAACTTTAACAACTTTAAAAATTTCTGTTGACCAGTTTGGTTGATAACCTTTTTCAAACTTGCTTTTATATTTACTTATTCTTACGTAATCTCCAATTTTTAATTTAGCTTTTTGATAAATTTTTGGATGGATGTAGAAATTTTTAAGAATACATTTTTCATTTTTCTTAGTAACACTTTCTGGAGGTAATTTGATTGTTCTATGTGTTGTTGTATTATATTTTTTTAACAGTGGTTGAAGTATAGAGATCCAATTGTAATTACCTTGTAAACTGAATTTTTTCCACATCAAACCTTTTAAAGTTCGATTGAAGCGTTCTACGATAGATGCCTTAAGTTCAGAAAATGTATGATAATGATTTATCTTATTTTTCGACATATATTGCTTAAATTGTGTATTAAAAAACTCTTTGCCTTGATCTGAATGAATATTTTTTGGGAAATGTTTTGCTCGCTTAACAACATTTTGGAAAGCCCGCAAAACTTGTTCTGTAGTTTTACGTTTGATGGGCTCAGCGTAAGCATATTTAGGAAATGTATCAATTACTGTTAATAGATATCTGAAACCTTTATTAAATTTAGCGTAAGGAATCATTTCGACCAAATCAATTTGCCAAGTATCGTTTAAACCTTTTTGAATGAATTTTCTTCTAAGAAATTTTTTTCTAGAAGGTCTATGTAGTTCTGAAACTATTTGTTCGCGTGACATTACTTTTGTGGCGAACATTTAAATTAAATTTCAAAAATTCAAATTTAGTTGGCGATGTTTTTTTTACGTAACATTATTAGAAAAAAAACAAAAAAACTTCCATTCTAATTTTTCCAAAAAATATTAAAATTTCTCATTTTTCTAATAATATTTAAAAAAGTTTATTACAACAAATAAATAGTGTTTCCTCAATATTAAAAAGTTTTTTCTATGCAATGTAAATTAAGTTCTTGTTTTTCGTTTTGCAAAAGTTTCTTTTTCTTTTCGGGATTGCAGAAAAGTTCCTTTATTATATTTTGTTCAAATTAAAACAAATATATATAGTTTGTTATTAAAGAAAAAGATCATTTATAATAAACATTGAAAATTCTATTGTGAATTAAAATTTAAATAACTTTATATTTTAAAAGATCTAATTATTCTGAACATTTAAATTGTATGTGTGAATTAACATATAAATAAATATTATGTTTAATGTTTGATTCAAATTGTGGAAATTCTATCAAATTGATTTTAAATTCATTTTAATCAAAGATGTAATGGATTTGCTAAGAGGTGGATTAAAAGAAGTAAGTCAATTTATTATTAATTATTGATCTATTGCTGTGGAATCAAGTTGCTGTTAAATTAATCTATTGCTGTGGAATTGATATTGTTGAATCAAGTTGTTGTTGAATTGATATATTGCTGTGGAATTGATATGTAATTGAGGATTTTATACAGCGTGAATTACTAGCTGTAATTTATAGCTTGATTGGAAAGCTATAATTTTGGTGACCCCGACAAAGGACAACTTAAATTACGGATTCAACAATCAAGTATCATACTATAATTTGTTTAATATTTTTCAATTAATTTAATTTAAAGTTTCTAATTTCTATATTTAAAATAATTAATTTGTTTATTATATTAAATTTTTGTTTTCTAAAATGATTTTATCAAAATTATGTTCATACTAAGGGAATTTCTGGTTTATTTAGTGGTGTTGTTGGTCGCTGTGTTTGCGATTGTTTTAGCGACACAACATACGGTCGTGGTTTTGTTCGCTGCAACATTGTTTTACCTAGTTGCTGTCATTACTAGGCTTAATCGCAATGCGTTCTCGTTCCCAGCAGTTTCAGCAAGTCCACCAGAACCTGAAGAAACTGCTGCATCTTCTGGACCCCCAACCTTTACTTTTACACAAGACCAGCTTCAGGCACTGGTCGCAGAGCAGGTCGCAGCTGCTCTTGCTAATATGAACTTTGGAGGTACATCTTCAAATCCTCCACAATCTCCACCACCTCCTGCTGCGTTACCTCCACCTCCCACAGCTTCAACTTCTTCGGCAGCTATGCCACAAATTGATCATGTAGCTATCAAAATTCCTCCTTTCTGGTCTGACACTCCAGACCTTTGGTTCATAACTCTTGAGGGGCAGTTCTTGTTGGGGCGTATCAGGTTCCAACAAACTAAGTATGGCCACTTACTTACCATGCTTACTCCCACACTGGCGAAATTAGCCAGTGATATCTTGGTTAACCCCGACCAAGATTTCCCTTATGATAGGCTCAAAGAGGCTCTTATAGCTCGCCTATCCGGTAGCACTTCAGATCGCATACACAAAGTGTTACGCGGTATGGACCTTGGGGATCTTAAGCCCTCACAATTACTCCGGGATATGACTACCGAATCCCGTAATACGTTTTCAGAGGCAGCTCTTAAAGTCCTTTGGGTGGAGAAACTTCCACCTGCTGTCCGCGCTGCTATCGCTACTGTCAGTGATGATCTTCAGAAGACAGCAGAGATAGCAGATAATGTTCTCAATGCCCTAAGGGGTTCGCAAATTAATGCGGTATCTAACCCTGCCGCTTCTTCTCTCCCTTCTTCTTCTTCCTCAAGTGAAATCATATCACTTGAGGAAAAATTCAAAAAACCGGAGGCACAAAACGTGCAACTCCTCAATGCCATTCAAAGGCAAAATTTCTCCCAACCTCCTCAACAATACCGAAGTAGATCTAAGGATCGAAACGGTAATCATAATTCGAATTTCAATCGGAATTATCGCTCTCCCATGCGACCTCGGTCCAGGTCTCGCGTGCAAATGTTTGATGGTATTTGCTACTACCATCACTACTACAAGGGAGATGCAAAAAAATGCTACCCTAAGTGTAAATATTATTCTGATCACTCAAATTCCATTGCCTCAAAATCTTCAAAAAACTATTAGATTCATCTCATGTGACGGCATGTGATGACAATCATTCTCAACTCCGTCTTCTGGTCCTCGACATTTCTTCATGCAAGACTTTCCTCGTTGATACAGGTGCCGAAGTTTCAGTTCTCCCCGCTACTATGGAGGAAAAAATTTCAAGAAAATCAGACTTCTACCTCTACGCAGCTAACGCGACTAAAGTTAGCACTTACGGTACACGGTCTTTAAACTTAAACATTGGTCTCAGACGAGTGTTCTGTCAGACGTTTGTTATAGCCGATGTTACCACTCCTATCCTAGGAGCTGATTTTCTTAACAAATATGGTCTTTTAGTGGACATTAAAAACCAACGTCTTGTCGATCCACTAACTTCTCTATTTACTTTGGCTAAACTCTCCACTTCTCCAGCACCTTCTTTAACTTTGATCAACGATTCGGTCAATGTAGAAATTCTTGATTGACTCAAAAATTTCAAGGACTTAACGTCCAAAAATGATCTTGTTAAACATGTGAAACATAACGTAACTCACGTTATTGAAACACGTGGTCCTCCCGTTTCTTGTCAGTATCGTCGACTTGCTCCAGACAAATTGGCTATCGCAAAGGCAGAATTTAATCTAATGTTATCCCAAGGCATCTGCCAATCTTCTAACAGTCCTTGGGCTTCTCCTCTCCATCTCGCTAAAAAGAAGAACGGCGAGTGGAGACCTTGCGGTGACTACCGTGCTCTAAATAACATTACAATTCCGGATCAATATCCTATTCCTCATATTCAGGATTTTTCGCATCAACTACATGGATGCCAATTTTTCTCCACCTCGTCCGCGCATATCATCAAATTCCTATTGATGAGCGCGATATTGCAAAAACTGCAATTTCAACTCCGTTCGGACTCTTCGAATTCGTTCGAATGACTTTCGGATTGCGAAATGCTGCGCAATCTTTCCAACGGTTTATGCATTCCCTTCTTCGAGACCTAAATTTCTGTTTCATCTACATAGATGACCTCCTTATTGCTTCTGAAACCTATAAGGAACACCTCAAACATCTTAGGACTGTTTTTGAGCGTCTTTCTGACGCTGGTCTCATTATCAACGTTGATAAATGCAACTTTGCTAAAACCAACGTTGACTTTCTTGGACATTCCATTGATTCAACTGGAATCAAACCTACTTCTGAACGTGTCGATGCTATCAACTGTTACGAACGTCCCGAAACAGTTATGCAACTCCGCCGTTTTCTTGGAATGATTAATTTCTACCGCAGATTCATTCCTCACGCTGGTGGCAATCAAGCCATCCTAAATGATTTTCTCAAAGGTTCCAAAAAGAATGACAAACGGGTCATTCAATGGTCTGAAGACGCCATTCAAGCCTTCGATCTTTGCAAGCGGCAACTTAGTGAGGCTACAACTCTTTCTCACCCCTCACACTCTGCCCAACTTGCCGTTATGGTCGACGCTTCCGACAAGGCACTTGGCGCCGTTGTTCAACAAAAAATTAACGATTGTTGGACACCTCTTAGTTTCTTCTCTGTGCGACTCAATGAAACGCAACAGAAATACAGCGCTTATGATCGCGAACTCCTTGCAGCTTACTCTGCAATTAAACATTTCCGGTATCTCCTTGAAGGCAGAACCCTCACTCTTTTCACCGATCATAAGCCACTCATTTACGCTTTGTCGCAGAATCCTGCCAAAGCCAGTCCTCGCCAATTCCGTCTTCTTGATTTTATCAGTCAATTTACGACTGATATTCGCCACATTTCTGGAATTGATAATGTAGTTGCCGACACACTTTCTCGTGTTGAGCAAATATCAATTCCCGAAAATATTAACTACGACGAAATTGCTGCCGCTCAGTTCAACGATAACGAACTAAAGGAATTAGTGGACACTAGTCCCACACTTCAATTCCGTGCCTTTCCATTATCGTTTGGCAATTCTAGTGCCAAAACTATTTTGTGTGATACTTCTTCTGGTAATCCACGACCTTTTATTCCCAAGCAATTTCGTCAATCTGTTTTCGAAAGTCTCCATAATTTATCTCATCCAGGAGTCCACAGTTCTGTCAAACTTATTTTTGAAAAAGTCATTTGGCCATCCATTAAAAAGGATGTACGACAAATGGCACAGAACTGCCTGGCTTGCCAAAAGGCAAAAGTTTCTCGCCATACTCAATCTCCTTTAGGTAATTATCCTCAAACTTCTCAACGATTTTCCGAGATTCATATGGACATTATTGGTCCACTTCCTACCTCTGAGGACAAACGTTATTGTGTCACTATTATTGACCGTTATACTCGATGGCCTGAAGCCATTCCTATCTCGGATATTACAGCTGAAACGGTAGCATCAGCTCTCTACTCCAATTGGATTGCTCGCTTCGGAGTACCTTCAGTAATCGTCACTGATCAGGGCTCCCAATTCGAATCCAATCTCTTTAACGAGTTGTCAAAACTTATCGGTTTCGAACGTAAACGTACTACTAGTTACAATCCTAAATGTAACGGACTAATCGAACGTTGGCACCGAACTCTTAAATCCGCGATAATGGCCTACGACAGAACGAACTGGACACGAATTTTACCGTCAATACTACTTGGTTTACCAACCACTTTCCGTGAAGATTTCCAATCTTCATCGGCTGAGCTCGTCTACGGTACTAACATACGTCTTCCAGGAGAATTCTTTAGCCAAAACTCTAACTCCACTCCACAATCTGATTTCGTTTCACAGTTGAAACAACATTTTACTCACCTTCGTCCATCTACTGCGTCAAGACACACTTCTCCTAATGTTTTCGTCTCCAAAAATCTCCAGTCTTGTTCGCATGTCTTCTTACGTACGGACGTAGTACGTAAAGCATTACAACCGCCATACGAAGGTCCTCTCAAAGTCATCAGTCGCGATGATAAAAATTTTGTTATTGACCGTAAAGGTCAACATATTCGAGTTTCCATCGACAGATTAAAACCTTGCTTTAGGGAACAATCTGAAGATGTCTCATCTCAAAACTCACCTACTTCGAGTACTAATCTCAGTCGCGCAGACGAAACTTCGTCTTCTACAGATATTGTCCATCCTATTTCTTCGGACACATTCCTGTCTTCTCCTTCTACCTACGCAGAAGCGGGGCAACGCGACGCTAAGACAACTGTATCACCTAAAAGGGTTAGATTTAATCTCACTCCTCAGACTCAGATATTCCATCCTGCATCCACAATTACGCGAGCAGGTAGAACCACTCGTACCCCTGCTCGTTTTCTTCGTGCTCTAGCACAATAATTTTCTTTTTATATCGTCCCATCTTCGATGGCACTAGGGGGGGAGTGTTGTGGCGAACATTTAAATTAAATTTCAAAAATTCAAATTTAGTTGGCGATGTTTTTTTTACGTAACATTATTAGAAAAAAAACAAAAAAACTTCCATTCTAATTTTTCCAAAAAATATTAAAATTTCTCATTTTTCTAATAATATTTAAAAAAGTTTATTACAACAAATAAATAGTGTTTCCTCAATATTAAAAAGTTTTTTCTATGCAATGTAAATTAAGTTCTTGTTTTTCGTTTTGCAAAAGTTTCTTTTTCTTTTCGGGATTGCAGAAAAGTTCCTTTATTATATTTTGTTCAAATTAAAACAAATATATATAGTTTGTTATTAAAGAAAAAGATCATTTATAATAAACATTGAAAATTCTATTGTGAATTAAAATTTAAATAACTTTATATTTTAAAAGATCTAATTATTCTGAACATTTAAATTGTATGTGTGAATTAAAATATAAATAAATATTATGTTTAATGTTTGATTCAAATTGTGGAAATTCTATCAAATTGATTTTAAATTCATTTTAATCAAAGATGTAATGGATTTGCTAAGAGGTGGATTAAAAGAAGTAAGTCAATTTATTATTAATTATTGATCTATTGCTGTGGAATCAAGTTGCTGTTAAATTAATCTATTGCTGTGGAATTGATATTGTTGAATCAAGTTGTTGTTGAATTGATATATTGCTGTGGAATTGATATGTAATTGAGGATTTTATACAGCGTGAATTACTAGCTGTAATTTATAGCTTGATTGGAAAGCTATACTTTCTCTTTATTTGATTTTTTCTTTCTTTCTTTCTTTATATAGTGCATAGTGTTCAATTATTATAAATAGCTAACTTAGTTTATTTAAATCTACAGTTGGAAAACGTAAATCTATCAATAATTATCAATATGGAGGCTGATTCAACAACATATTCATTTTTAGATGGCGAATTTCACTTTCCAAATGATTTAAACGAGGGTCAAATTTCAAATAGTTTAAATAACCTGCATGAAAATACAGTAACTTCTACAAGAAATGAAGAAGAAGAAACATATTCATTTTTAGGTGGCGAATTTAATTTACCAAATGATTTAAACGAGGATCAATTTACAAATAGTTTAAATAACCTGCAAGAAATTGCAATAACATCTACATCAAATGAAGAAGAAGAAACAGTTCCATCTTTCCGTCCAGTTGTAGATTTTATATCAACCCTTCAAATAACTGAAGATGAATCAGAAAACGAAGATCATCAAAACTATATCGACAACCAACTAGGAGATCCACGATATTGTGAATATTCTGATTCAGATACACAGGAAGAGCAACATAATGCTGATCAACATGGTTATACTGACTATTTCGAAAATTTGTTTAATTGGCGTTAAAATAAAAAACATAAACATTCAAGATTAACTGTTTTATTTATTTAAATTTTTACAAAGTTTATCTCTTAAAATTACAGGTATCTCGAAAAAAAGTCTAGAAAAGTTACACTTCACATTTGTCCATTGCTTTGAGATGTTAATTTCGTCGTACAACCTTTCCACTTGTTTCTTTTGACAAATCTTTATGTATTTTTCAACATATTCTCTTACACTTGGTTCAGTAATTTTGTAATGCAACATTACAGCTTGGATGAAATCAATTAAATTGTTAAATATATCAGCTTCTTCTCGATTGATATTAAGAGATTGATTAATAACAGTTCTCAATCCAGTTTGTAAACATAACTTGGTATTCTTTATTGTTTGATTGCATAATAAGCTTTTGTACAGATGGTAAAACTCACACCAATTACGATAGTTTAGAATAATTATTCTAATTACTTCTTTTCCATCACGATGAAGTATGGTTGTGGTTTCAAACGATTCCTCATTAAAACCAACAGAAATTCTAATTGTTTGGTTTTTATTAAGAAAATAGGTATAGTTTACTAATAACGATATTGTGTTATGACGTAGAACTTCCATGATTTGAACTTTGCTACGCACTTAAATTTTTATACCTCTTGGATTACAAGACTGTAAAGTATTAAATTTTCCAAATAATTTGTGAAATATTTTTGAAATCAGTCTGTCATTTTTCAAATGATTTTCGTCACTGAATTGTTTCAAGAAACTTCTCATACTAAATCCAAAACATCTAAACCAAACGTAAACGCAACAGTATTGTCCGCACACATCTGTAAAATGGCTTTGTAACTGTTTCCTATTAAAAACTAAACAATTGTTCTTCAAGTATTTTAAAATTTCTGGTTTAGTTGGTGTTCGCCCATAAGAATCAAAGTACTCTACACAGCCTCGTTTTGGAATGTAAATAGCGACCCAATGTGTTCCAGGATCTTTTGCCTTATCAGTGTTCACAATTAAAAGAGATGGTTTATCCATTTCTTTTGGAATTCTATCCAAAGCAAAAACTCCCTTAAAATTTTTTTTGGTGTGTTGGTTACATTTTAAAACATTAGTTATTTCTAATGTATTCATTATAAAAGTTCACTCAAATCATATACTTTGTTTGCTTCTTTAACATAGTTTATCAAAAAGTCTTTTTTAATTTGTGTGTTTGTGATGATTATATCAAAAATTTCTAATATTTGTTTAAACTCTTTTGTTAAATTATCGTTAGCCATAGTTCCAAAAGAATAATTTTCAATATTTTGATTTGTAAGTTCCCTTGTTGGAAACTTGTAAGTAAATTCTTTCACGAACTTCTTACAAGGCTCTTTGAATCCAACTATACTAATATCTTTTACAAATAAACTATTTTTATCGTTACAACAAAATTTAACATCAACAAGTGCACAAGACGAAGACATGTTGTAAAATATTTAAACATACGATTAATTAACCTTTTTATAGGTTTGTGAATATATTTCGATTTTTATCAATTTGAATGTTTGCATCAAATTCCCCATAAACTATTGCAGTTACTGTGGATGGAAGTGGTTTTGATAACCTTGCTTCAATTCTAACAGTACCTTGATTAAGTAGACCTTGACACATTTCATTTCCTGATGCATCAGGAGTCAAATCAAATGCTAGTAAAAAAAATCCATTGCTAAACATAGCTTTTGTTATCTGATGACCTTTATCATTATGGAATATCCCAGTACCTTGAAAAAGTGTATTGTATACTCTGGTATAACAGTTATATTTGTCTGAAAAACTGGTTTCAATTGCCATATTAGGTATTTGCGCTCCATTCACATTCAACATAAATTGAGAAATATCAAAATGTTTAAAATTGTACGGGTTTTTTGATCTTTTACCAGAATAACCAATATTTTCCGTCATACAAAATATGATTGTATTTGGTAATTGACCAATGAAAACATTGTCTAGTGAAATAGATGAACTATTTATAGGAATAGTATAGCTTTTTACTTCTGCACGTTTATAATTATACTTGGCATTCTTTTTTTCCAAAACAGCATTATGTGCTAACAGCACACTCGGATTAATAGTTACATGTCTCATAAACAACGTTGCTTCTAAAATTTTTAGTTGAGAATCATCAGTGTCCTCAGAAAAAAAATAGAAGTCTGGTTTTTCTAGTGTTAAAACAATTCGAATATCCACATTGTTTATAAGTAAAGTAGGCTGATTAAACATATCAATATGTAGCTTACCCATAAGCTCAACAACGTTGCTATTATGATACAATTTTTGACGATCCGTTGACCCGCTATTGTTTGAATTTTCCAATTTAACTTTATCTAATGTCCACCCAGCGCACTCTAAATGTGTGGAAGCAGCATCTGTACCATAATTTAATAACGATTCAATATACGCTCTATAGTGATAATTTCCTTCTGATTGTGTTATATTTTTCCCGTTAAATTGTACCTTACATTGTTTTATTAGAGAATGTAAAAGATTGTTTACTACACTTGGCTGTGATATTTCTTTTCCGTCTGCTCCTTTGTCATTATTCCATAATCCTCCATCTTTTTTCAAAACCTGGATTTTCAATCTTAAATATGTAGAAGATAAGTCCCTATATGTATCTCCGTGACCTAATGAAACAAATTCTATTACTGACGGTTTATCTAATGATGCTATAGGATTGTAAGAAACCTCTTCAGATCGTAAAATACTTGATTGAATAGGTTGTGCTTTAAATATATCCAATTCAGATTTCATACATTCAACCATGGTTAATCAAAAATATCTCGTTCTTTCTTACGGTTATTAACTTTACGTCGTTTTGAAGTAAAATAGTTTAAATTTTTGATTGACGGCTTATTTATATGTTTTCTTTTTCTTTTTCCTGACCCATACATTTCATTGAGTTTTTGAACTGCCCCACGCCTTACATTTTTGACAATCTCTTTACCGCGATCTGATCTTGACATTTACACCCGATACAATATCTGATAAAGCACTAATACCAGAGTTCATGACTTCCTTTTTTAGTATATTAGCCCCCGAAGAAAATATTGGTTTCAAATATCTGAAAAGACCACCAAAAAAACTACCTAGGCCGCGTCCTCTTTGATATGACACATTCGAATGTAACAAAGGACCAATATCCTCAAAACCTTTTCCTGTTTGACTCAAATAGTATTTATAGTATACTCCTTCCATAATACTTTAAGAAAACACCAAATTGATCTATAAAATTACCTTTTATTTCGTCGCTTTAATAATAAAATAACGTATGCCATATATACGTTGTTATTATATAATGGGTGCGCTGCATTCCCCATAAGGATGTCTATAAAGTGGCATTTTAATATTTTCCAATTTTTTTATAACTGGGGGTGAAAATTAATATATTGTTAATTAACGTACATGCAAATTTGAATTTGGTTAAATATTGAAACAGCGTAAATGCATGTACAATATTTCAATTCTTACAGAATAATAACTTGGGTAAAATCAGCGTCGTATACTTTACATACATTACGATCGCCACACGAAATGGTAAATCTAAAATATTGTAGAAGCATCATTCATTACTACATGATATGCCGGTTCATATAAATAAAAAATTGTAAGAATATTATGCGTTAATTCAATAATGATTAGTTTTAGGTTAATCGTACTTCCATGCAAAATGAAATAACGTATATGAAATATGAAATAACGTATAAGGTACCTGATTGACTTTTCACCTCTTTTTAGGTAGAAAAGCCAGCAGGTACCAATGTGAAATTTTAATATGCTATGGGGAAATTAGTCAAGATTAATTGGCAGAAATTTTTTTTTCAATATCTTTATTCATTCAATAGTGCTGCCGAGTTTACGAAAATCAGAAAATCGAAAAATCTTTAAACCCAATTATCTCGAAACTACACTTTTGCGAATACGTTGTTTCATTATTAAAGCGACGATTTATACTTTTTTAAAATGTAATACAGTTTTTGTAGGAATACTACTATCTGAAAAATTAATTTTATTACCATATTTATCACATACAAGAATAGAAATATTATCAAAAAAAATTTTCTCAACATAGTGGATATTAACAAGTTCTTTTTCCGTTCCTTCGTATGCATTTTTTATGTTTATTGTTCTTAAACATCTCACAGTATTTCCGCCCACCATATTTGGCTCAATAATATCAGTATATACAAAAAGCATTTCTGGTTTAATAACTGGTATCAACGATAAATTTTGCAGAAAAGTTTTGAATAACTCTAAGACTCTTGGTATATGCTTTTTAAAATCTTTATTTTTCACAGTTATCTGATCGAAACACGATTTTAATAATTCCTGCAGGGTATAGCTATGATTTGCGATTAAGTTTATTACTATTCGTGGTTGATTTATACATATTTTGATATATTCAGTTTCATGAGTCAGTTTTTCTGACGATGTTGGAGGAGATGGAGCCATATAATTGGAGTCCACAGATATAAAATCAAATATTTCCCAAATTAGTGCACGCTCAACTTCTTTTTTAGAGTAACCATTAAATGATTTTATATTTTGAATAAGATATGGTAACAAAAAAGATTTCCAATCACACAATTCGCCCGCATTATCTGGAATGTAAGTCGTTCCGATGCCAGCCTTAATTGTAGAGTTAACTCCTATAAAAACATTAATACCCTTGCGCCACTTTCCCAAGTAGTTATTTGGTAGAAAATCATTTACGTAGATTTCAGACAGACCAACTTTCCAGTCTTCACATCTTATCGGATTATTCAATGTATTTGCAAAAGCTGATAAAGTATTATCGGGATAGTAATTCATTGAATTATCACTAAGTAAAGTAACATAAAATTCGTCTTTTAGTTGTATTTCGCCCATGTTTTCTTACGCTTTGGAAAATTAATTTTTGTTTGACTATCACCCGCTTGACCTGATCGCAAAATTCGTTTTGTAGGTGTTGTAAATTCCCCGCCATTTATATGCTTTTCTTTCTTTTTTGGTGAACTTGGACTATCAAAAGGTACTGTTATAACGTCTCCAGACTCAGTTTCAAATGTTTGAAACTTTTGATTTGGAGTTGCTCTTCGTTTTCTAATACGCTCACCAGCTGATGTAGCAGATAGAGCTTTTGCTAAAATTTTGTCTTGAACTTCTTCGTCAATTTCGTTGTCAGACTCAGGTGCTTTTTGGAAAATATTTTCTCGAACTCGATTATCAAATACTTCATCATCCTCATTCTCATATATTTCTTCCTCAGGAAATTGCATTTCATAGTTTCTTTTATTAATTACGTCTGCTTGAGTCTCTGTCTCTCTAAGGATTGGTTTTTTACGGAAAAGTGTTTGAGCACTTTTTGGTTCCGTGATTAACTTGAAACGAGTTTGAGTACTTTTTGGTTCAGTGATTGACTTGAAACGAGTTTGAGTACTTTTTGGTTCCATTGTTTTAATTTCTCTTCCGTCGATTTTAGATAAACTTCTTTTTTTGTTTTTAATTTTAAACAGGTTCTGACGATATAAATACCATTTCTGAGTATCGGACAAATTTTTGTTTAATAAAATTTTTTTCATATTTTTATCCAACTCATTTAGTTCAACGTCTGAATTTTGCTTTAGTTTGTCATATATTTCAGGTTTTAATATAACCATTTTGTTAAATGTTGTACTATTCATTTTATAAAATTTCCAATTATCCGCGATAAAATTGCACCAAGAAGAGCAGGTAAAAATCCCCCACGTTGAATTATAATTTTTCTTTTGCTGTCTAACGACTTTTTACGACAAATGAGTGATCTTAGGTCCCTTTTATACTTTTTTAATTGATTTGTCGCTTTTTTATTTAAATGACAGTTTCCTTTTAAAATATTTAACGCTATTTCACAGATGGTTTTAATTACATTCGGCTCACATTGTTTTATTATAACTTTTTGAAATTTTCTCTTAGAATTTTTTAACAGGTGCAATATATGTCGGTTGGTTTGTAATCGTTTCATATTCTTCACCAAATTGCTCCAATTGGTCTTTTGTACAAAAACAAAAATTTCTTCCAAATATGTCGCATCTTAATCTAAATATATCATTAATATCTTGAGTAAGGTCTATTAAAATGTAGCTATATGGTGAGTTCGTTACTTCATTATATACTTTCTCAAATTCTTTGATCTGTTTTGGATATATTTGACGAGCTAGAGGAAGTATTTGGGATTTATCTCTAGGGTTTTTGAAAAGTACTAAATATTTACAATTTAAAGAAATATCTCTTGAAAATTTTCCCTGGTGAAAAACGTTTTGAGTTACAAATATTACAGATAAATTCCTATGATGAGAACCTCTAGTAAATAATTCGCATACATTCTTATCGTGAGAATTTAACATCATATCATCTATTATAATTATCAAGGGCTCTTGATTATCACTAAAATCTGGAATAGTATTACAATGTTCAAGTCCTATGATGTTTTTTGGAACAGCTTCTTTATCGGGATTGCACCCAACAATCTTCTCAATTTGAGGTTGAATCATTTTGTTTTTATGTTTTAATAAATTAAAAATAAAAGTGGTTTTACCACAGCAAGATGGCCCAGCGACCATCATAGTAAATGGATGAAATAACATTGTTATAGTGAAGATTATCTAACTTTTGGGGTACTTTTAACTATTCAAATTTCTATTTTAATAAAAACAGAGATCAAATATAAAAAGAAATCTTTTCTTTTTGGACAGTCTCTTATATAGTCTCACAATGACCAAACGTGTTTTTATAATTGATCTCCAATTTCTTAAAGGAAACGAAAAACAGTATTTCGTCAAAGAACTCGCTTTACTTGAAAAAGGAAGTTTGATTCCTATCGTGTATCATTTCAAACCACCTTATCACGAAGAAGAACTAAGTCAAGAAGCACAACACAGTAATCGATATTGTAGCAATAAAATAAATGGACTAAATTGGAATGGTGGATCTGTTGACTATGTTAATATCAAATCAATTATTAAACACTATTTAGAACAAGCTGAAAAATTTATGTAAAGGGAGAGCAAAAAACGCTTTTCCTTGGACAGTATATTGACAGTTTTAAAATTGAAAATCTTGCCATTCCATCATTATTAAAATTTGATAATTTTAAGACAATGTGTCCAGTACATCCTTCAAATAATCATTTCAGATGTGCTGTAAGGAATTGTCTTAATATTTACATATATATTTTAAAGAATAAAATAATATAATGTTAAAAACAAAAAAAGTATCATTTAACAATAAATTAGACCTTCATGTTATGTATGTGTGGGATTATGCCTATAGAGTTGCTCGACTGGGAAAATATGAAGAATATGCACGTGATAGAAATAGATTTCAAAGACGTATCAAAAAGATTGAACCAATTTTAGCTGTAATTTTGGCACAAGTTCATCGCGAGATCATATTCAAAAATAGATTCATGTAATATTTTTTAAAAATTAAAATAATAAATATACAATTGAGAAAAATAAAAAAAGTTTTTATTCTGTGTTTTTTATTACAAAAAAAAAATGTTTATGAAAGACAAAAAGAAAAAAAAGAAATATCATGCGGGCAAATTAAATATTCCAATCAATTTTGAAATGGAAAAACAAGTGAATATAAAAGCAAATATGCATTTTTTTCTTTTTTTGCGATAGTGTTATTTTATTTTATTAATGTACTCAACTTTCGCTTTTGAAAAAAATTTCCATTTCAAACTGTATAATTTATATATTTAACAAAATGATTGAAAATTCAATTTACATTTGATTTGTATTTATTTTTTTGTATCCATACGGTACGGAACTGAAATCTTCTAAAAACCTACGTTTTTCAGATTTTGGTTGATAATTTTTTGTAGCAGAAACTGTATTGACTTCATGATCTCTTGTCCTTGTAATATTTTGAGATATCACTACAATATTTTCCCAATCTTGAGGATTGAGAACTGCATTTTTAATTGTTTCAAAGTTCACCTGTTTAGATGTTTCATAGTTTAAATTAATGCCTTTAACTTTGCAAATAACCTTTTCCGATTTTTCCTTGGTAGAATATACTTTAAAAGCATAATTTTTTGGTCCAGTAATGTCACGCGAACAAATAGTTTCAGAACTACATAGACCTTCTAGAAAAAAATTTCTTAGAAGAAAATTCATTCAAAAAGGTTTAAACGATACTTGGCAAATTGATATGGTCGAAATGATTCCTTACGCTAAATTTAATAAAGGTTTCAGATATCTATTAACAGTAATTGATACATTTTCTAAATATGCTTACGCTGAGCCCGTCAAACGTAAAACTACAGAACAAGTTTTGCGGGCTTTCCAAAATGTTGTTAAGCGAGCAAAACATTTCCCAAAAAATATTCATTCAGATCAAGGCAAAGAGTTTTTTAATACACAATTTAAGCAATATATATCGAAAAATAAGATAAATCATTATCATACATTTTCTGAACTTAAGGCATCTATCGTAGAACGCTTCAATCGAACTTTAAAAGGTTTGATGTGGAAAAAATTCAGTTTACAAGGTAATTACAATTGGATCTCTATACTTCAACCACTGTTAAAAAAATATAATACAACAACACATAGAACAATCAAATTACCTCCAGAAAGTGTTACTAAGAAAAATGAAAAATGTATTCTTAAAAATTTCTACATCCATCCAAAAATTTATCAAAAAGCTAAATTAAAAATTGGAGATTACGTAAGAATAAGTAAATATAAAGGCAAGTTTGAAAAAGGTTATCAACCAAACTGGTCAACAGAAATTTTTAAAGTTGTTAAAGTTAAAACAACATATCCAGTTACATACCAATTGATTGACTATACAAACACTCCAATATCTGGTGGATTTTACGAGGCGGAACTAACACTTGTAAAGTATCCAGATACTTATCTTGTAGAAAAAATTTTAAAAAGAAAAGGGAAAAAGGTTTTTGTCAAGTGGTTGGGATTTGACTACAGATGTAAAGGTAATATTACCCATGGTAAAATTACCGGTAAAATTGATAATATTACGTAATATTACTTAGGCTTGGTAAAATTGCAGTAAAATTTGATTAACCTTTGTTTAATAAAAACTAAAGTTTGTGATTTTTTTGTGGAATTATAAAATATTTATTACAAGAACAAGAATATTTATCACAACAAGATGCCTTTGAAAACCTAGATCTTAGACCAAAATGCATCTGAGGTATTGAACACTTTTTTAAACAGCTGTAGATTGACGCTAGCCAAGGTTATTGATTCCAGCAAATCATTTAATTTCAGATGATATGCAGTTGGGCTCAGCAGCATGTCTTTATGCAGTGGCGAGCAAATGATACGAATAAAAGAGTAAAGTCGTAGCCACATGACAAAAATTTTTGCCGGATTGCTAGCAACGATTTTCTAATTTTTGATTAAAGAAAAACTTGCTTTATTTATATATTATGCCAAATGTATGGTAAATTAGAATACCTATCGATTAAAATAAACAAAGCTTATTATTAAATTAATTTTAATTGATGATTTTTCCAAAAATCATTTTGCACGATTTCTACCGCCGATAGAAATAAAAAAATCGTTCATAAATCTCCACTGATATTTTGGAGAATTATGAACGATTTTTGTAGAATTATGACCGATTTCTTTTATCGTTCGGATTTAACCTCACATCGTGCTATTTTTCATTTTGAAAGTTTATGTTTTTGTGATTGTTTATAATTTACGTTGAGTTTGTTTTAAAATAAAATTTTAGAAATATAATAACATTCATAATAAAAATGTTCATTTCAAATTCAATATAACAATTCATATATTTTTTTTGCAAACTATCATCTTTAGTGTTGTTGTTGTTGTAAATATCGCCGATAAATTTTTTGTTCATGTGGCACATTTTACTTAAAACGAACGAATTCGTTCGTTTATATTTTGCATGTGGCATGGCTTTAAATCTTATGCATTCCATCGGTACACTGCGGTGAACTGTTTTTCAATTGCAGTACGTGTTGTGACAGATCGAGTGAATTAAAAACATTCTGTTGGAAAAACAAAATGCTTCATTTGGCTCTATAGCAGTGTAGATGGATTTCTATATTATTTCTTCGCTTTGAATGTTAGATTGAATAATATTGTGAAGTTCGTATATATAGATGTCTTTATTGTTGGCCGCAAGTACGCAAGTATAGTTCGTTTTCTCACAAATCGTGATTTTTATAGTAAGCTAGAATATTTGGAAATAATTTGAAAGTAATTTCGTTCGTGTTGCAATTTTACTTTAAACGAAGCAGCAACAGCAGCAGATCGATAGAATTCTCAAACGGTTAAGAACACACAACGCAACGAAACATTAACAGTCCTTCATTATAAATTTTGGTTTTGAGTTTGAGAAAAAAAATTTTTTAGCCATTTGCCTTTTATATTTTTCCCATGAACGAAACAATGAATGAAACAATGCACGAATTAGATTTTGGTTGTTGCACGCGTAATTAATGTAACCATCCCTTCGTCGGTTGTGGCATATCTGAAGTGACACATCACACGTTTAATGTCGTTGACAATTTTCAATGCTGAAAAACGTTGAACCGGGCTCATTTTCCAACCACATGCGATAAAAGTAGCATTTATCTAGATTGGGATGCATGGCTTATAGTTTAAACATATATTAAGTTTCAATGAATATGTTTGGTTTTCTGTAGACTTACTTTTTGAATTTGTACAAGTTCAAACGTTTTTATATTTCCAT
The DNA here is from genome assembly GCA_963693315.1 of Diogma glabrata. Taxonomy (NCBI): domain Eukaryota; kingdom Metazoa; phylum Arthropoda; class Insecta; order Diptera; family Cylindrotomidae; genus Diogma; species Diogma glabrata. Next base: position 268,216,922 of record OY856187.1, on the reverse strand, counting down.
TCCATGTGTAATACTAATACGTAAACATTTCCGAATATAGTATTGTCCTTACAAACACATAACTTCGACATAACAGTAAAAAAAGCTGTCATCGATGTAGCCAGTTGGTCCAGGTCCATGTTCCATTTTTGTAGATGTGCATAAAACGTGTTGTCCGTTTTCAAGATGTACTGCTAAGTAAACAACAGCCGATTTTCGTTTACTTTTTAGATATAAAATAATTTTTCATTGCTGTTATATTCCTGTCTATAAACACTCTGCATAATAGCTTGCCTAAGCATATTTAACTCAATAAAAATATATTTGATTTGCATCTGATGTTTTTATAACCTATAGAAATAATTGTGATTTAGTCGTACATTTTGAATCAGTGGCGTAGCCAGAATTTTCCATTGGGGGGGGTCAAGGATTATTTTATAAGACTTAATAGTTTAACCCAATAAACCAACTAATTAGTTTTATTAATAATTCATTACAATAATAGATACTTCATTTTAATGTTTCCTTAATTTTAATTTTTTTAATTAATAATTTTTTAAAAAATAGATTAATGATTTTTTTTAACTATTTTAAATTATTTTTAATTAACTTTAAGAAAACAAATATCGAATAATTTTTATTTCAAAAAAAAATATTTTTACAATATTTTTTTTTTTTAGTAAAAAGTGTTGTGCAGTAGGAATTGCAAAATATGTCACAACAACACATAGATACCTTTTAAGACCATATAGGTCCCGCAACAACATGCATCTTGAGGTGTTGGTGGACGTTTTATTTAAATCTCGGCACTCGAGACCATTAATTCAGGCAAAGCATTCCATTTGTACGATGTACGCACAAAGAAATCCCTTTGCATTTTGTTACTGGGGCAGTGAGTAATCCCGACAGTTTGACTATTTGCACAAACAGATTAACGAGTTGAACAAGGAAAAGAAGATGTCTGAGGCATTATAGATCTAATTTCATCCGAGCACTGCTGGTGACGATATTTATAAAAAACAACGGGATCAGCAACAGTGCGACGATGTTGTAGGGAATCAAGATTTAATGTTAAATTTCGATCACCAACAATTCGTATAGCACGCTTTTCAACAGAGTCCAAAAGGCCCAAGATGGTAACAGATGCAGCGCCCCAAACTTGACAACAATACTCCATGCAGGGACGAATATAGGACTTATAAATGTGGAGTAATTGATACAGAGAAAAATATTTTTTACATCTATTGAGGAGGCCGAGTTTTCTTGATGCGCTCTTTGCCATGGCCATGATATGATCGTTCCTGAGTAAGTCATTCGTCTATTTGGTCGTTACACATATTAATTGAAATATCATTGGGAAACTCGGTCTTTGATCTGGAAACAATCAATAGCTGTGTTTTGGTGGAATTAAAAATGACCAAATTTTTGTCACCCCAATCGGCGACTTTTTTCAGTCCTCGTGCACATTTATGGCAGCGTCTCTCCGGGCGGGATTTATTTCTTCATGCATTTACCCTTTGAAGATAGGGGGATGAATGACTTGTGCAGTGTACTATCATCTGCAAAACTGTTTATTGGGTTCTTGGTGATTTGCAACAGTTCGTTGATATAAATTAAAAATAAAGTGGGAGATAAAACTGAGCCTTGGGTACATCAGCGTTAGTTAATTTGGACTCAGAAATAAAGCCATCTATAGATACCGAGATGTATCGGTTAGACAGAAAATTTTGAATCAACTTCACAACTGCGGTATGAAAACCGTACGCAACGAGCTTGTTGATCAAGTTCGCATGCCAGATTCGATCAAATGCTGTTGAGATGTCTAATGCGATTACGTCCTCCAAAAATTTGGATATGTGTGAATTAATATATTGCTCGTATATTTTAAACAGGACTGGGAGTAAGGTTATTAGTCTGTAATTTGAAATATCACATTTCGTTCCTCTTTTGGGACAGGCTGGACATTGACCAACTTCCAGCAGGATGGAAAAATACCAGATTTATAGGATTTATAAAATATTTTGGTGAGAGTTGGTGCAATATAAAACAAAAATATCGAATAATTTTAATTAACTTTCATAAAACAAATTTCGAATAATTTTTAATTAACTTTAAAAAAGCAAATTTCGAATAATTCTTTATTAACTTTATAGACCAGGGTAGAAGCCTTTACAAATAATAAAAAGTAAAAAAAAATAATAGTAGGATGAAACCCATTAGAAAAGGAGGAGAATATTATAAAAATGAAAGGAAAAATAATTTACGGGCGATCTGAGGTCGGGAAGGGGAAGGGGTGAGTTTTTATGGGTAAAAAACGGTTTATCTCGATTTCCGGCAAAACTAAAAGTTCTATGGAAAAAATTTATATGGCAAAGTTGTAGGTAATAAAAAGATCTAAAACTTTTGTTTCGACACTTTTTTCACATAACCTCAAAATTTATGTGAAAATTCAAAAAACCAAGTTTTTGGTTTTTTATTTTTATCTTTTACAAAAAAATTTTTTTTTTCACGAAATTTGGTGAAAACTTACCTTTTTATGTCCCAAATACGCTGTAATTTATTTGATTGGAAATTTTTATTTGTTCACCTTATTTTGAATTAATATCGAAAAAGCACCCTAATTTTCAATCGAAAATTCACCCGTCAAAATATCAGCTTTTTTCAAAAAGTTGGTATGCTTTCTGTTTGTTGAAATCTCTACTTTCCGATGGTGAAAAAAAAATATATTACTATAGTAAATCTTCTCAGAAAATGCAAAAAATTAATTGAATTTTCGATTCAAAAAACCATAGTTTTTGGTTTTTCATTTTTATCTTTTACAAAACAATTTTTTTTTTTCACAAAATTTGGTCAAAACTTACCTTTTTATGTACCAAATACGCTGTAATTTATTTGATTTGAAATATTTATTTTTTCACCTTATTTTGAATTAATATCGAAAAAGCACCCTAATTTTCAATCGAAAATTCAATTCATTTTTTGCATTTTCTGAGAAGATTTACTATAGTAATATATTTTTTTTTTTCACCATCGGAAAGTAGAGATTTCAACGAACAGAAAGCATACCAATTTTTTGAAAAAAGCTGATATTTTGACGGGTGAATTTTCGATTGAAAATTAGGGTGCTTTTTCGATATTAATTCAAAATAAGGTGACCAAATAAAAATTTCAAATGAAATAAATTACAGCGTATTTGGGACATAAAAAGGTAAGTTTTCACCAAATTTCGTGAAAAAAAAAATTTTTTTGTAAAAGATAAAAATAAAAAACCAAAAACTTGGTTTTTTGAATTTTTCACATAAATTTTGAGGTTATGTGAAAAAAGTGTCGAAACAAAAGTTTTAGATCTTTTTATTACCTACAACTTTGCCATATAAATTTTTTCCATAGGACTTTTAGTTTTGCCGGAAATTGAGATAAACCGTATTTTACCCTTAAAAACTCACCCCTTCCCCTTCCCAACCTCAGATCGCCCGTAAATTATTTTTCCTTTCATTTTTACAATATTCTCCTCCTTTTCTAATGGGTTTCATCCTACTATTATTTTTTTTGTTTTCAAAAATTATCGACCCTGGTCTATTAAAAAATGATAATTTTCTTTATTTTTAAATAGAAATTTTTGTGCTAGTGACTTTGAAATTTAAACTTATTTGAAACTGAATGACACTTTACCTATTGATTCGCCTCAAACCTGTGTCTAGGAAGGGATGAAAAATGATTTTCCTGATTAATCAAATTCCTTAAAATATCAAGGCGTTAGATATCATTTTAACTATTCTAACACAATTAATTTTCTTTTGTATTTAGAACAACTTCCAGGACACTTTGTTTTGTCCGATCTTATCTATTGTCCGATCTACGAAATTGTTATTTGTTATTTCCGGCACGGAATACTAGTTATGAAAAAATTGCTGTAATTTATTTCTCAAATCCTATTTCACGATGTACAGGAATAGGGCTACAGATGTACTCATAAAGAAAGAATAGTAGATAAAATAGTAGACCAGTGGGCATAAATAAAAGATGCCAGAATAGTACATTATGATGCTAGGACGTAAAGCTAAAGATTTTGGTCGTATGTGGAGTTGCATTCACATTAAGTCCAAAATAGCTTATGTCCGTGCATCATATACTATTTTTTATTCGCCGCAAGTAAAATATTTAAAAAAAAATGTTTATTCTAAATTGAAATTACGAATTTGCATAAATTTTGAAATAAAAATATGTGGAACAAGTTACCTTTGACATAATATTTGTTATTTTTTCCAAATTATTGTATCACTATTTTTTTTTATTTAGCGTATGGTTTTTTTGAGACACATTAAAAATTAAACTTAAAATAGGTAGACTCTTCTATGAAATCTACCTAAAACAAAGCATGGATACACATTAAATGAACTTACATTCAATTTGATTGCGCGTCTTTTAGTAAAAAAGTAAAAAGTAAAATATTTGAACATTGGGCAGTACATTTGAATATTAGATGTTTACATCGAGCGAGTCTATCCATGCTACTACATCGGGAGTTGACAAATGGATGTCTTAGATGTCGCCACAGTTGCAATGTGTTTTATGGTTTATTGTGGATCGCCGCAGTCACACTCAGGGGACTCTGAAATGCCCCACAGGTAGAAAAAATCAGCACAACGTCCATGATTCGTTCTTATTCGGTTTAGTGTAGTCCAGGTATGACGTGGCAGATCGAAACCAGGTTGGGTAGAAGTCGGGTTAGTAATAGAAAGACCAGTTGTATTTATGATGCCAGGAGGTGTCCCAGACATCCAAGATATTAAAATTAGTTGCCAGCAGGTTGCTGGCAGTTTTATGTGCAGGGTTTCTTGACTTCAATCGACAACGAGTGTGGTCACCGTTATCTTCGTGCAAGGGTAACGTGATGTTGTTGGTTACCTTTTTATGTTCACGCATGAGAGCAAGCGAGCGTCTGAGTGCAGGTGGAGCGGTATTGTTTAACACAGGGCCAAGGTTAAGGGGTGGTTCTGATAGTACTACTTATAGTACGCATCGTGGCATGCAGCTGGCAGTCAACTTTTTGTGTATGTGTGCTAGTGAGTATGTGTGCTATCACTATGACAACATAGTGGAGGGTGGGGTTCTTTGGAACGAAAAGAAAGCAACTGTTCAATTCATTCGTAAGATTCCAGGGAAAAAATCTTAATATTAGAATATTAGAGCAATTCTTCTAGAAGACAGAAACTTTAAAATTTCAATGGGGGTGTTTAAACCCGAATAAACCCGTATATCGCTACGCCTGATTTTGGTAATCTGACGATTAATGTTTACATTCGAAACATGTTATAATAAATATATACCAAAAAAGTTTGTTCCGTTGATTATAATTACAATAATTTATTTATATAAATTATTGATTTTATTTAAAAATGTATTAGTCATTCATCCAGATTTTTCTGCTTCGGCTATTTTAAGTCGAGTTGCCGTAAAGATTTTAAAATCGTAATTTGCCGAATGACAAAGAAAATAAATAAGTGATACTGAGCAAAAAGTGGGAATCGCTGCGAAAATTTAAATGTTTGCTTAAATAACTTTAATAAACTTAACTTAACTTTAATAAAATCGTAAAATTGCCGAATTGGAAAATTCTTTTAGTAAAAATGCCGAATTTGCCGAATGGGAAAATTCTTGGGAGGGTGTCACAACCCCCAAAACCCCCCTCGGCTTCAGGTCTGACAGGAAGAGGGAAGGAGGGGGTTCTGAGGAACGAAAAGAAAGCAACTGTTCAATTCATTCGTAAGATACCAGGGAAAAAATCTTAATATTAGAATATTAGAGCAATTCTTATAGATTACAGAAATTTTAAAATTTCAATGGGGGGGGGGGGGGGGTTGAACCCGAACAAACCCGTATGTCGCTACGCCACTGGGTGTCACAACCCCCAAAACTCTCCCTTGGCGTCAGGCCTGACAGGAAGAGAGAAGGGGGGGGGTTCTGAGGAACGAAAAGAAAGCAACTGTTCAATTCATTCGTAAGATACCAGGGAAAAAATCTTAATATTAGAATATTAGAGCAATTCTTCTAGATTACAGAAACTTTAAAATTTCAATGGGGGGGGTTTGAACCCCAACAAACCCCTATGTCGCTACGCCACTGTTTTGAATTAGTTAAAAATGCAACTATAATTTAATTTTTTGATCCAGTTTTATATGTTACCTATTTTACCAATTTTGTCAATCTTACCGGTAATTTTACGGTCAAATTACCATAAATATATTTTACCGGTAAATTTACATCTGTAGATTTGACAAATCGTATAATTCTTGGATAGATAGAAACGATATTGTTTAAAATTTTTATTCGAGACTTGTTTGTAATTCCAATGTTTCTTAATGTTAAAGTTAAAACAACATATCCAGTTACATACCAATTGATTGACTATACAAACACTCCAATATCTGGTGGATTTTACGAGGCGGAACTAACACTTGTAAAGTATCCAGATACAATTATCTTGTAGAAAAAATTTTAAAAAGAAAAGGGAAAAAGGTTTTTGTCAAGTGGTTGGGATTTGACTACAGATGTAAAGGTAATATTACCCATGGTAAAATTACCGGTAAAATTGGTAATATTACGTAATATTACTTAGGCTTGGTAAAATTGCAGTAAAATTTGATTAACCTTTGTTTAATAAAAACTAAAGTTTGTGATTTTTTTGTGGAATTATAAAATATTTATTACAAGAACAAGAATATTTATCACAACAAGATGCCTTTGAAAACCTAGATCTTAGACCAAAATGCATCTGAGGTATTGAACACTTTTTTAAACAGCTGTAGATTGACGCTAGCAAAGGTTATTGATTCCAGCAAATCATTTAATTTCAGATGATATGCAGTTGGGCTCAGCAGCATGTCTTTATGCAGTGGCGAGCAAATGATACGAATAAAAGAGTAAAGTCGTAGCCACATGACAAAAATTTTTGCCGGATTGCTAGCAACGATTTTCTAATTTTTGATTAAAGAAAAACTTGCTTTATTTATATATTATGCCAAATGTATGGTAAATTAGAATACCTATCGATTAAAATAAACAAAGCTTATTATTAAATTAATTTTAATTGATGATTTTTCCAAAAATCATTTTGCACGATTTCTACCGCCGATAGAAATAAAAAAATCGTTCATAAATCTCCACTGATATTTTGGAGAATTATGAACGATTTTTGTAGAATTATGACCGATTTCTTTTATCGTTCGGATTTAACCTCACATCGTGCTATTTTTCATTTTGAAAGTTTATGTTTTTGTGATTGTTTATAATTTACGTTGAGTTTGTTTTAAAATAAAATTTTAGAAATATAATAACATTCATAATAAAAATGTTCATTTCAAATTCAATATAACAATTCATATATTTTTTTTGCAAACTATCATCTTTAGTGTTGTTGTTGTTGTAAATATCGCCGATAAATTTTTTGTTCATGTGGCACATTTTACTTAAAACGAACAAATTCGTTCGTTTATATTTTGCATGTGGCATGGCTTTAAATCTTATGCATTCCATCGGTACACTGCGGTGAACTGTTTTTCAATTGCAGTACGTGTTGTGACAGATCGAGTGAATTAAAAACATTCTGTTGGAAAAACAAAATGCTTCATTTGGCTCTATAGCAGTGTAGATGGATTTCTATATTATTTCTTCGCTTTGAATGTTAGATTGAATAATATTGTGAAGTTCGTATAGATAGATGTCTTTATTGTTGGCCGCAAGTACGCAAGTATAGTTCGTTTTCTCACAAATCGTGATTTTTATAGTAAGCTAGAATATTTGGAAATAATTTGAAAGTAATTTCGTTCGTGTTGCAATTTTACTTTAAACGAAGCAGTAACAGCAGCAGATCGATAGAATTCTCAAACGGTTAAGAACACACAACGCAACGAAACATTATCAGTCCTTCATTATAAATTTTGGTTTTGAGTTTGAGAAAAAAAATTTTTTAGCCATTTGCCTTTTATATTTTTCCCATGAACGAAACAATGAATGAAACAATGCACGAATTAGATTTTGGTTGTTGCACGCGTAATTAATGTAACCATCCCTTCGTCGGTTGTGGCATATCTGAAGTGACACATCACACGTTTAATGTCGTTGACAATTTTCAATGCTGAAAAACGTTGAACCGGGCTCATTTTCCAACCACATGCGATAAAAGTAGCATTTATCTAGATTGGGATGCATGGCTTATAGTTTAAACATATATTAAGTTTCAATGAATATGTTTGGTTTTCTGTAGACTTACTTTTTGAATTTGTACAAGTTCAAACGTTTTTATATTTCCATTCCATGTGTAATACTAATACGTAAACATTTCCGAATATAGTATTGTCCTTACAAACACATAACTTCGACATAACAGTAAAAAAAGCTGTCATCGATGTAGCCAGTTGGTCCAGGTCCATGTTCCATTTTTGTAGATGTGCATAAAACGTGTTGTCCGTTTTCAAGATGTACTGCTAAGTAAACAATAGCCGATTTTCGTTTACTTTTTAGATATAAAATAATTTTTCATTGCTGTTATATTCCTGTCTATAAACACTCTGCATAATAGCTTGCCTAAGCATATTTAACTCAATAAAAATATATTTGATTTGCATCTGATGTTTTTATAACCTATAGAAATAATTGTGATTTAGTCGTACATTTTGAATTAGTTAAAAATGCAACTATAATTTAATTTTTTGATCCAGTTTTATATGTTACCTATTTTACCAATTTTGTCAATCTTACCGGTAATTTTACGGTCAAATTACCATAAATATATTTTACCGGTAAATTTACATCTGTAAATTTGACAAATCGTATAATTCTTGGATAGATAGAAACGATATTGTTTAAAAGTTTTATTCGAGACTTGTTTGTAATTCCAATGTTTCTTATAAGATATAATTACACTTGTTTTTAAAAAGAAATAAAAACTTTAAAAACACGTTTATAGTATTTACTTTTATTCTAAAATATTCCATTTCAAAAAGACGACGTAGCATAATTATTCGTAAGCATTCTAAATAGTTTCAGTGTCAAGTTATGCTAGTTATCTAGTTAACTACCACTTGATTTAATGTCTACTGTCTCTGGGTCAATCATCTAGCTCAAGTACAACATTTTCCAGGTCAAAAAAAAAAAATCAAAAATCACATCATTACCAAAGCTAGCTCTTATTTAATGCTCAATTTAATACTTGATTTAATGTCTACTGTCTCTGGGTCAATCATCTAGCTCAAGTACAACATTTTCCAGGTCAAAAAAAAATCAAAAATCATATCATTACCAAAGCTAGCTCTTATTTAACGGTAATAATCAAATTACAACAACAATTACAAAAGATTAAAACAATTATTTCAATTTAAGTCTAGACCAATTATATATGCGTGCAATATAGGGGTTTTTTGGTTCTCACTCCAAGGTGTCAGCTTACCTACTAGCCGTAGTTGTATCGAGTCACAATTTGAGAGATATAAAACTCGCATTAGTAATGAAGAGTTTACTTCGTCTGGAGATTTAAACTCTATTTTAAACCATATACGCAATCTTTACAAAAAATACGATAAAATTCAACTAGAAATTGAATGTTTAGGAATAAGTGATGATGTAGAATTGGATGATAGGTTTATGTTTGAAGATGAATATCTCTGATTAGAAGGTGATCTTTTAAATAGAATATCGAATTTGGAGAATTGTAGTCTCCAAATAAAAAACGAGAAACATATTCAAAACAACATAAAATTACCTGAAATAATCATTCCGAAGTTTGACGGGAATGATTTGAATTGGTTGAATTTTCGTGATGTATATGTCGAGTTAATTCATAATAATTTAAATATAGAACTTGTTACAAAATTTCACTACCTCGTGTCTTGTATTCGAGAGGGGAAGGCATTTAGATTAATTGAATCTTTGCCAATTACGACAGCGAATTATGATATTGCATTCAAGGCTGTTTTTGATCACTATAACAATGAAACATCAATTAAAAAGACGCATATTAGGTTGTTGTATGATATAAAGAAAACAACTGATGGTTCATATACTTCATTAGAAAATTTTATACAAATAGCTTCTAATCATGTAAACTGCTTAAAAAATTTAAATATTGATGTTTCAAGTTGGAATCTAATATTAGTTCATCAATTAAAGGAGAAATTGGAGTCTAAAGTTTTAACATTTGAAGAATTTATAAAAATATTAAGTCGTCGTGTTCAATATTTGAAAGAAAAACATAGACATCAGTTATCAAATTCTGTATCGAATCCTTCAAATTCAGTAAAAACTAAAAATTATCAATATTCTAGATCATTGCTTAGTAACGTTGATAATAATAATTGTATTTTTTGTAAAGATGGTAATCATACATTGATAAACTGTCCTAGGTTTTGTTCCAAAACTACTTCTATAAAATACCGATATAATTTTGTGAGAAGATCGGACAAGACAATTAAAGCACATTTTAATTGTTGTTGTCACTGGTTCACCCTGCGAACCATTTGGGATTCAAACTGTGAATCCTCTTGGACTTTTATCACAAAAATGATTATACCAGAAATTATTTAATTAAATCTATCTGGATATCGAATTATCTCCACCGCGAATCTTGAAATTGGGAGTCCCTTAATTCATTAGTTCTAGCCTAGCATTTTTTGTATGTATATATCACATAAAGTATAGAGATACTAATAATTTATTGAATAAAAGTTAATTAAAATATGACTTACAAATACTAATGTTGTTTTTCTTTTCTTCCTAGTAATCCACAGCTTTTGTTTTCCAATATCTTTTGACTTGAATCACTGTTGGGTGCATCGGAGTTGACTATTTATATGTACAATTACAGCTGCTACTTCACTCAGGTTTATATGCTCGTTCCCCAAAAAAAAGTGTATTTCAAAGAATGTAACAGCATACAACTATTCTTTTCTTCACAAGCTGGTGAGTCACAATTTGCCAGACTCTAAGCTTGTATCCAAATGCGTGTTCATGTATGTAGATATCGTGAACCTTATTAAATGACTGTGGTTACACGATTTCGTTAATTATTCATGTGTGTAGTTGTTATTTGTCGCACGAACTGTTATTATTGTTACCTTATAGTCCTTATAACTTTTTATATTGCAAATATTTTCCTTTTTTATGACTATGCTCGATAACACAACAGCATTAGTCATTCAAAATTAAGCCACAAACAAATTGTTGAAGAAATTTTATCAACAGGGCGTTGCCACTATTCATTTTAGAAATAAAAACAATCACTGGTACAGTTCAACCAAGCATCAATTCTTTAATGATTAACAATTTTTCTTTTATATTTACAACAAAAAATACACAGTAACCCGTGATTGAAATCGGATTTTAACTTTTCAGTATCAATTTTTTTAATTCTTTTAACATTATTTTATTTGTGAAAAAAAACAATTCTTAATTTTCTTATTTTTAGTTGTTTTCATTTTAATAGGAAAACACAGATTGAATTTATAAAAATGTGTTTTAGTTTTTTTACATCTTCCGATGTCAAAACAAATCGTGTAATACTGAAAATTCAGCAAAGATTAGCAACGACATCTGTTCGTCAGAATTGGAAATAAAATTGAGTACGTTCGTTTGCTCTTTATAGTATAATCGAAATTTAACTAGCAGTTAAGTATTAGAAAATTTTAAAATTATTATTAATGTAAAAATGAACAGAAACTAATGAAATACATTTTTATTGAATTGAAAACGAAGAGGAATTTGGTTTTATTATTGTTTTGCAAATATTGCGAACGTTACACCATGAATTCAAGGTAAAAACCAAGATTTTTACTCTTGAAATCACAAAAACGTCGCCATCCCCTCCATGACAGAAAACCACCGAACTACTTCCACCTATTAAACTGTATCTGGGATCGAGATACCCACAGTCACTGGCGTCAAGGCAGATGACCGGTTCCAACACTCATGAAGTCCTTAAGAACTTCACTGAGTATTGAGACTGACCATCCATCCGAACGTCAGCACCATGGACACCCCGATACAACCAGTAAGTATGACCTGAAGATGTGAACCCCAGAGACGACAATCAGTCAGAGGAACAACCCTACCTAACGAAAAGACATCATTCCCTAATGTCTTTCGCGTGATGGACTCCAAGATTCTTACCGCTCATATCTGTGCACTCGTAGAGTACATTTCCAATCTTAGTCTTAATCATTGCAGGTAAGAACTTTGGAGCCAATTTTGCCGAGAATTTTTTTGTAGCGTCACTCAAATGATGTTGCCGTACAAACACACGTTGTTGTGGTTGAAAAGTCCGTGGTTTAGATCGCAGGTTGTACTGATGTTGCGATTTCTTGAAAGCTGCTTTTAAATTTTCCTGAACCCGGTTCCTGAGCAGAGTCAAATGATCAGAGCGTTTTAATTCCTCACCAGCATCTTCACCAAGCTGGTGTAGTGATCTCAACAAATGGTAAGTATTTCCATCCGAGATTGGATGTTGACCAAATAATAGATAGTACGGTGAGTACTTGATAGCAGAATGTACTGCAGCCCGCAGTGCATATGCGATTTCACCAATTTGTGAATCCCACTTGGTATGTTGACCTTTAATGAACGCTCGAATTGCAGCTAGAACTGACCTATTGACCCGCTCTGACGCGATACTTTGAGGACTATAGACACCGGTCCTAATGTGTTTAATGCCGAAATCTGACAAAAGACTCTGAAAGTTCCTACTAGTGAACTGTTTGCCATTGTCACTGTGTAGAAACTCTGGTACCCCATATGTAAGAAACACTTCGTTCTTTAGAAAAGCATTCACCTTCGGTGAAGTTGCGTTTCTAAGTGGTTTCAGTAGTACAAACTTCGTAGCATGATCCAGAACTATCAATAACACCGTATTCCCAAGTGTAGAACGAGGGTACGGTCCCAAAAAATCTATATAGACTCTCTGCCATGGACGTGCTGTTTCGAATTGATATTGCATCGGAGGACGCAATATCTGATTCGTGGCTTTTGTTTGTTTACATGTGTCGCAGGACACAACATAGTTGTGTACCTGTGACGCCATGCCCGGCCAATAATAAAGACGTCGAAGTAATTCTAAAGTCTTTTTAACACCCCCATGAGCAGCAGTACTATCATCATGATGTTTCTGAATCATGTTGGAAGTCATCGGTTTTGGTACCCAGAGTTTCCACACAGGAACATCGTTGGGTATTGCATCAGGTCTTGGCTCAATACGTATGTATAGCTTATCATCCACGACTTTGACTGAAGGAAAGTCCTTTGGTGATGATTGAACTTTAGCTATCATATCCGTATATTCGTTGTGCCGATAACCTTCATTGTCGATTTTAATTTCATTAATGTGATGTACTAATGCTTCCGTCAATTCTTCGTGTGTATCGTCATAAAGACGAGATAGAGCATCAGGGACTATATTTTGGGTACCTCTTTGGTGGACAATGGTAAAATCCATATGTTGGAGTTTTAGGCTCCACCTAGCCAGACGACCACTCAAGTCTTTCTGTGACATAAGCCACTTCAGACTTGAGTGATCAGTCACAATTGTGAATCGGTGACCTTCAACATAGCCCCTGAATTTCTTCACACTCAGAATTGCCGCAAGACATTCAAGCTCAGAAACCGAATAATTTCTCTGAGCTTTATTTAGTTTCTTCGACATGAAGGCTATCGGACACTCTTGTCCGTCTGTATCAACCTGATACAACACACTACCTATCCCTGTCAGACTCGCATCGCATCTAATAAAGAACTCTTTATTATAGTCAGGGTTTACTAACACTGGTGCTGTAGTCAGCAATCGTTTTAAATTTTCAAAAGCAGCTTGCGCTTCTAATGTCCATTTCAATTTTCCCGAACTCTTTTTTAATAAATCTGTAATCGGTGATACCACGCTTGCATAGTTTGGTATGAAACGTTGGTACCAACCAGCCATTCCCAATAGTCTACGTATTTGTTTTACTGTAGATGGAGCTGGATACTCTGCTACAGCTCTTACCTTGTCAGGGTCTGTTCGAAGACCATCTTCACCAACCAAAAATCCCAAGTATTTCACCTCTCTCAGAACAAATTTACTTTTCTTGAGGTTTATTGTTAACCCAGCCGCTCTTAACAATGAAGAGACTTTGGACAGCAATTCCATATGTTCCTGGAACGTGGAAGAGACTACCAATAGATCATCTAAATAAACAAAGACATTTTCGTGATATTGATGTGGTATCACTTTGTGCATTAGCCGACACATTGTCTGGGGAGCATTGCACAATCCAAAGGGCATAACCCGGAATTGATACAATGGACGACCAGGCACTGTGAAGGCTGTCTTGTCTCTAGATGCTTCTGCCAGAGGAATCTGCCAGAAAGCATCTTTGAGATCAATACTTGAAATGTACTTTGTGTTATTTAGACGACCTAGTAAGCCATCAATCAAGGGAAGTGGGTAAGCGTCCTTTTTCGTTAGTGAATTGACACGACGGCTATCAATACATAATCTGTTTTTACCAGATTCTTTTTGTACCAAAACCACTGGCGAGCACCAAGAACTGTTAGACTCTTCGATCACGCCCATTTGAAGCATTCGGTCGAGTTCGGCATAAACCTTTAGTTGAACAGCCGGCGATGTGGGATAGTGCCTCTGTTTAACAGGTGCACTATCACCAACATCGATGACATGTTCAACCAAAGAAGTCTTTCCGAGCCCAGACACTTCAAATGACGGGAAAGAATCCTTGATCATATCCAGTTCATGTTGCTGATCAGTGGTGAGGTTGTGTGTATTTAAAGTTTGTAGCTCTGTGCGAGTCAGTTCACTAACAAAAGAAGGAACAATACCAAATTTCTCCCAGAAATCTATGCCCAGGTAGAGCTCTTCTCGTAAACCAGGGACTATATGGAACCGCATTGGTTTAGTGGAGCCATTCACAGTTATTGGAATTTCAATGTAACCTAATATTTTAGTTGCAGTACCATCTGCCGTACGAATACACGAAGTGTATTTACGGTAGGTTGTACCTGATGATTCTAATAATTCCAAGGAATTTCTTCCAAGTATTGTGATTGACGCTCCACTATCCAATAGTCCTGAAATATGTTTGTCCAAAATCCTTATTGTTAGTCGCGGCCGAGGATCCTTTGTTTCTGAAAGGATAGATGAAATACAAGCTTTACGAAATAATTTCCTCATCCTCCAATATCTAATGTTGCGTTCAAGACGTCTAAAATATGTGTGATGTAATGATGGGAAATTAAATGTACTAGGTGATTTTATTCTGTTTTCCTTGGTGGTGGATCGTTCTGCGTTGCTACATCTCTCGTCGCCTTCTTCGTGCTGTTGTTCGGGCTGTTTTGAATCCATCGTTTCAATATATCCATCTCGATCTAGTTCCACATCCACCTCATAATCATCCACCTGCTGTAGCTTGCTAATTCTTAAATTTGATGTTCTGGTCGGAACTGGTGTGGACCACAACCGTTCAAACTTCTGACATAAAGTCCGAAGTTCATCAATTGAATGTATTGTTGCTGCAAGTGTAGCATTTTTGAGCTCCACACTCAGTCCCTCCCGAGCAATCTCTAGCATTTCACGGTCAGCAAATGGACGTGCTAAACGACGGTTCAACGAACCAATCTCCACCAGATACTCGTACACGCTCTCCTTTGACTTTTGTTTGCGGTTCAGAAGAACTCGCAAGATCGCCTTATCATCAGTGAGCGTACCGAAGGTTTGTAGGAGTCCCTCTCTTAACACTGGATAGGTCACCACCTCATATTCATGAGTTAAATTCAGATAGTATCTGTCGGCAGCTCCCTTGAGATACCGTGGAACGATAGACCTAAGGTCGTCCTAATTCACACGGTCCCTCCTGGCAGCCGCTTCCACTCTGTGAACAAACTCATGAACATCAGGAGAGTGACCATCTCCTGTGAAGGTTGGAACCCAATTTGAGTCATAACGACTCAAATTGTTCCCATGAACCCCTCGGTACTCCACTGGTGCTAACGCTGGAGCCGCGTCACGCCATACCTGAGGAGGTTGGTTGTATGGTGGTGGTGCTGTAAGTGGAGCTTGTGGATATAATGGTAGTGGTTGTACCTGTGGTACTGATGGATAATTTAATGATAATTGCGGTTGTACTAATGCTGGATTGTTATGTGTGTGTTCAGATTGGAGAGATGGACCCAATTGTGGTATTGCAAAGTCCTCTGCTCTCAGACCCGATTGCTGGAAATAAGCCGGTGGTAACTGATCTGACCGTCTCTGTTGTTGCTGGTTTGGACGATTCAGACTATGTATTGTTTCTGATATTGGCCGTACTGGAATCGGTGTGGATCTCTCATCTGGTTGAAAAGCAGGTGAAGCAGATGGAGCAGATGATACTCCTGGTTTGTTCTGCATAACTGGACGTGTTGACAGTGATCCTATTATATCCCAGGCGCGTGACAATTGCGAGATAGCGTAGGTACGGGCTTCTTGCAAGTCATTGCGAGGACCCAACCTATTCATCCTACCCGTGTAATGTAACACTCGATTCGCCAAACCATCTAAGAAGGTCTGATTAATTGGTGGCCGAAGTCGTCGTACCTGATTTAAAATAAGTTGTGCTGCCTGCACCACCATTTGAGATTCTTCGATTAAATCTCTCGCATGAGACACTGTTATTGGAACTGACCCATGATCTCCATGGTTTCGCAGTTCCTCTGCCCAATCGACCCCCCTAAAGTCCACACCCCGAACCAAACATTCGACTTGCAGCTCGGTGGGTTCCAGAGCATAGAACGGATGGTCAACGTCTAGTTGGCTTGACATTTTGATGGTAAAATTTATAAAGTCAAGAATTCGAAAATACCAACAATACTAAAACCAATTCCAACTAAAAAAATGTAGCTAGTACGCTGTAAAAGTGAAAATAATGAAAAACGCAAAACGAAAAAAAACAACGAACGCCCCAAAAAAAAATTTTTGTAAAAACAAACTTGTAAAGGAACAAAAAAACCGCTGTCGCCGCTAATCTTTACTTCACCTTTCACAAAAATTCCTAAAATATTGCATATAAAAATATAATTTATTTATTTAATTTCAGATATACTGAAATATATATATACCTAAAATTAGTTATTGACGATAGCACCCCTAAAATATATTTATTTATTTTTTAAAAAAAATTGAAAAATAAAAAATATTCAGAAAGGATGTTTATTTATTGGATGCACCATCCTAGCTCAAAATATTGATTTATTTTTTTTTTAAAAAAAGTAAAAATATTTATTTATATCTTGAAGTATTGTGTAGTTAAAAAAAAATTTATTTATTTAGTTACCTAAAACTATTTAAATTACGAAAAAAAATTATTTTATTTATTAAAAATTTATTTATTTAATTTTCGAAAAATTTGTTTTATTTATTTTATTTTTATTTAATGTAGTAAGAGATTCCCAAAATCAAGATTCGTCTGGAGACAATTTAAAAAGTAAGTATGGTACAATATCCATTTCATTTAAATTTGAAATATCGCGTTCGCGAACCCACTCCAACAATGCATGTGAGAACTGACTAGAAAAGCCCCTAACGACCAGATTCTACAGAACAGTTTCTCCCCAACCTAATAAAACAATCACAACTGTCACGATTAGACCCTAGGTCCACTTCTACTGACCCAGTTGTGCTTGTTTAACCTACAAATAAATTACAACTAAACCTAATGCGAAAGTTGAAGAACGCTCCCGAGCACCAGACTTCAAAACCTAAACTCCATGAAAAATTGTTTTATTGTAAAAGCTAAGTGGAAAAATGGAAAAGTTTTTGAATTTGTATGAGGTGAAGCCTCTGATCCTGAAAGCAAAAGTACAATTGGTTCTTCTCTTCATTACACCGAAGAAGCCTCTGAGCAAAGAATGGTACTACTGGTTTGCACCTAAGTACAAACACAGCACCACCACTCCTCGTCCCTGAGGACTTCCTCGCCGAATGAAGAGAAGAAACCAATGTTCTTCGATCGCATAACCCCGATGGTCATAGGCGATCTAAGAACGTCATCATCGTTAAGGGGAGAAGCCCCATGGATGGCTTGTTAGGCCTACCGCTATGAAAAGAGATTTATTAAACCTAGTACACGAAAAAAAATTCCAAAAACTATTTATAAACAAAAATATGTACCATATTATTCAAAAAAAAATATGTACAATGAAAATATGTACAATATTATTCCAAAAAAAAAATATGTACAATGAAAATATGTACAATGAAAATTTACATTGGAACTATATACAAAAAAAATTATTTACAAAAATATTTACAAATATGTACAATATTATTCAAAAACAAATTCGAATGACAGCACAAAAAAAACAATCTCCAAAAAAAAATTGCTGTCCCAAAACGGTTTTTTTTTCAAACAAACAAAAAAAAATGCATAAGCTTAGCTTATCCAGCAACCAGGGACAGGAGCCTCCTGTGGTCCAATCCACTCCTCTACCTGTCGCGTGGTCGGTGAGATGAAGACCTCCTCGACCACCTCAACCACTTGAGTATCCTTGGTCGAGGAAGACCCCATCTCCACGACCAAGCGACTCTCTTCCTTCCTCTTCTTATTCCTTTCCCTCTTCTTCAGGGTCGATTTCCTATTCCTGGAGATCCTCCTCCTTTCACGCCAGCCCACATTCGGCTCTGACAGAGGGAGATCCTGGATCAGCTGTTCCAGGAGGTCTCCAACTATCTGTTCCGAATGTGGATCTGGCTCTCCTCGATCCCCAGGTCTCGTTCTCTGTAGAACAGGTCTGTAGACCCGTCCTACCTCCTTCTCCCTATTTCCCCTTCGTATAATCTGGACCCCGTTGAAGAGGGACCGAACCGCTACCACGTCTTCACCATTAAAGGCTGCCTGCCCCTGTTGTCTTTTACAATACATATTCTTATTTCCCAAAAATTCAAAAAAAAATTCCCAATATCCCACAAAAAAAGTCTCAAACCAGTACCTGGTTTATCAAACAAAATATTAAAAATATTTAATATATAAATATATAAAAATATATGTAATGGTAAACAAACCAAACCGGTTTATCAAAAACCAAATTAGTTTCCAAAAATATTTTTAAAACAAACCAATAAGTGGTTTTCAAAAATTATTTACAACAAAAACACCAAAATCATAAACAGCCTAAACTGGTTTTATCCAAAATTATTTCTAAAACTGGTTTTCCAACCTATTTCAAAAAATTGCGCCAAAAATTCGCAATCAAATATAAATATTGCGCTAAAAAAAATATTTATTTAAGTTCTTATACCGTACTAACGGTATCAGGTAATATAAAAAAAAATTGTTTCGAACCAAAATATATATAACAAAATAACCAAAAAATACAGGGTTCCTTGGTTTCGGCCCACGTTTGTTGTCACTGGTTCACCCTGCGAACCATTTGGGATTCAAACTGTGAATCCTCTTGGACTTTTATCACAAAAATGATTATACCAGAAATTATTTAATTAAATCTATCTGGATATCGAATCATCTCCACCGCGAATCTTGAAATTGGGAGTCCCTTAATTCATTAGTTCTAGCCTAGCATTTTTTGTATGTATATATCACATAAAGTATAGAGATACTAATAATTTATTGAATAAAAGTTAATTAAAATATGACTTACAAATACTAATGTTGTTTTTCTTTTCTTCCTAGTAATCCACAGCTTTTGTTTTCCAATATCTTTTGACTTGAATCACTGTTGGGTGCATCGGAGTTGACTATTTATATGTACAATTACAGCTGCTACTTCACTCAGGTTTATATGCTCGTTCCCCAAAAAAAAGTGTATTTCAAAGAATGTAACAGCATACAACTATTCTTTTCTTCACAAGCTGGTGAGTCACAATTTGCCAGACTCTAAGCTTGTATCCAAATGCGTGTTCATGTATGTAGATATCGTGAACCTTATTAAATGACTGTGGTTACACGATTTCGTTAATTATTCATGTGTGTAGTTGTTATTTGTCGCACGAACTGTTATTATTGTTACCTTATAGCCCTTATAACTTTTTATATTGCAAATATTTTCCTTTTTTATGACTATGCTCGATAACACAACAGCATTAGTCATTCAAAATTAAGCCACAAACAAATTGTTGAAGAAATTTTATCAACAGGGCGTTGCCACTATTCATTTTAGAAATAAAAACAATCACTGGTACAGTTCAACCAAGCATCAATTCTTTAATGATTAACAATTTTTCTTTTATATTTACAACAAAAAATACACAGTAACCCGTGATTGAAATCGGATTTTAACTTTTCAGTATCTATTTTTTTTAATTCTTTTAACATTATTTTATTTGTGAAAAAAAACAATTCTTAATTTTCTTATTTTTAGTTGTTTTCATTTTAATAGGAAAACACAGATTGAATTTATAAAAATGTGTTTTAGTTTTTTTACATCTTCCGATGTCAAAACAAATCGTGTAATACTGAAAATTCAGCAAAGATTAGCAACGACATCTGTTCGTCAGAATTGGAAATAAAATTGAGTACGTTCGTTTGCTCTTTATAGTATAATCGAAATTTAACTAGCAGTTAAGTATTAGAAAATTTTAAAATTATTATTAATGTAAAAATGAACGGAAACTAATGAAATACATTTTTATTGAATTGAAAACGAAGAGGAATTTGGTTTATTATTGTTTTGCAAATATTGCGAACGTTACATTGTTTAAGCAACAAACATAGAATAAATGATTGTAAAGCGCCTGGTTGTACCAAATGTAAACTTAAACATAATGTGTTACTACATTATGAAAATGTGAAGTCACCAGAGACAATCAAGGATTTACAAAGTACTACGTCGAGTACTTTAAATTCAAATAAGTCTGAAAAAGTAGCAATCGAAACAAATGAATCAGTTTTGAATGATAGCTTAGTTGTCAGTCATAATAGTATATGTGAAGTTACAAATCATAGTCACGTCGTATTACCAAAAGCAGTAATCCTTGTAGAAGCAGCTGATGGAACAAAGTTTCCATGTCGAGCGTTAATTGATTCTGGATCACAATCGAATTTTGTAACCAATAAATTTTGCAATTATCTCGGCATTTCTAAACGTAAAGTCAATATACCCGTTTCTGGCATAGGTCAGAATAAGGTGGAAATCGAATATGCGATTCATTGAAAATATTCTCTCGCACTTCTGATTTTCAAAAATTATTATGGTGTTTGGTTTTATCCAACAATTACTGGATTTAATCCTTCTCAGCATATAAATTTTGATCCCAAACAAATTCCAGATTCAATACAGTTAGCTGATCCGTTATTTTATAAACCGGATGATATTGATCTTCTGATTGGGGCCGAACTTTTTAATGAAATTTGTTGGGAAATAATTTAAAACTATGTGTCGAGCTACCATCGTTTTATAATTCCGTTTTTGGATATGTCTTATCCGGGAAAGCTAATTACAGTCCACAGTCTCGTTGTAATCTTTCGAACTTGTCAGTTTATTCTCAATCGTTAGTTTGCACTAGTGAATGTTTGGATAAACAAATTGAAAAGTTTTGGAAATTAGAGACTTTTGAAATTCAAACTTTGTCGTTGGAAGAAAAACAATGTGAAAAATATTTTGTCGATTCCGTAAAAAGGGATCGTACAGGTAGATACATAGTATCACTCCCTATTAACGAAAATATTCATAGTTTGGGCAGTTGCAAGGAAAAGGCTCTTCAACAATATAACTATCTTGAACGTAGATTACAAAAGGATTCTAAACTTTATAAATTATATTCCGAATTTATGGCGGAATATATAGAATTAGGTCATATGGAAATTGTAGAAGATCCATCTCAAATTGCAATGGCTTTTGGTAAAGATTTCTATTTACCTCACCTCGTTTATAAAGAAAGTAGTACGACGACGAAATTGCGTGTGGTGTTTAACGCATCGGCACAAACTAATTCAAAATTATCGCTAAATGATTGCCTGATGGTTGGACCAACAGTGCAGCAGGATTTATTTTCGATCATTATAAGATTTCGTAAACATATTGTTGGGTTTACAGGCGATATAACAAAAATGTACCGTCAAGTGTTGTTAAATCCTGCTGAACGAGATTTGCATAGAATTTGGTGGCGCGATCATTCTGATAATAATCTAAAATGTTTTCGTCTTAAAACAGTTACATATGGTACTGCGAGTGCACCATATTTAGTTACCCGTACATTGGTTCAGCTTGCAAACGATGAATCTGAAAAATATCCTGACGCATCAAAGGTCTTGGAATGACTTTTATATTGATGATGTACTTAGTGGTGCAAGTACAATTCAGAATGCGATAGAGTTAAAAAACAATTTAGTTAAACTCCTTTCTTTAGGTGGTTTTAGTTTGTGTAAATTTGAATCAAATATTAAATCATTATCGTCGCATAGTTCTGATGCTGATTCAGCAGAAACAATTTCGACGTCGAAATCTATTAAAATTCTTGGGATGCAGTGGGATACTAACACTGATGAATTTTTAATTTCATTTGGGAAATATAAAATAAATGAAGTAAAGACAAAAAGAACAGTTTTATCGGAGATTGCTCAGCTGTTTGATCCGCTTGGTTTCTGCGGACCTATTGTATTTACAGCTAAGGTATTCATGCAAACGTTATGGTCAATTTCAGAATTAGATTGGAATAGTAAACTGTCGGAAAAATTATCTTCTTTTTGGAATGATTTCAAACGTCAATTATTGTCAGTAGGACAAGTATCGATAAGCCGTTGTGTTATTCCAAAATTATATAAGTCGATTGAGCTGCATGGATTTGGAGATGCGTCGGAAAGAGGTTTTGGATGTGTTGTATATATCAGGATTATCGATTACGATGGTAACTATATTGTTTCATTATTGTGTGCTAAATCAAGAGTAGCCCCATTAAAAAGGCAAACAATCCCGCGTTTAGAATTGTGTGCTTCAGTGTTACTTGCACAACTCACTAGCAAAATTCTGTCGACATTTGATATAAAATTTGATTCCGTGTTTCTGTGGTCAGACTCAGAAATCACACTATATCGACTAAGAGGTAATCCGTCCAAATATTGCACATTTGTTGCTAATTGAGTTATGCAAGTGCAAGAATTATCAAGCATAGAGAATTGGTCTTATGTTCCATCTGAACAAAATCCTGCAGATATTATATCTAGGGGTCTAATGCCTGCAGAATTAAAAACAGCAAAATTATGGTGGGAAGGTCCAGAGTTCTTGTACAAAGATCAATCCTTTTGGCCGGTTTTCCCAAACAATGAAATAAATGTCAAATTATTAGAACTTATGGAGACAAAAATATGTTTAGTCAATCAAGTTGTATGGAATGTATTTGAAAAATTTTCAGATTTTCAAAAATTAATTAGAGTTATTGCGTTTTGTTTTCGGTTTGTACGAAATTGTAAAAACAAATCAAGTCGTGATATTAAAGAAATTACAACCGACGAAAAGTTAAAGGCCTTAAACGGATTAATTAAATTTATACAGTCAAATGAATATGGGAACGATATAAAAAGCATTCAAAATTCAAAATTGTTATCATCAACTAGCAGATTAAAATCGTTGAGTCCGTTTGTAGATGGTGATGGCATTCTCCGTGTTGGTGGACGATTGCAGAATGCAAATATTCCATTTAATGCCCAACATCAAATTTTGCTACCAGAATCTCATCTGTTTACACGTCTATTAGTTCAGTATGAACATGTTCATAATCTTCACGTTGGTCCTCAATCTCTTTTATATCAAATTCGGTTAAATTATTGGATACCTGATGGTCGATCTCTTTGTCGTAAGATTGTTAACCAATGCGTTCGTTGTTGTAGAGCTCGACCTCAAATGTTAAATCAAATAATGGGGGATCTACCAAGTCATAGAGTTAATGTATCTCGTCCATTCACTGTTGTAGGTATAGACTTTTGTGGCCCATTCATTTTAACTCACAAACTTCGATCAAAGGTCAATGTAAAAATTTATATAGCTGTATTCATTTGTTTTGCTACGAAGGCAACACATCTGGAAGTTGTTGGTGATTTGTCCACATCATCGTTTATAGCGGGTCTACGACGTTTTGTATCTCGTAGGGGATTATGTGCTCACTTCTATACTGACAATGCAACAAATTTTATCGGGTCGAAATCAGAGTTACAAGAATTATACCGGTTGTTTAATTCTGAGGCTCATCAAGCCGAGGTCAGTAAATTTTGTCTGCCAGAAACTATACAATGGCATACTATCCCACCCCGTTCACCACACTTTGGTGGTTTATGGGAGGCGGCCGTAAAAAGTGCCAAGTATCATTTGAAAAGAGTGCTTGGAAATTATAGTTTTAGTTATGAAGAATTTTTGACAATTACTACTCAAATTGAAAGTTGTCTAAATTCTCGCCCTATATCTCCAATGTCGAATGATCCGTCCGATTTTTCTAGTTTGACTCCCGGACACTTTTTAATTGGTACTTCTTTAAAATCTCTACCAGATCCCTGTTTATCCCATCTTAACTTTAATAAACTTTCGAATTATCAAAGGATTTAATGGATAATTCAATCTTTTTGGAAACGTTGGAGTCAGGAATATTTAAACGAACTTCTACAAAAACGAAAATGGATAACCGTTCAAGACAGTATTAAAATAGGTTCTCTCGTTCTATTGCATGAAGAAAATGTTCCACCTATGCGTTGGAATCTAGCTCGAGTAATAAATGTTCATCCCGGTTCTGATGGTAAAATTCGTGTAGTTACTGTTCAAACTGCAAACTCACAATTTAAGCGCGCAATCACTAAACTTAGTTTGTTACCCATTGTAACAAAAGAAAAATAATTATGTACAAATTTTGATTTTTATAAAATGTGTTCTCATCGCACTACGCATATTTCTTAAATTAATGCTATGTTCAATTCACATTAGGTCTTTATTATTGAAGTAATTTGTAAACTATTGAACTGAATAAATATTTAAGTAAAAAAAAAAATACTTTATATATTATATGTTTAAAATAGTGACATTCCAAGGAGGCGGGAATGTTTAAATATTAAAGTAAATTTTGTAATGTCATGAGTACATCTCTGATAATTTATGTTGTTTTTATTGCTCATGCGCAGAAATAATAATCTAGTTTTTCTTGTGTATAGTATAAGAAGAAAATGTGTATTTTTAGTTTTTAGAGAGAGATTGTTCTAGATGTTCATCCAAGAAGGATTAAAAAGAAAAGCATTTAATAAAATATAGTTTTATGTTAAACAAAGTAATTAGTTTGTTGGTTTTAATTTTTTGTGTAATTCATGGGTTTCCACATCATTTATACGCCGTTCAGTTAATTTTGAAAATGGTCTAAGTCAATTCAAACTGTAAAAAGCATATTTCGGAATGAAATTTATACAAAATTTCACATGCATAATAAACTTTCATTATTGAAGACTAACAAAGCTCTAAAATAAAATTTTTCATAATATAGAAATGTTTCTTAATTTAATCATTTGCAAACCTTTAAATCAGGGCTGTTCCCTTACGCGTAATCTAAAATAGATTACATTACATGTAATCTATTTATTGTATTCTATGTCATCTATGTAAATTTGGCGTAAGCTATTAATTTTGATTTAAGAAGAAATATGTGGAAATATTGTATTATCCCTATGAAATTTTTTTCTTAAAAGACATGATCAATAATATTGTCAAAAACAAGATCTTGCGATCTTGAAAAAAGTTAATTTATTGCTAAAAAAATTTAGAATTCACATATCAATTAAATAGATTACATTATAGTTTACATTATAGATTACACGAAAATATCTCGCGTAATTTACACGTAATCTATGCGTAATCTATACATGTAAAGTAATCTATTTTGTCTACGACACAACCCTGCTTTAAATATCTCAAAACAAGAAATGTATGACTTAGACCACTTTCATAATTATGGGCACATATATGATAAGGAGACGGAAAAACAAAAAAAAAATTATATATATATATATATATATATATATATATATATATATATATATATATATATATATATATATATATATATATATATATATATATATATATATATATATATATATATATATATATATATATATATATATATATATATATATATATATATATATATGTATATATATATATATATATATATATATATATATATATATATATATATATATATATATATATATATATATATATATATATATATATATATATATATATATATATATTATTTAATTTTTTGATTTGTATTAGCTGAAGTATTATAGTCGAAATGTAATATTTTAATAAAACAACTACTTTTATTAAAAATATATACCTATCTTTCAATTGTTAATTACAATCATCCTCAGGGCAATATTTTCTATATAAATACAAAAAATTTTATCAAAAACTTACAATAGATTATAATATAATGGATAAATTTAAAGAAAAACTTACATAATAAAAATGTTAAATTAAAATAAACATAAAAATTATTATGAAAATCCAAAAACGAAAAAAGTTGTCAAATCAAATAAAAAAATTTAAACAAAATATTCGAAAAATTTATGAGAAACAGAAAATACTAAAAGAATACTAGAAAAATAATTTTTCAAAAAACAAAAATCTAATACATACTATAGAAAAGCTCTACAATTAGTGGTTTATAAGAAATGCTTTTTTTAAAACAGGGAAATAAACATCACTAACTTTTCTTAAATCAGTTCTAAAATTTATGGAATTTTTAGGTTTTAAAATTTCAGAAGATTCTAAAAACTCCCTTTTTTCTTTATTTTGTTCATGAAACAGTATTTCTACTTCTTCAAAATTGAAGTGGTCATTATCACCATCCTTAAATTTTTGGAGACCATGTGAAACTAGTGCTGTTTGTCCTTGATTTGTGTTAGTTGACCTTTCAGTATTTTAAATGTTTTGTGGTTAGAGTTTTGTTTTTTATTTGTTTTTTTATATTAGGATTTTGACAATGTTCTACTATCATTTTATTATAATCTTGGATATGTTGTTTAGTTCTAGTTTTGAGTTTTTTGCTTGTTTGACCTATGTAACAACCATTACAAGGAGGTTTGCATTTTATTTTATAAACTAAATTAGACCTATCCCAAAAAACGACAGGATCCTTTAATTTAGTGTACAGTTTTTCTAATTTATTTATAGGTTTACAAGCTATCTTAATATTATAATGTTTAGCAATAGATTTAATTTTATCAGATAAATTGTGTATGTATTTTAAGCCAAAATAACGTTGAGGTGTTATAATTTGTGTAGTTTCAGATAAGTTTTCTGGTGTTAATATATTATTTTCATGTTTAATTTTCTTCATTACATTTTTTATTAAAAAATCAGGAAAATTATTGTTTTTCAATATCTTAATGACAATTTCAAAATTTTTGGGATGATGTTTTTTATCACTTAACATAATCACTCTTTTGAAAAAATTAGTTGCAATATTTTTCTTCATCGAATAAAGATGATTAGAATAAAAGTTTAGAATCCTACCAGTTGAAGTTGGCTTAAAAAAAAGGCTTTTTTAAGCCAACTTCAACTGGTAGGATTCTAAACTTTTATTCCAATCATCCTTATTCGATGAAGAAAAATATCGCAACTAATTTTTTCAAAAGAGTGATTATGTTAAGTGATAAAAAACATCATCCCAAAAATTTTGAAATTGTCATTAAGATATTGAAAAACAATAATTTTCCTGATTTTTTAAAAAAAATGTAATGAAGAAAATTAAACATGAAAATAATATATTAACACCAGAAAACTTATCTGAAACTACACAAATTATAACACCTCAACGTTATTTTGGCTTAAAATACATACACAATTTATCTGATAAAATTAAATCTATTGCTAAACATTATAATATTAAGATAGCTTGTAAACCTATAAATAAATTAGAAAAACTGTACACTAAATTAAAGGATCCTGTCGTTTTTTGGGATAGGTCTAATTTAGTTTATAAAATAAAATGCAAACCTCCTTGTAATGGTTGTTACATAGGTCAAACAAGCAA
This sequence comes from Diogma glabrata, assembly GCA_963693315.1. Lineage (NCBI taxonomy): Eukaryota > Metazoa > Arthropoda > Insecta > Diptera > Cylindrotomidae > Diogma > Diogma glabrata. The sequence goes on along the minus strand of OY856187.1, from coordinate 268,188,907 downwards.
AAAACTCAAAACTAGAACTAAACAACATATCCAAGATTATAATAAAATGATAGTAGAACATTGTCAAAATCCTAATATAAAAAAACAGATAAAAAACAAAACTCTAATCACAAAACATTTAAAATACACTGAAAGGTCAACTAACACAAATCAAGGACAAACAGCACTAGTTTCACATGGTCTCCAAAAATTTAAGGATGGTGATAATGACCACTTCAATTTTGAAGAAGTAGAAATACTGTTTCATGAACAAAATAAAGAAAAAAGGGAGTTTTTAGAATCTTCTGAAATTTTAAAACATAAAAATTCCATAAATATTAGAACTGATTTAAGAAAAGTTAGTGATGTTTATTTCCCTGTTTTAAAAAAAGCATTTCTTATAAACCACTAATTGTAGAGCCTTTCTATAGTATGTATTAGATTTTTGTTTTTTGAAAAATTATTTTTCTAGTATTCTTTTAGTATTTTCTGTTTCTCATAAATTTTTCGAATATTTTGTTTAAATTTTTTTATTTGATTTGACAAAAGTAATCAACAACTTTTTTCGTTTTTGGATTTTCATAATAATTTTTATGTTTATTTTAATTTAACATTTTTATTATGTAAGTTTTTCTTTAAATTTATCCATTATATTATAATCTATTGTAAGTTTTTGATAAAATTTTTTGTATTTATATAGAAAATATTGCCCTGAGGATGATTGTAATTAACAATTGAAATATAGGTATATATTTTTAATAAAAGTAGTTGTTTTATTAAAATATTACATTTCGACTATAATACTTCAGCTAATACAAATCGAAAAATTAAATAATATATAAAAGTCGAAAAGATTATAAAACTTGATTATTTCTAATCAAAAAATTTAAAAATATATATATATATATATATATATATATATATATATATATATATATATATTAAGCTTGCCAGATTTTTTTTGGAAGCATTCCGGGCCGGAAAATCCGGGCGGTTTTTATATAAATCCGGGCAAAATCCGGGCGACAAGTGTCAAAATTTCCATTTGAAAAGCCGGGCGAAATCCGGGCGAAATACAAAATTTTTAAAAATCGCACAGAAAAGAAGAAAACAAAAAGACTATGTTTTTTCATAAATAACCTTTGAAAACTCTTTATTGCTTTGAAATGTTGAAATATATTTTGTTAATAATATTTTTAATTCTCTTTATTACAGAAAGAGTTCTATGCTTAAATTGTCAACATTGTATTCAATCAATCTCCATCGAAGTCGATGGCTGTCCACTCTCTTGAGTACCAAACAAACTATCAGCTCTCATTTTGTATTTTTCACTTCCAGCAACTTTTTGGAGAAAACAAGCATCTTCTTTTAGTTTTGTATAAAACTCTGGACATGTCTCCTTCCAGTTGAATTTTACCATCAATTGTGCCCGACCGTTTTCCAGTGTCAATTTGCCTTTTTCTTTTGTCCAAATGTCATTGATGTGAGAAAATACGCGCTCAGTTGTCGTATTGGCCGCCACTGGGATAACTAAACCAAACTCCCCCAATTGCAGCAAACGATTGAACGAACGAGAGCACAATATATAAATTATAAAACGTTGAAATGATGTCAATTGTTTCTTGCCAATTGTTTTTTCAATGAACAAATGTTGGAAAAATCCGGGCGATTTCCGGATTTTGTTCAGAAATCCGGGCGTCCGAACCGGGCGATTTTTCAGCCAAGTTTTACCAAAAAAAGCCGGGCGAGTCCGGCTTTAGCCGGGCGATCTGGCAAGCTTAATATATATATATATATATATATATATATATAAATATATATATATATATATATATATATATATATATATATATATATATATATATATATATATATATATATATATATATATATATATATATATATATTATATATATATATATATATATATATATATATATATATATATATATATATATATATATATATATATAATATATATATATATATATATATATATATATATATTATATATATATATATATATATATATATATATATATATATATGTGTATATATATATATATATATATATATATATATATATATATATATATATATATATATATATATATATATATATATATATATATATATATATATATATATATATATATATATATATATATATATATATACTAGCGGGACCCGGCGTGCTTTGCTAGCTGATAAATAAAGTTTGTGTTTATACATTTTGTTGACGTAGTAGCAATAATTTCAAAGAGTTGTAATGAGAAATGATCTATTTTTTTTAAGTATGAATGTAAAAGGATCAGCACTCTATCTAGTTGATCAATCAAATATAAAAAAAATAGTATTATCTATACAACAAAGGATATATAAAAAAATACGCGATCAAATAAGTTTTCAGTTGTGTCTCTATATAGAACATTAGAACATACGGAACAAAAATAGATTCACAAATTTTCACTGTGCTCATGCGGTTTAATATACGCTTTCTTTACCTGCGGTAGGTTACTAAAAACGTTGCAAAAAATTTTGATCGTTATGACATTTTATGGTCAGCAAGGGCGGTAAGAATAGTGACAATATATTCAATGCAGGTGAAATGTATAAAAATATAATGATGGAAACCCCTAACATACCGATACAATTAATTGTATCTTAATATTATGTAAATTGATAATAATTATTTAAACTGGTTCCTAAATATTAATTTATGATTGATCATTAAATATATATTAAAGTCAGTCTAACTGAATCTGTTAACCAAATAAGTTATTTTACTAAACGCTATCCTTCCATGGTATAAGTCCCAACATATATGGAAAATCACCAGAAGACATTTCATTGGCGACGACGAATTTTGGTAACTATTTATATATATATGTTAAAATAATAGTTAGTTATTAGAAAATAGTGCATAAAAGTTTTTGGTGATTAAAACGTTAATTAAAACTTATTTTAAATTTATTGCAAAAAGAAGATAAAGTTTACGAAATTTTGATATTGAAATAACAGTTATCATCGCATCAAATATATTGCAAAAAAAAATTAATTGAATTTTTTTTATAATAAAATTTCTTGAAAATTTTATGATTTTTTTTCAAAAAAAAAATAACTCATCCGATGAATGGATGATAAACAAAGTAATGTAGCAGATTCTTTTAAAACCGTAATCGATCAGAAAGTTGAACAATCGACGAAAACGGTTAAAATTGAAAATCTTATTTTAGATAATAGTAATAAGGTTAAATTGAAAATTAAAATGTTGGGCAACCTACCTACGTATGTACCGGGAGATAGTTTTATAGAGTATATACAGCAATTTGAACAATTTTGTATATTAAATGAAATAACGGAGGATAAAAAGAAAGCGGCATTACTATTAATTCAAATTGGAACTGAAACATTTTCAATATTAAAATCATTAATTGTACCAGCTGAGCCAAGTTCTAAAAAATATGAAGAAATTACAAAAACTTTAAAAGATCATTTCTCACCAACATTAAATATAATTCCTGAACGATACAAATTTCATAAAGAAGATCAACAATCGGGGCAATCAGTAACAGAATATGTGGTGCAATTGAAAACATTAGCACAAACATGCAATTTCGGCGATTTTTTGAGTGATGCTTTAAGAGATAGATTCGTGTTCGGTGTACGGGACAATGAATTGAGAGCTGCATTATTGAAAGAAGCTGATCTCACTTTTACTAAAGCCTGTGAACTTGCCACTACTTGGGAAATGGCAACTACTCAACCGCAAACTAGTATCCATATTGTTCAACGAGAAAGCAGTTTTTATCCAAGAAGATCACGTTCAAGGTCACAAAGTAATCAATTTCGACACAAACACCGTGGTAAATCAAGATTTAGAGGTCAAAGTCGTAGAAGGAGTTCGGTGCGTGAAATTTGCAACAGATGTGGTAAAAATCATTTTAATAACAGATGTTCAGCACAATACACTCATTGTTATCAATGCGGAGCACGAGGACATTTTGCAAATATGTGTATGTCAAAGTCAAACAAAGTGGTCAACTATCAGTCAAATAAAGAGCGTTCCAATACAAAAAGAGAATCTGGACCAAATTCAAGTGCAGTTAGGGAAATGTCACAAGCATTACATCAACTATCACTTCACAAATTGGATGAAGAAATTGAAATAGGTGATGTCAATCATTTTAACACAAATGCCGATCCAATTTTGGTACAAATATTTGTAAATAGCCAACCCATACTATTTGAAGTAGATTCCGGAGCTTGTCAATGTATCATTAGTCTAGATAAGTATAATAATTCCTTTCAAAATGTAAAACTAGATAAAATGTCTGCAAAATTTTCTTCAGTTTCAGGTGAAAATATTGAAATCATTGGTAAAATTGTAGTACGTGTAAAACTCAGTGGTGATGATGAAGAATTGTTGATGGATTTGATAGTAATAAATACTCAAAAGAAGATCCTGCCATTACTAGGTCGACCGGGATTAAATAAATTGTTTCCAAAATGGAAAGAGCTGTTTGTAAACCAAGTAAGTCGAAATTTTGATTCTAAATCTACAAATATAATTGATAATATAGATAAGTTTTTCCCAAATGTACTACCGAGTTCACCAGGTACCATAAAAGGTTCACCTGCAGAAATTATTATGAAGCCCGATGCACAACCCATATTTCATAAGGCCTATTCAGTACCTTTTCATATGCGTTCTGCTGTTAGTGACGAAATTGATCGCCTTTGTGCGGAAAACATTTTAGTTCCAGTTAAAGATTCTCAATGGGCCTCTCCTGTAGTTCCAGTTCAAAAAAGTAATGGTAAAATTAGACTTTGTATAGATTGCAAGGCAACGATTAACAGATATGTAGAAAGTGACCATTACCCCCTCCCTCGGATTGATGATATTTTTGCTAGCTTGGCGGGCTCTAGTGTATTTTGCGTGATAGATTTAACCGGAGCCTATCAGCAATTAGAAGTCTCATCTCAATCTCAAGCATATTTAACTATAAATACTCATAAAGGACTCTATCGGTATACTCGTTTAACTTTTGGCGTTAAAAGCTCACCTTCAATTTTCCAAGGGAAAATGGATCTTATCTTAAAAGGATTAGAAAAAACGGTCTGTTATTTAGATGACATATTGATAGGTGCAGAAAACCAATTAGAATGCGATCAAATTTTGTTTAAAGTCTTAACGAGATTAAATGAAAATAATGTGAAAATCAACATGGAAAAGTGCAAATTTTTCCAAGTTTCTGTTGATTTTTTGGGTCATACGATATCAAAAAATGGAATAAAGCCTAATTCAGTTAAAATTGAGGCAATTAAAAATGCTCCAAGTCCACAAAATTTGCAGGAATTACAATCCTGTATTGGTTTACTGAATTATTATGGGCGCTTTATACCGCATCTGTCATCGGAACTTAAGGAATTGTACAACCTGTTAGGTAAAGACGTGAAATATATTTGGTCTAATGAATGTCAGCGAACATTTGATCGATCCAAACAATTGATTTTAGAAAATAATATTTTGGAACTGTACGATCCATCAAAACCGATTGTAGTGGCTGCAGATGCTAGTCCATATGGTGTAGGAGCGTGTCTTTCCCACATCATAGATGGTGTGGAGAAGCCAGTACTTTTTGCATCGAGCACACTTTCGGTGGCAGAAAAAAATTATTCTCAAATCCATCGGGAAGCTTTGGCTGTAATTTTTGCTATACAAAAGTTCCACAAATATATTTATGGTCATAAATTTCAATTGTTTTCTGATTCACTTGCGTTAAAAGAAATTTTCAACCCTAGGAAAGGAACGTCAATTGTAGCTACATCCAGATTGCAGCGGTGGGCTGTAATTTTGAGCATGTATGATTATGAGTTCCATCACAGACCAGGAAAACTTATGGCAAACGTTGACGCTCTATCTCGTTTACCACTGGCGGAAATGGTTGAAGTTGATAAAGAAGCAATTGGATTTATGGGGTCGGTTTCCGAAATCACTCCAAAGTTAAGTGATGTTTCTTGTAGTACACAAAACGATAGAGTATTGTCAGTTCTGTATGAAAATATTATGTTCGGATGGACGCAGAAAATTCCTGAATATTTACGATACTACTACAATATTAGAGGTAATTTTAGTACTCAAGATGGATGTCTTTTTTATTTTAAACGTCTTGTTATCCCAAATAATCTAATTGAAACCGTTTTGAACTCCCTGCATAACAATCATGAGGGAATTGTGCGTATGAAGATGCTTGGCAGAGGATTATTTTGGTGGAAATCCATGAATGCAGATATAGAGAAAAAAGCGCAATCTTGTGAAGTCTGTTCAAAGTCGCAAAATGTTAAAAAAGAAATCGTTACTTCAACATGGAAACCATCAAGATTTCCATTCGATAGAATTCATGTAGATATGTTTTATTTTTCTGGAAAAACATTTTTAGTTTTAGTTGATTCTTTCACTAAATTTATAGATGTTAAAATTTTGAAAAAAGCAAACGCAAATACTGTAATAGAAAGTTTATTGTCGATCTTTTGCTATTTTGGGCTACCAAGTCAATTGTGTACAGATAATGGACCACCATTCGGTTCAAAGGTGTTTTTAGATTTTGGTAAAGTTAATGGTATAGAAGTGTTAAAGTCTCCCCCATACCATCCCCAGTCAAATGGTCTGGCTGAACGTGGAGTACAGACAGTGAAAACTTATTTAAAAAAATATTTGTTGGATTGCAGAATGCAAACAATTTCAATGTCTCAAAAAGTAAATCGGTTAGTTTTTGCTTACAATAACACACCATCAACAGTCACTTCAAAATCACCAGCGGAGTTATTACTCGATTATAAGCCGAAAACACTCTTAAATTCACTTAATCCTAAGATATCTGAAGAAAAAGTTGCTAGACAGGAAAATAAAAAAAATAAGTATAAACATGTAACTTTTGAGTTAAATAAAAATAATAGTCATGAGGAAAATCAAAGTAAAAAAGGGGAAAATGGAAATAATTATTGTAAAAATTTTAAATGCTTTGAAATAAATGAAAAAGTCATGTATAGAAATCATTTTCGAGACTATATCAAGTGGATCCCAGCAAGAATAATTAAACAAACTAGTCAATATCTTTATTTAATTAAATTAAAAAATTTTGTTAGAACTGTACATGCGAATCAGATCAGAAAATCTAATCTTGCGGATGAATATCATCCACCACTTGAGATAGTACCGAAAATTTATAAAGAGGTAAATAATGAAAATGATATACAAAATAATGAAAGTTTAGAATCTAGAAATGATGTCAAATTGGACAATAGGAAAAGAAAAAGAACTACTAGTTCAGACAACTCAAGTCAAGACGAAAACGAGGTTTTTACAAGAAAATCTACTAGAGTTAAAAAACATGTTGCCAGGTTTAGATATCACTCGTTTCAAAGCCCAGAATATTAAAGTAGATTTGTAAATAAAGGTGCTTAGTTAAATTAAAACATTTTTAGAATAATGCATGTTAGATTTTAGGTTAATATTACTCAACCTAGTATTAAGTTAAGCAATGTTTATTTTTTGTTACTTAAATTTTGATCTAGGAAGTTTCAAATCAAAAAAGGGGAAATTGAAATGTATAAAAATATAATGATGGAAACCCCTAACATACCGATACAATTAATTGTATCTTAATATTATGTAAATTGATAATAATTATTTAAACTGGTTCCTAAATATTAATTTATGATTGATCATTAAATATATATTAAAGTCAGTCTAACTGAATCTGTTAACCAAATAAGTTATTTTACTAAACGCTATCCTTCCATGGTATAAGTCCCAACATATATGGAAAATCACCAGAAGACATTTCAGCAGGTATAGAAGAAGTGATGCAAAAAAGGAATAGAAGAAGTGATGCCAAAAAAATCAAAATTATTTGGATGTTTTTGTATTAGAATTCATAGGATGTGAATTCATAGGGTGAGAAAAATTTCTATATAGTCAACATCCTAAGTCATTTTAAAGTCATTATTGATTGTTGCAAATCAATGCGAAACTAATACCTTACACACGGTCAATATATTGGCCTATATGTTCCATATATAGACAACATTAATGGAATATTAATTTTTGACCGATTTTGTGAGCAATTATTGCTCAATGTAATTATTGAAAGTATTATTCCCGATAATAAGTAATTACTGTCGGGATTGAACTCACACTCATCAGAGACATCATAGTTCAAAGCCATCATACAGACTCAGCCACAGTGGATGAAACAACAATAAAACATACATATTTTAATTTTCATGTTCAGACAATTTCTAAATTGAAACTTCATTAATAAGACTGAATCTAACAAAATATGGTGTGCAATTTATGAAAATTTTTTTGCTATCCACAAAATTGTCGATCGATCTAGTTTCGAACCGATAAGAACTTTTTATTACACTTTATTTAAAAAAAGTGTATCATTCTCATCAGGGCTAGCCGAATAGATACACTACCCAAAAAATTTTTCGCTATATAACCTAAAATAGGTCACTACTCTAGCGAAGTATAAGAAACCAAAAAACTTTCATAAACATATGTTTATTAGATTCAGGTTTAGTCAATTTGTTTCTCTAGTTGATCACTATTGTTGTTATACTCTAACCAAGTTAGAATTGGATAACAAACTTGTATCGGTAAGAAGAAGATGACCATCTTCACTTGTGTCTATCGACACATTATCTACAATTAATTCAATGAATTATTTGAATAATTCATTGAATTAATTGTAGATAATGTGTCATTCAATGTGTCATGTCAATAATTCATTGAATTAATTATAGATAATGTGTCGATAGACACAAGTGAAGATGGTCATCTTCTTCTTACCGATACAAGTTTGTTATCCAATTCTAACTTGGTTAGAGTATAACAACAATAGTGATCAACTAGAGAAACAAATTGACTAAACCTGAATCTAATAAACATATGTTTATGAAAGTTTTTTGGTTTCTTATACTTCGCTAGAGTAGTGACCTATTTTAGGTTTATATAGCGAAAAATTTTTTTGGTAGTGTATCTAGTCGGCTAGCCCTGATGAGAATGATACACTTTTTTAAAGTGTAATAAAAAGTTCTTATCGGTTCGAAACTAGATCGATCGACAATTTTGTGGATAGCAAAAAAATTTTCATAAATTGCACACCATATTTTGTTAGATTCAGTCTTATTATTCATGATGGGATTACTTCCATCGGAGTGATGTAATATCACAAATAATTCATTGAATTAATTGAAACTTCATTATCTCATATTTATTTAAATTGAATTCTTCATCTGTGATTATACAATTGTAAATTGTACTTGTTCCCGACACGAAACACACAAAAACGGGTTTAAAGAAGTTTTTCTGAGCGAAAATAAAAAATGCTCTAAAATTGCAAAATTCATGTGAATTAAAATAATTACTTTAAGCTTAATCACTCTAAAAATCTCTCAAAACTATATTTATTTTACACTAAATAGTGTAAAACTTTTGTTTATTTAACATTATACCTGTCGCATATTGTCGGGATCTCCTAAGAAAGGAAATTCAAGAAAACTCGTTCTGATAACAGCCGTGTTCGATTTGACTGAAGTATTTGAAACAACGAAAAATTTAATACAATTGTTGTTGTTTTTTCAGTTGTTTTAGTCACACTAAACAAACATTCAATTTACATTGTATCATTTTTATTGCAACAATTATTTATTTTAATAAGGAAAAAATTTCAAAATGTCGTTTTAATTCCATTTCTTTGTTCGTGCTTGTGGGCACACATTATATTTTGCGTTTTTCCGTCTAGATGCGTACACGAATAAATCAGAAGGTATTCCGACGTTAGCTGACCACCACATACAGTTGTCCAGATGTGAGAAGTACGGATTCTCCAAATCTACCACATCCTTTGCAGCAATTTTCCTTGTTCTTTGTTGACGGTCATTGCAAAAGCGAGTCGCACTGGAAACTAACGTTTGAATTCAAATTCCATATCTGTTGGGATCATTGAAATGCGTAGCAACAGTACATCTTCCCCTTTGAATTTTCCATTCAAAATTGATTGTAGCTTGAATGACTTTGTTCATCATCTTTTTCACCAAAAATTTTTAAAAAGATTTGTGCTTTTTCAAAATATCTGAAATATTTTTTTAATAAAATGTGTTGTGTAGTTGGAATTACAATATGTCTCACAACAACACATAAAACCCTGTAAGACCTAGGTTCCACACCATCATATTTTTTAAGATGATGGACACAAATTGTTAGTGCTAGAAGCATATACCAAGATCATGTAAACACGGTTTTGCTGACGGATTAAACCCGGCACATTTAATAGTTATATGGAAGCTCATTTCTCCAATCAAACGAAAAAGTTCATTTTTTAAAAAAATATAAAAAAATAAAAAATTTACGTCCATCAACACCTTAGAAAGCATGTTGTTGTGGACTTTATTCTTCAAAGGTTGTCATGAGTTGTTGTTACTTACATTGTAATTCGTACTACCCAACACATTTTATTTTAAAAGAAATAGCGTGTCATCATCAAAGAATATTCTATAACTAAGATTAAGGGTGCTATCGTTGATTGAAAAAAGTTCATCCGCCAACATCCCTAAGATATCACTTTGGCTAGTGATATCTCACTACTATTGCCAGTGGTTTACGACAACTCAAGCTAACTCATATGCAAATAGCAGGAATCTAAGTACGCACGGTTGTCACTCCCATAGATCAAAAATTTAAAATTTTACAAATTTTCCTGCGGGAGTATATATTTAATTCGTTATTGAATTCTTTAATTATAACCATAGAATAACTATACTAGAAGAAGAATGTCCTAACACGTTTTATGCTTCGTCACATTAAATCTATTTTTTAGTTGAGTAGTTGCTTTATCTAGTGTATAGCGCTGGAACTGTGTGGTAGAGAAACTATTCATACAAATTTTTAACATTTATCTCTCTTTCTGGCTTATACTGTATCTAATGATGAACAGAAAATAAAACAAAAAACTAAAAAAAAAATAAAATAAATATATATATTTAAATTTTCTCTTTCTTTCTGCTCTGTATTTTGTATGTTAAAAATGATTGAAAACAAAAAGTACGCGGATGTATTAGTGTAATCCTTTAAAAATTTTAAAATATTAGTAATTTGGTTTATTTAAAAAAAAATAAAAATATGTGTCCATATAAAGCGAAAATAATTTTGCGCATGTGTGTGTGATTTAACACAAATTCGTTTGATATGATTGAAATTAGTTTTTTTTTCACTATTTTTGTTTGTATGATTTATTTTTACTTTTTTGTTTATTAAAGGGACAAACAACAACAAAGCTTTGATTTTTGTTTCTGCTAACCATATTTTGAATAAAGATATTTTAGTTTAGAAGATACAACAACAAAATTTAAATTAGGATTTATTTTGATCTTAATTGTTTTATTATTTTAGCAAAAAAAGATTTTGATTCATTGGATTTTGGTGGAAAGTGCTTTGTCAGATATCGAGTGTTTGTAAAGTAGTCTTTCGAATTTCCAGTAGCTGCGTTTTGGTTGATGTTTTGGATAGAGTTCTTCAATTGTTCGCGTTTTATTCTTTCTAAAGACTTTTGCTGGAGCTTTCTTGTGACACATATCATCAGTTTGGGATCTTTAGGTGTTCCTTTTTAACCATTTTTCTCGCTTTTTGTTTATTTACAATGCTTTATCGGCAATGGTCATCAAATCATTCGTTGCGAGCATTCTTTTTCCGATTGTGTTTTATCTGTGGATATAATGGTTAATTGATGTGTTTTCACTATTTTTGTATGTTTAATGGCAGCTCTCAATGGCTATCATGGTCTTCACAGTTGTGTGTCATCTACTAATATTTATTCAGAACTGTTGGATGCTTTAATACCTCGATATTCTAGCGCACGGTTCTTTGACTCTCTATTGAATGTATATGACAGTTGCAATTGTAATTAAAGACAACAAGCATATGATCAGTATTCATATCAGCAAACTTGTGTGATCGAACGACAGTTACAACAGAATATTGTCTCTTAGCAATACTCGAGTCCTCTACTGGATACAATAAACATGTTCTAACGTTGGACGCTTGATAGATGGACACATCAATCGGCCAAACTTATAGGTCCAACGTTGGGGTTTGAATATATTTGGGATATTGTCATTATTTTCACTCAATTCAAAGAGATGTTATAGACAGAGTTTAACAAGACAAATAGCTTTTGTTATGAAATTTGTAATATTGTTACCCGATTCGTTAATGGCTGTGATGTTATTTACATTATCGAAGAATTTTTACTATATAGTTTTTTTATATCATTTATTTTACAAGTTTAATAAAGTGAAACTATTGGCAACAATTGTTTGATTCAATACATTTAGTTTTTTAATGAGCATTTTAATATACATATAATTGATTGAATAGTTATGCTAAAAAATAATTTAATGAGGAAAATTAAAAAATTTTAGACAAAAATTTCAATTTTTCACGTATGTATTTAATAAACTAATTTTTTTTCAATAATAATTTGCCTTAAGACATAATTAGTTTTTCACCAAAAATAAAAAATTACAAATTTATAGCATTTTATACGCTGCATCTACTAATAAAGCTAAATTTATATTTCATTTTATTTGAAAAACAAAAATATTAGCAATATACTTTCATATTTTACAAATGGTTTATATATAGTAGGAGGGCCCGGCGTGCTTCGCTACGCTTATAAATAAAGTTTTTGCGTAGACATTTTGTTGGCGTAGAAGCAATGATTTCAAAAAGTGGTAATGAGAAATGCTAGCACATAATTTTTAATTTTTCTTTTTAAATATATGAATGAAAAATAATCAGAACTCTAGCTGATCAGTTCGGATATATGAAAAATTAGCGATCAAATAAGTTTTCAAGTAAGCTTATTTGATCGCTAATTTTTCATATATCCCAACTGATCAGCTAGAGTTCTGATTATTTTTCATTCATATATTTAAAAAGAAAAATTAAAAATTATATGCTAGCATTTCTCATTACCACTTTTTGAAATCATTGCTTCTACGTCAACAAAATGTCTACACAAAAACTTTATTTATAAGCGTAGCGAAGCACGCCGGGCCCTCCTAGTATCTATTATCAAGAGATGCACCACGTACATCAACACTCACACCATTATCACGTCGACGATACAAAGGATAACCATTCACAGATTCTTTAGTATTTTCAGAAAAAGGTTTTGGAAAATTCTTACTACATTTACCATCTCTCATACAAACAGCATTGGGATTTAGAGCACCACATGGTCCATGCATCATATGACGTTTCACATATTCATGTAATTTAATAAAAAGAATTGGATCAGGGATTTCACTACATACAAATTTATTAATCATTTCATTTCCATCAATTCTATCTTCATCTGACAAATTAAACAAAATATAAGGATGCGGAAGACCCCGTTTTTGAAATTCAATGGTATATATAAGTGCTTTGACAGAACCGAAAATTTTTTTTTTCATTAAACAATCTATGAGCTCTTTAAGTTTCACTTTAAACACACGCACAACAATATCAGGACGAAAATTCGAAGACTCATAATTACTCAAACTATCAACAATTTCTGGCCATTGAGGATTAAATGTTATTGTTATAAATAAAGAAGGTTTACCGAAATGTTGTACAATAGACATTGCATCCAACTAATTTTCATACATGTTACGTGGTGAACCGGTGAAAGAAGATGGCAAAATTACTTTACGACCAACTACTTGCATATTATCATCGCCATTGCGATTTTGATGCAAGAAATCTGTTAAATTGTTGTACAAATCAGCACGAAGAGCAGATTGATTTGAACGAATGTAATGAAGCCGTGTACCTTCGATACGAACATACATATCAACAATCCATTGAAGAAATAATTTTTGAGAACGATGCAAAAGACTAAAACCATCACGTATAGCAAGGCGATAAGATGCATATTGCAACATTGTAACTTTTGTACGTGGCACATTAGCACGTGAAGTTGAAACTAAATTATGTGGAATATTAACATTCTCATTAAATATGAGAATGAATAGAAATGCCAATGTATGTGAAGTTTTTCTTTTGCGTGAGATAGGTTTTGAGTTAGATCGTGTAAATCCTTTTGTTCGTTCTTTTAAATCAATGCATAAATTTTGTGAAAGACCTTAGAATGTTACTGCTGATGTGTCAATGGTTATAAAAGTTAACAGAGAATGTCACCGACGAATATCACCGTCGTTTTAATGATGCTGTTCAAACTGATGTGACTGCTATTTTTAAAAATGATGATGGTGAACCACCTTTTGAAAGAAATATGATTGTTTTTTCAAAAAATGCAAATGAAATTTGGATCCTTTAGCTTATCCTTTGTTGTTTCCAAATGGTGATACTGGGTGGCACGTTAATATTCCACATAATTTAGTTTCAACTTCACGTGCTAATGTGCCACGTACAAAAGTTACAATGTTGCAATATGCATCTTATCGCCTTGCTATACGTGATGGTTTTAGTCTTTTGCATCGTTCTCAAAAATTATTTCTTCAATGGATTGTTGATATGTATGTTCGTATCGAAGGTACACGGCTTCATTACATTCGTTCAAATAAATCTGCTCTTCGTGCTGATTTGTACAATAATTTAACAGATTTCTGTTGTAGTAAAAACACTGTATCAGTGCTGCCACCTCATAGTTATTCCTATGTACTAAATTTATATTAACTGTCAAGTTGCCTTCTTGTAGTTGTCAAATAAAAACCTCTTTGCTATAACACATGTAATATATATTTTGTTCGTAAAATAAATGCTTTTACATGAATTGTTTCTTTTGTCAATACGAAAACATATCAGGTTATGGTCCCAGGCTACGTGAATTTTGATCTGCAATTGACAAAAAAAAGAAAAAATATATATATTAATAAACTTTAAAAGTGAAAAGTTTAAGTTATAAAAAGTGTGGTTATAATTTGTGAAACCAAAAATAAGAAACTTAATAAAAATGTCGAATACTGATCTAAAGATACATATCGATCAGTTAAACGGTCCTGAGGACTGGGCAAAATGGAAATGGCACATAAATATGGTTTTCCGTGCACATAACCTTGAAAATATTGTACAAGGTTTATCGAAATGTCCTACAGCTGGAGAAACTGCTGAACAAAAGAAAGCAGTGCAAAAATGGAATGCCGATGATGCAAAAGCTGCCAGTATTATTGCTAGTGCACTCAATAAAACGTTAGCAGAATTAGTTTTGACATGTACGCATGCAGCCGATATATGGGACAAACTATGTGCTCGTTTTGAACGTAGCAGTACACAACGGTTAAATATGCTGATTGAATCCTTTTTTCAAGCTAAACGAGAAGAAAAAGAAGAAATAACAATCCATGTAGCGATATTGCAGAAGTTATTCGTCGATCTAAACAATGAATTAGAAAAAAATAACGAGAATAAGTTGTCTGAAAGGATGTTGAATGGCAGAATATTATCAACACTAGGGAGAGAATATGATAACTTCAAGGACTTGTGGGATATAATTCCTACAGACCAGCAGAAATTAAATCTACTAATTGAAAAACTTTGTTCTATTGAAGCACGTGAATTAAGAGTTAATAAAGCTGAAGTAAATGAAGTAGCTTTTGTAGTAAAAGATGTCAGATTCAAGAATAAACCAGGATACAAGAAGAATAAAAATTTTGAAAAAATTGCTCGTGCAAAACAGAAGTTTCCCTGTAACAAATGTGGAAAAATTGGTCATTGGGCAGCAGAATGTTTCTCAAATAATTCAAGAATTGTTACAAATAGTAATGAACAACATAAAAACAAAAATAATGCTTTTATTACCTATAGTTTGAAGGCCGATTATGATAATAGTATTGCACTAGATCATTGGTGCTGTGATAGTGGTGCTTCTAAGCACATTTCTCCCAGTAAAGAATATTTTGAATCATACACTGAGTTTTGTATACCTGAAGAAATATGTCTTGGTAAAAAAGGTGCTGTAATGTTAGCCTATGGTCATGGTACTGTAAATATTAAAATATGGTGCAACAATAGGTGGAAAGATGGAAGTTTGGAAGATGTCTGGTATGTTCCTGATGCAAGTGTCAACCTATTTTCAGTGAAAGCAGCAGCCAAAAAGGGGTTCAAAACCATACTAGATGAAGAAAAGGTTGAAATAATAAGAAAAGAAAACAATAAACTAGCTGCGACAGGCTATTTAAGTAAGGAATTGTATATACTGAACATGCATGCTGTGAATTTAACATCATCTACACAAGTAAATCTTTCAAAGAAAAATGATACACTGCAACTGTATCATGAACGTTTTGCTCATCAGAATAAACGGTATGTTAAGCAAATACTACGACGTATGAACATTGATGTTACTGATGAAAAGGAAGAACTTTGTGATGGATGTGCTTTAGGAAAAATGCATCGCTTACCTTTTAGAAAGAGACCTTGTCAATCTGAAGAAACGGCAGAATTGATTCATGCTGATGTTAATGGTCCTATGCAAACAACTTCATTAGGTGGATCACGATATTATGTTTGCTTTAAGGATGATTTTAGTAAATATCGAAGAATATTTTTCCTGAAAAATAAAAATGAAGTTTGTAAAGTTCTGGAACAATTTTTAAATGAAGCAAAAGCAAATGGACATACAGTTAAAAAGTTTCGATGTGATGGTGGAGGTGAATTCGTAAACAAGGAAGTTATAAATTTGCTAAGTCAAAGAGGAATTGAACATATTATCTCACCACCTTACTCGCCTCAACAAAATGGTACAGCGGAGCGAGAAAATCGAACAACAGTGGAAGCTGCTCGATGCATGCTTAGTGCGAACAAGTTGCCACAATTCTTATGGGCTGAAGCATGTAATACCGCAGTTTATATTCTGAATCGAACAGGAAAAACTAAAGTTGAAAATAAGGTTCCATATGAGCTCTGGTATAACCGTAAAATCGAAAATCTTAATCATTTGAAAATATTTGGTACTGATTGCTATGTACATGTTCCGAAGTATTTTAGATCAAAGTTTGATAATAAATCAGTTTTTGGACACATGGTTGGGTATGTTAATGACAAAGATGGATATAGAGTATGGATTCCATCAAAACGGAAAATAATTTGTAGTCATGATGTGTTGTTTAAATCTGAAATTGTGTGCAATACACAACCAAATACGGAAGTTTTAGGTTATATGGAAGAAAATCACGAAGAAAAAATAGTAGAAGATCAATCAGACATAACATGTGAAGATGTAAGAATGAATGTCGAAGACAACAATGAAGATAAAACTTTTCTACAAGAAAGTGTTAATGAAACACGGCGAAGTGCTCGTGATAAGAAACAACCTAACTGGATGAAATCAAGTGATTTCGTGATGCTATCAGATCTATCAAAAGATAATGACGATGATAATCCAAAGTCATATATTGAAGCTATGCAATCTTGTAAAAGAGAAAGTTGGAAAAGAGCAATGCACAATGAATTAGAGTCTCTTGAAGAAAATGAAACTTGGGAGCTTGTGCAACGACCTTCAAGTTTAAATATTATTAAAAATCGTTGGGTTTTTACAATAAAACCGCCAATCAATGGAGAAAGTCGATATAAAGCCAGATTAGTAGCCAAAGGCTATGTGCAAAAACATGGAATCGACTACAATGAAACTTTTAGTCCGGTTGCTCGTTATGATTCCATACGAACATTATTAGCTGTTGCGGCTATAAAAGAAATGAAAATGAAGCAGTTTGACGTTAAGACAGCTTTTTTATATGGTACACTTCAGGAGGAAGTTTATCTGGAGCAGCCTGAAGGATTTGAAGATGGTACCAACCGAGTATGCCGATTGAAAAAGAGTCTATATGGTCTAAAGCAAGCTCCACGATGTTGGAACAAGCGCTTTATTCACTTTATGGAAGAAAGTGGTTTTAAAACTAGTACAGCTGATCCTTGTGTTTTTTATCGAGTTCATCAAGGAAAATCTCTGTATGTAGCAATTTATGTCGATGATGGTCTACTAATTGGAACTGATGAACGAGAAATAGAAAGTTTTTTGAAGCTTTTGAAGAATGAATTTAAAATTACTATCGGCTCTTTACAAAATTTTCTGGGTATGCAGATTCAATACCATATGGATGGATCAATCAGTATTAATCAAGAAGAATATACCAACAAAATATTAAAACGCTTTAATATGTATGATGCTAATGCAGTTTCAACTCCCATTGGTAAAGAAGAAGTGGAAGATAGTCCAAATGTAAGAGGGAAAGTTCCCTATCGTGAAGCAGTCGGAAGCCTTATGTATCTTACAGCTGCAACTCGTCCAGATATCGCGTTTAGTGTCAATAAAGCGGCACGTGCTATGGAGAATCCTACCGAAAAAGATTGGAGTAATGTGAAACGTATTTTTAAATACTTAAAGGGAACTCCTCGGTATTGTATAAAGTATAGAAATGTTGGAGAATCACCGAAAGTTTACAGTGATGCCGACTTTGGTGGTGATACCAAAACCCGTAGATCAACAACT
This sequence comes from Diogma glabrata, assembly GCA_963693315.1. NCBI lineage: Eukaryota > Metazoa > Arthropoda > Insecta > Diptera > Cylindrotomidae > Diogma > Diogma glabrata. The sequence continues at coordinate 268,170,365 of OY856187.1, read as the reverse complement.
GGAACTGTTGTAGTGTTAGCTGGAGCAGCAATTACTTGGGCTAGTCAGCTTCAAAGAACAGTTTCACTCTCAACAACTGAAGCTGAGATAATAGCAGCAAGTGAAGGAGCAAAAGAATTACTATGGATAAAATGTTTATTAAAAGAATTATTGTGTCTCAACGAAGTTCCAACGCTATATGTAGACAATGCAAGTGCTATTAAGCTAGCAAAGAACCCGGAATATCATAAACGGTCCAAACACATAGATATTCGATATTTTTATGTACGAGAAAAGTATTTGGAGGAAGAACTGAAGTTGGAACATATCGATGGAGAAAAGCAGTTTGCGGATATATTTACGAAACCATTGGATAGAAGCAGATTTAATTACCTTCGCTCTAGCATTGGAATGATGGATTTGTCATCTGAAGTCTAGTATGTAGTGTTTTTGGAGGAAGTGTTGTAGTAAAAACACTGTATCAGTGCTGCCACCTCATAGTTATTCCTATGTACTAAATTTATATTAACTGTCAAGTTGCCTTCTTGTAGTTGTCAAATAAAAACCTCTTTGCTATAACACATGTAATATATATTTTGTTCGTAAAATAAATGCTTTTACATGAATTGTTTCTTTTGTCAATACGAAAACATATCAATTTCTTGCATCAAAATCGCAATGGCGATGATAATATGCAAGTAGTTGGTCGTAAAGTAATTTTGCCATCTTCTTTCACCGGTTCACCACGTAACATGTATGAAAATTAGTTGGATGCAATGTCTATTGTACAACATTTCGGTAAACCTTCTTTATTTATAACAATAACATTTAATCCTCAATGGCCAGAAATTGTTGATAATTTGAGTAATTATGAGTCTTCGAATTTTCGTCCTGATATTGTTGTGCGTGTGTTTAAAGTGAAACTTAAAGAACTCAGAGATTGTTTAATGAAAAAAAAGATTTTCGGTTCTGTCAAAGCACTTATATATACCATTGAATTTCAAAAACGGGGTCTTCCGCATCCTTATATTTTGTTAAATTTGTCAGATGAAGATAGAATTGATGGAAATGAAATGATTAATAAATTTGTATGTAGTGAAATCCCTGATCCAATTCTTTTTATTAAATTACATGAATACTAGGAGGGCCCGGCGTGCTTCGCTACGCTTATAAATAAAGTTTTTGCGTAAACATTTTGTTGACGTAGACGCAATGATTTCAAAAAGTGGTAATGAGAAATGCTACCATATAATTTTTAATTTTTCTTTTTAAATATATGAATGAAAAATAATCAGAACTCTAGCTGATCAGTTCGGATATATGAAAAATTAGCGATCAAATAAGTTTTCAAGTAAGCTTCGTATGAAAAATTAGCATATGAAAAATTAGCGATCAAATAAGTTTTCAAGTAAGCTTCGCTAATTTTTCATATATCCGAACTGATCAGCTAGAGTTCTGATTATTTTTCATTCATATATTTAAAAAGAAAAATTAAAAATTATATGGTAGCATTTCTCATTACCACTTTTTGAAATCATTGCTTCTACGTCAACAAAATGTTTACGCAAAAACTTTATTTATAAGCGTAGCGAAGCACGCCGGGCCCTCCTAGTATATATAAAAAAAGAAAAAAAGTTTTAAGTTTTAAACCATTACCAAAACTACGTGAAAAAGCCTCAAAAATTCAACCGCGCATAACGCCGATTCAGAGTACCAAAGAAAAATATTACGCAAATATCTTTATATCAATAAACAAAATAATCGAAATAATATCGAAAACCGTCCTTGTTCAAAGACAAAAGACGACTGAAATGAATGATTTAAAAATGAAAATAAATTTTTTCGATAGCTAATATATAAAAAAGAAAATATCATTCATAAAATATCATCATAAATATCATTCATAAAATATCATTCATAAAATCAACATTATTACGCATAAATCTGTTTTATTCCGACGACTCGAAAACCATTCTTTGTTCAAAGACAAAAGACGACTGATCACTGAAATGAATGAGAAAAAAAAGTTTCGTTTTTGTTGTTCGTTGTTCGCTAATATATAAAAAAGAAAATATAAAAAAATAAAATAAATTTTAAATTTCGTTTTTATATGTATGTAAACTTATAATGCATATGTATATAAAAAGTTTTCCGTATATAATAACTTTTTTATTTATGATCCGATTTGTTTGAATCCGGATCCGACTATAGGTTACACTAATATCAGTTAGCTGTGAAAATTTCAAATGAATCCATCTGCGAATAAAAAAGCCTAATGCTCCACAAAGTTTTAATCTAGCGTATTAATATATAAAAAAAAAGATGTGAAACGTCATATGATGCATGGACCATGTGGTGCTTTAAATCCCAATTCTGTTTGTATGAGAGATGGTAAATGTAGTAAGAATTTTCCAAAACCTTTTTCTGAAAATACTAAAGAATCTGTGAATGGTTATCGTTGTATCGTCGACGTGATAATGGTGTGAGTGTTGATGTACGTGGTGCATCTCTTGATAATAGATACTAGGAGGGCCCGGCGTGCTTCGCTACGCTTATAAATAAAGTTTTTGTGTAGACATTTTGTTGACGTAGAAGCAATGATTTCAAAAAGTGGTAATGAGAAATGCAAGCACATAATTTTTAATTTTTCTTTTTAAATATATGAATGAAAAATAATCAGAACTCTAGCTGATCAGTTGGGATATATGAAAAATTAGCGATCAAATAAGCTTACTTGAAAACTTATTTGATCGCTAATTGTTTATATATCCGAACTGATCAGCTAGAGTTCTGATTATTTTTCATTCATATATTTAAAAAGAAAAATTAAAAATTATGTGCTAGCATTTCTCATTACCACTTTTTGAAATCATTGCTTCTACGCCAACAAAATGTCTACGCAAAAACTTTATTTATAAGCGTAGCGAAGCACGCCGGGCCCTCCTACTATATATAAACCATTTGTAAAATATGAAAGTATATTGCTAATATTTTTGTTTTTCAAATAAAATGAAATATAAATTTAGCTTTATTAGTAGATGCAGCGTATAAAATGCTATAAATTTGTAATTTTTTATTTTTGGTGAAAAACTAATTATGTCTTAAGGCAAATTATTATTGAAAAAAAATTAGTTTATTAAATACATACGTGAAAAATTGAAATTTTTGTCTAAAATTTTTTAATTTTCCTCATTAAATTATTTTTTAGCATAACTATTCAATCAATTATATATATATTAAAATGCTCATTAAAAAACTAAATGTATTGAATCAAACAATTGTTGCCAATAGTTTCACTTTATTAAACTTGTAAAATAAATGATATAAAAAAATTATATAGTAAAAATTCTTCGATAATGTAAACAACATCACAGCCATTAACGAATCGGGTAACAATATTACAAATTTCATAACAAAAGCTATTTGTCTTGTTAAACTCTGTCTATAACATCTCTTTGAATTGAGTGAAAATAATGACAATATCCCAAATATATTCAAACCCCAACGTTGGACCTATAAGTTTGGCCGATTGATGTGTCCATCTATCAAGCGTCCAACGTTAGAACATGTTTATTGTATCCAGTAGAGGACTCGAGTATTGCTAAGAGACAATATTCTGTTGTAACTGTCGTTCGATCACACAAGTTTGCTGATATGAATACTGATCATATGCTTGTTGTCTTTAATTACAATTGCAACTGTCATATACATTCAATAGAGAGTCAAAGAACCGTGCGCTAGAATATCGAGGTATTAAAGCATCCAACAATTCTGAATAAATATTAGTAGATGACACACAACTGTGAAGACCATGATAGCCATTGAGAGCTGCCATTAAACATACAAAAATAGTGAAAACACATCAATTAACCATTATATCCACAGATAAAACACAATCGGAAAAAGAATGCTCGCAACGAATGATTTGATGACCATTGCCGATAAAGCATTGTAAATAAACAAAAAAGCGAGAAAAATGGTTAAAAAGGAACACCTAAAGATCCCAAACTGATGATATGTGTCACAAGAAAGCTCCAGCAAAAGTCTTTAGAAAGAATAAAACGCGAACAATTGAAGAACTCTATCCAAAACATCAACCAAAACGCAGCTTCTGGAAATTCGAAAGACTACTTTACAAACACTCGATATCTGACAAAGCACTTTCCACCAAAATCCAATGAATCAAAATCTTTTTTTGCTAAAATAATAAAACAATTAAGATCAAAATAAATCCTAATTTAAATTTTGTTGTTGTATCTTCTAAACTAAAATATCTTTATTCAAAATATGGTTAGCAGAAACAAAAATCAAAGCTTTGTTGTTGTTTGTCCCTTTAATAAACAAAAAAGTAAAAATAAATCATACAAACAAAAATAGTGAAAAAAAAACTAATTTCAATCATATCAAACGAATTTGTGTTAAATCACACACACATGCGCAAAATTATTTTCGCTTTATATGGACACACATTTTTATTTTTTTTTAAATAAACCAAATTACTAATATTTTAAAATTTTTAAAGGATTACACTAATACATCCGCGTACTTTTTGTTTTCAATCATTTTTAACATACAAAATACAGAGCAGAAAGAAAGAGAAAATTTAAATATATATATTTATTCTATTTTTTTTTTCGTTTTTTGTTTTATTTTCTGTTCATCATTAGATACAGTATAAGCCAGAAAGAGAGATAAATGTTAAAAATTTGTATGAATAGTTTCTCTACCACACAGTTCCAGCGCTATACACTAAATAAAGCAACTACTCAACTAAGAAATAGATTTAATGTGACGAAGCATAAAACGTGTTAGGACATTCTTCTTCTAGTATAGTTATTCTATGCCTGAACTATTCAATAGATGCAAAAATAATTTCCCTACTTAACAAATACTAAGTTTTTCATTACTAATGCAAGTCCTACTTTTGTATCTGTATGGATTATTGGTGTCAAGTTCGGGAAACTACTTGAGTTTACCTTCGCTCATACTTTAAACAGCATGTTGTTTTTTACACCTGGATTTTGAAATATATTGTGTTGTTGCGACGCAACTGCAGAACAAAACACCGTTTATTTAATGAAAATACCCATATAAAACTAATTGATGTTAATAAAAATTAAAAAACGTCAATTAATAGTATTCCCTATATAAATTTATTAATAAATATAATAGTATATTTAATAAATTATCATATTGCTCTAATCAGTTACTATTTTACTCTATTAGTGTCAGGACCTGATGGTAAAAGCTAATTCGAAGACGCTGAATCCAATGATGCTGTTTTCTGGGTAAACTTTAAAAAATATATGCTTTTATAAAAAATATGACCATTTTTTCGAGCTAACCTAGACCTAGTTGCACCATTACCACCATAGGATTTAGCGAAGTCTGATTAGACTTTCCTCATGCCCGTCTTGACGAATTTAGCAATTAATAAAACAAATTCCACGCAAACAACTTAGTTTCTAAAACACAGTTATTGCTTTGGGTTTTATGAATGTAAGAAGATCATTAGAGGAATATATACATATAATATTACTAGTTTATAATATTAAAAAAAGTCACTCTTTAAATTTTTTAAATAAAGACTGCCCAGCATATACTAAAGCTCTTGAATTAAAAAATATTTGAAATAGTTTTCAGCATATCAGAATTTTTGTTTACATATTGGCAAATCCCTTATGTTTTCTAAAATATTATGAATAAAAAAATGTATGTCAATGAACTTGATGTAACAGGTCGTTCAATAAGTCCGTAGGATAAGTAAGAAAAAAACAACATTTTGACAAAACTCGATTTTTTTATTCAACATAGTTGCCTTCGAGGGCGATACAACGAGTATAGCGATTTTCCAACTTTTCTATACCACTTTTATAGTACGATTTCTCTTTCTCGTCAAAATAGGCCTCAGTTTCAGCGATTACTTCATCATTGGACTTAAATTTCTTTCCAGCAAGCATTCTCTTGAGATCTGAAAACAGGAAAAAGTCGCTGGGGGCTAAATCTGGATAATATGGTGGGTGGGTAAGCAATTCAAAGCCCAATTCATTCAATTTTGCCATCGTTTTCATCGATCTGTGACACGGTGCATTATCTTGGTGAAACAACACTTTTTTCTTTTGCAAATGTGGCCGTTTCTTTGCGATTTCAGCCTTCAATCGATCCAAAAGTTCACAGTAATACTCGCTGTTGATGGTGGTTCCTTTTTGGAGATAGTCGATGAATATTATTCCGTTCGTATCCCAAAATACAGACGCCATCACCTTACCGGCCGACTGTTGCGTCTTTGCTCGCTTTGGATTCGGTTCGTCGACTGCTGTCCACTCAGCTGACTGTCTTTTGGATTCTGGTGTGTAATTGTGAAGCCATGTCTCATCCATTGTCACATATCTACGATAGAATTCCCTTTTATTGCGGTTTAACAGTGCCAAAGACTCCTCCGAAGCATCGATTCGTTGTTGTTTTTGGTCGACTGTGAGCTCACGCGGCACCCAATTTGCACAGAGCTTTCGCATACCCAAATGTTCATGTAAAATGGTAAAAACACTACCATCTGCTACCTTTACAATGTCAGCTATTTCGTGCACCTTCAATTTGCGATCGTTCATAACCAATTTGTGGATTTTTTTTATGTTTTCTGGAATAACAGCCTCATTTTGGCGTCCACTGCGCTCTGCATCTTTTGTGCTGGTACGACCACATTTAAATTCAGCCATCCACTTCTCTACCATTTGTCTCGATGGAGCAGAGTTTGGATAATGTTTATCAAGCCATTGTTTGGTTTCCACTGTATTTTTTTTCATCAAAAAGCAATGCTTTATTAAAATTCGAAATTCACTATTCACCATTTTTTTTCAAAAACAAAAGTTGCTTCACACAAAATGCTATAACTCACGAATAAATAGTCAGATTGCTGTCAAATTTATACACGTATCGTTTGAAGGTTAGTACTAAATAAAAATCATATGGAAAAAAAATCTAGTAACGCCATCTATGTGTCATCCTACGGACTTATTGAATGACCTAGTAAAGAAATACGATTTTTTTATTTAAGCAAAAATTAAGGGTTTTGTTCTTGAATATGAAAGAATTTGTAGAAAAAAGAGAAAATGTAATAAAAAACTAACACTAATGCAATCTTGCACAAATTTTTCATCCAAATATAACATATAGGCATATAGCATTTCACTTGGTCAAATGTTAGCTTAAATATTTTTTTTTGTAGATCAAGATCTCGGAGAATTTAACATAATATTTAGCTAGTTGAAACACATTTCCGTTAGTTAAGTGGCAGTTAGCTTAAATTTAACTTAACTGTAACAGGTGTAACTTAACTGAGGATGGTGAAACTGGCCCTTAATATAATAAAATATATGTACTCATAGCATCAATTAAAGCATTAACTTTATTTATTTAAAATGTTATAAAAAGTGAAATAAGGTAAACGAATTTATTTATAAAAGTGATAACTTAAAAATCTAGTTTTTATAGTTTTTCAGTTAATTCAGGTACTGCCTTAAATAAATCTGCTACCACACCATAATCCGATACTAAAAATATAGGTGCTTCTGGATCCTTATTAATCGCTACAATTGTTTTGGAATCTTTCATACCAGCTAAATGTTGAATTGCTCCAGAAATACCGATGGCGATATATAAATCCTAAAAAATTGATAACATATAAACATTGGAACACAATACAATAAGAGTTCATTTCATAATACTTACAGGAGCAACAATTTTTCCAGTTTGTCCAATTTGGAGATCATTGGGAACATATCCTGCATCCACAGCCGCACGAGATGCTCCAACCGCAGCACTAAACTTATCAGCTAAATCATATAGAATTTTAAAATTTTCTCCAGATTTTAAACCACGCCCACCAGACACTATAACTTTGGCATTTGTTAACTCAGGACGATCACATTTTGTAAGCTCAGCACTTACAAAATGAGATAAATCTGATTTAAAATCTCCATCTGGCGCTTTTACAATATCAGCTGAACCACCAGTCGTTGCGGCTGCAAAATTGGTCCCACGAATCGTGATGACTTTTACTGTATCATTTGTTTTAAAAGTCAATATAGCATTTCCGGCGTAAATTGTTCGTACATATACGTCTGGTGCTTTAATTTCAATAACTTCGGATAATGGTGAAACATCTAATTTAGCAGCAATACGTGGGAGTAAATTTTTTCCAAATGCAGTTGCTCCCGCAATGATATGCGTAAATTTAAATTGATCTTGTACAGCTAAAACCAATAAGGCTAATGTTTCCGGCGTGAATCCTTTAAAAACTTCTGATTCAGCAACTAACACTTTGGAAACACCATTTATGTTCGATACAGCTTCGGATGCTTTACCACATTTTATTCCTGCCACTAATACAGTTACATTACTGCCTAATTTTTGTGCAGCTGTAATCGCATTTTTAGTGATTGGTGTTAATACTTCATTGTTATGTTCAGCTATAACAAGAGTACTTTGGAACCTACGAAACTAAAGTTAAATTGTTGAATAACAAAATTACAGTAGTTAAATTTTGTAACTGTGAAGTGATGTTTTTTAATAAAAAAAAATGAAATTTTCATTGCTTCACGGTTAAAAAATTTAGCTTCTCGTCTTCTTAAAATAAATCAATAGAGCAAAAATATTTAAAATTAATAAACTTATACTATACATGAGCTAATTTGCTTAAAAACTTTGCAGAATTTAAAAACATTTCTTAGTTAAAATGAATAATAAGTTAATAAAAAAATATTTAAAAAGAGCCAACAGACAATTTATTTGACGGGTCTAAAGTCATTTTTATTGAAACGTCATAGTCATATGTCAAATATGTAACACAAGACTACCCACTAAATTTTTGTTTTAGTAACGTGTCTTTAGTTTGTTATCATTCTAAGAGCATACCGTACTCCGACTAGCTGCTTTGTGATTGTAAACACTTAATTTTATTTATATATATATATATATATATATATATATATACAGGCATCCCTCGCATTGCGCGAATGTCTCGTTCCCAAAAATCACCGCGCAGTTTAAATTCGCGCACTTCGAAATTGAACTTGAAAAATGGGGTTTAAACAGCAAATTACAACAGATGATTCAGACAACTACTTTCAATTATTTCATGCAAATCAAAAACATAGAATTAAACATAAAAAATTTAGTTTATTTCAATAGACTTAGGGTTTAATTTTTAGTTCATACAAATTTTCTTCTCGTATTAAATTTCAAAGCAAATTGATAAAATAAAAATTGAAAAAAAAATTGCAACATTACAATGTATAAATTAATTAATTGGAGGATGCTGTTAATCAGATATTTCCATCACTTCAGGATCTGTTGAATCTGCGTCAACCTCAGATACGTAAGATGGTTTCTTAAAGAAAGCCGTTAATTTAGTTTGTTTTGCTTCACTTTGTTTGATTTTTAAAAGTTCCTCGTAAGGGGCCATTGCCTGAGTTATGTTTCTAGAAAAAATAATACTCCGTTCTGAGTTTGGATCCATATTACGTGCGTCTTCTCTTAATTGATTGCCCTTTTTAATAAATTCTACTAATATTTTTGATGTTAACGTCTTCTCCTGCACTTCTTGAGTTTCAGATTCAGGAGAATTGTCTTCTGTAGGATCATTTTCGACTAGCTTCAGCATTTCTTCGATGCTTAGTTCTTCATTATGAGCATCAACAATTTCAAGCACATCTATATCACTTAAGTTTTCGAATCCTTCTCCTCCTATACTACCACCAATATTTATTATAGCCTCGATTTCTCTTCTGTTTGGAGCATCTTCACTTTGTTGATCAGTTGAATCCAACAAAACTGTTCTCCACGCCGATTTTAGCACATCGCAAGTAACACAATCCCATGAAATTTTGATATTGTTTATTGCATCGTAGATATTGTAGTTTTTCCAAAATTCTTTAATTGTTAATCCTTCTGTTTTGTCCGTAGCCTCTATGAGCTGAGTGAATGTTCTTTTTAAATAGTGAAGTTTGAAGTTTGCAATTATCCGTTGATCCATCGGCTGAAGCAACGATGTTGTATTGGGAGGTAAAAAAACCACTTTAACATTTGAATTTAATTCTGATAAATAAGAAGGATGAGAAGGTGCATTGTCTATTATTAATAAAACTTTGAAAGCGACATTTTTTTGGCGGCAGTATCTTTTTGCTTCAACACAAAAACATTTAAGAAACCATTCCTCAAACAAATTTGCGGTCATCCAAGCTTTACGATTTGATCGCCAATGCACTGGTAATTTAGATTTATTGATACTCTTAAGAGCTCGAGGGTTTTCGGAATGGTATAAAAGAAGTGGTTTACACTTAAAATTTCCCGCAGCATTACCACAAAGCAGAAGTGTTAATCGGTCTTTTGCAGCTTTAAATCCTGGAGTGTTCTTTTCCTCTTTTGAAATGTATGTACGACTTGGCATTCGTTTCCATAATAGTCCAGTCTCATCTGCATTAAATATTTGACAAGGGGTGTAACCTTCCTTCTCAATAATGCGTTTTAGAGTTTCTGGAAATATAGAGGCAGCTGCTACATCCGCGCTAGCTGCTTCTCCCGATAGCTTTCTATTACAGAGTTTCTGACGAACTTTGAACTTCTCGAACCAACCCTTACTTGCCTTAAAATCTTTGTAATTTGATGAACACGGTAGATCTTTTTTTAAATAGCCATATATATTTAACGCCTTATTGCAAATTATTTCTGAGCTAAGTGGTATTCTTTTTTGATTTTGATCCTCAATCCAATAGGATAAAATTTTCTCTGTTTTTTCAATAAGTTCGTTTCTACTTTTTGTCACTATTTTAGACGACAACGATGTTGATTGAATAATCGA